>JAQOWM010000726.1:0-81604 GCA_029041755.1 Resseliella maxima | reverse complement strand
GTATTCGTTTCATTTCATTTCATTTCATTTCAAATCTAAAACGTTAAATCAAGTGTCAACGTTCTACATTAATCGATTTCATAACGTGAATTTTGTTTAAATTGTTTTATTTTTCTTTCATTTCAATATTCGTTTGGAAAAAAAAACATTTTTATTCAAATATTCATTAGATTTTTTGTATTGTGTACCGTGTACCTACCCAAAGAAAAGTTTTTCAATTTTTTCAATTTTCAAAACAAAAATGAAAATAAATGTGAAAGAAGAAGAAGTCTTAGTTGGGTAGAGGAGAAAGAGGCGAATAACTATTGCTATATTGAATTTTTTATATTGGAGATGAGTGTTTGATTTAAATTTAATTAACTTTTTTTTATTTTTTTTTTTTTTCTTCTTCATTTATAATTGTGAAGTGTTATATTTGTAAAGTAAAGTGAAATGAATATATGATTTTTTTTTTTTATTCATTTTTTTCATAGTTGACTGTTGACTACAAAGAATTCGTTGACAAAGAATTTGCGTGCAATGAAAATGAAGCATCTGAAATTTTATTAAAGATGAAAGATGTGTAATTTGTTTTCAATAAATTCTTCAGCGTATCATCCAAAAGCCATCCTAATTTTATTGCATAGCTGCTTCGAATTGCTGTTGTTGACACATCGCATTTTCTTTTTTTTTAATAAAGTTGACCAGATTGTTAAATTCAATTTCAGCGAATTTTGTTTAAATTGTTTTATTTTTCTTTCATTTCAATATTCGTTTGGAAAAAAAAAAAAACATTTTTTATTCAAATATTCATTAGATTTTTTTTGTAGTGTGTTGTTCAATTTTCAAAACAAAAAAATGAAAATAAATGTGAAAGAAGAAGAAGTCTTAGTTAGGTAGAGGAGAAAGAGGCGAATAACTATTGCTATATTGAATTTTTTATATTGGAGATGAGTGTTTGATTTAAATTTAATTAACTTTTTTTTATTTTTTTTTTTTTTCTTCTTCATTTATATTTGTGAAGTGTTATATTTGTAAAGTAAAGTGAAATGAATATATGATTTTTTTTTTTATTCATTTTTTTCATAGTTGACTGTTGACTACAAAGAATTCGTTGACAAAGAATTTGCGTGCAATGAAAATGAAGCATCTGAAATTTTATTAAAGATGAAAGATGTGTAATTTGTTTTCAATAAATTCTTCAGCGTATCATCCAAAAGCCATCCTAATTTTGTTGCATAGCTGCTTCGAATTGCTGTTGTTGACACATCGCATTTTCTTTTTTTTTTAATAAAGTTGACCAGATTGTTAAATTCAATTTCAACGAATTTTGTTTAAATTGTTTTATTTTTCTTTCATTTCAATATTCGTTTGGAAAAAAAAAAAAAACATTTTTTATTCAAATATTCATTAGATTTTTTTTGTAGTGTGTTGTTGAAAAAATGAAAATAAATGTGAAAGAAGAAGTCTTAGTTGGGTAGAGGAGAAAGAGGCGAATAACTATTGCTATATTGAATTTTTTATATTGAGGATGAGTATTTGATTAAAATTTAATTAACTTTTTTTCTTCTTCATTTATATTTGTAAAGTGTTATATTTGTAAAGTGAAGTGAAATGAATGTACGATTATTCATTTTTTCATAGCCGACTACAAAGAATTCGGTTATGGTTTTATTTATTCATTTGTTTATTTACTAACAACTTGAACTTGTGGTTGTTGTTAACGGATTAAAATCATCGGTGGTTGTTTTAATTGTAGTTGTGGTTGTGGTTGTGGTTGTGGTTGTGGTTGTGGTTGTGGTTGCGGTTGTTGGATAACTTAAACATTGATTTGTCGATTTGAACAAAGTTAAAATTGAATACATGCCACCAAATGTCCATAAAATCATGAGTGTTAATAATATTATTATAATCGTAATGAGAATTTTTTTTTTGTTCAAAATCGTTTTACATATAGAATTTAAAATTTCCAATATTGATTGTTGTTTCTGCTGCTGTTGATCTTGCTGATCTTGTTGAATCGAAGACAATGGTTCATTTTCGGTATTCATAAAACAAACGAAATCATTTTCACTTTTCATTGAATAATGTATACGTCCCGATTCGAAACTTGATAAACTGTCTGTATCAGCATAATCATCAACATCATCATCAACGTTATTATTTGAATTGAAATCACTTTTTTGAAATAATAACTGGACAATTTCACCGGTTGTTTTAATATTTTGATCGATTGTTTCAAGTATTTTTTCGTGTAAATCCATCATTGAAATTGAAATCGATTGAGATGCCATTTTTTTTTTTTTGCAAAACAATTTTTTTTTTTCTTTTTTCAAATTGAACGTAAATGAAAAATTCAACGTTGAATGTTGAAATGATTGAAATCAAATGAAATGATTGAATTTTTTTTTTTTTTCTTCCCTAAGATTACTAGATTGATTTGTAAAAAAAAAAAAAATGTTTCTTCAAGTAAACACATAAGTTTTCGGTATTCATTTAGTTGCATTCTGTGCATTCTGTGCATTCACAATTATTATTATTATTATTTTATGTTGGTAAAAAAATGTTGATTTTTCATTCAACCGTAACAATTGTTATTTTTCTTTTTTTTTCCCCTCTTCCACCTGCGCAGCACACATGTGCACATTTTCCACTTTCTCACACGCAAACTTCGAATTCGAACCTTTAAAAATAAGTTTTCGGTTTTCATTCAGTTGCAAATGTGTTCTCAAAGTGTAAGTATTCAATCGTACGCTCTCAATGTGTAAAAATTATATTAATATTTTGTGTAGGTAAAAATGTCGATTTCATTCAACCATAACATTTTCCCAATTTTTATTTTTATTTTTTTTTTTTTTTTTCCCTCTTCCACCTGTGCACATTATATTTGCACATTTTCCATTTTCTCACCCTCTCCTTCCTAATGAACATGCGCAATACATTTGCACATTTTCCACTTTTCCCCTCTCCCATTGCGCATGTGCGCACCTTTTCCACTTTTCCCCTCTCCCACTGCGCATGTGCATCAAAAATGAACATTTTTCCCCTTTCCCCGCGGATTTTTCATACATTTCCTTGTCCCCCCTTGCCTATGGTTGGACGAAATCGGCATTTTTATACTACTTGCGTTCGTTAACGCAAAAATGTTTGTCGGGCATACAAGTGACATTTCAGCTTGACATTTTGAATTCAGCAGTTCAAATAAATCTGTTGAAGCAACACACAACGAAACAAAACGGAAAATAAATTCATATTTTTTTAAAAAAAAAATTGATCAAAAGCCAGGATTTATTATTAATTTGAAGTGTAATAAATTGATCTCGGCCTCTGAATCATGGGTACAAAATTCCATTGTTGGTGAAGAATCACTTATTTTCTATTCACCGAATAGAAACTACGATGCTGATTTTACAATGCAAAAATCTTATTATTTCTATCCAAATGAAACCGCATGCTATGATGGGCACATTTTTAAAGCATTTCGTAAGTTTTAATATTTTTTTTTATAGTGAATAATAGAATGACAGTCCGCTATTCAAAGTATAAAGTGACTATTGAATTAATACAAATATTTTAAACTAAAATTATTTGCAGCTTCGATTGATGAGGCAAACGAATGGTTGAATAAGCGACCACGTCGAATTCCACAACTTAATAAGCGGTTTTGCAAACCGAGAGTAGTCGAATCTATTGAATTGAGTGAAGATGAAAACGAAGATGAAAATAATTTGGTAAGTGAACAATTTACACATAATTGTTTTGAGATTTTTACGATTTTGACCGTATTATATTTCATTTTTCATAGCGTGCAGCTCAACCAGTTGGTATTGTTGATCACGGTCTCGTCGCTAATGAACCGAATGATATTCCGCTAGAGGATGATGTTGTTCAAAATGAAAAGGAAAAAATGAACCACGACAATGATCACGGTCTCGATGCAAGCGGGGCAAGCATCGCTCAAACAATTGGTGCTGTTATTCAACGGGAGCAGGAAGAAAATGTACAAACTGGTGGCATACAATTTCGTGCTGGACCAAAAGTTGCCCGTACTTTACCATTTCATTTATCATTGAAAAAAAAATATTTGAAAAAAGCAGAATGATGAAAAAAAATTATTTAATGTAAAATGAATAATAACAATAATAATAATAATAGTAATAAAATCAAAATAGATTTGTTCAAGAAATGTTTATTGAAAAAAATTTCAAACAATCTTTTTAAGAATATTTGTCCTTTACAAGCAAACCAGAATAAAAAGAAATAAAAATATATTGTTTGTTTTTGCAAAGAAGAAAAATGAATAATTAATAAATCAGTTTGAAAGCAGACACCAACGAAACAACACGTATTTCACAAAAGTATTAAAACAAATATCAGAAGCAAATCTAAGCAATCATAGCAAATCTAATTAAAAGATTACAACACCAAAAGGTTGATTTGATATTTCAAGTAAAAAATAATAGTAACAATAAGTGCAATACACGGGTGTAGTACAAATCAGTTTCTAACTTCCCGAATGCTAACGCCATCTTTAGATTTTTATCGGCATCTTTGCTAGGAATGCGACGACATTTGTACATAATTCCGTTTTCAATACAAACATTGAGATGGCGTTAGCATTCGGGAGGTAAGAAAACTGCTTTGTACTACACCCTAGGGGGAAATTTCTATTTGCAAATGCATTTTATTTGGAAACAAATTTAAATATTTGCGCCATTTGTTGCATATATTCGAATATACACAGCATTTACGTCTCATTTGAACCATTCGCAAATATGTGAGTGTATTTGCAGGCTTATTTGAACATTCATATTCATTCGCACACAAACGAGAGTATTTGAACTGTATACGCAGAACATGCACAGTCACTGTGTAGGTCGCAGTAAAACTTTTACTGACACGCGCACTAACATTTATTTGACTATTGCTGTATGGGTGATCGATGTGTGTGGTCATTCGGTCAAAATTCATTTAGTTGAAACCTATTTTGGTACTGTTAATATTCAAGCAATAATAAATAGTTAAACAGGTCGGTAAATGTTTGTTCGTAACTATATTCTAATATGGTGAAAAAAGATTTTCTTTCAAAATTGCAAGAATTCCTTAAAAACCAAATTCCAGAAGTCATTATTTTAATATTGAGAAAAACTGGATACGACACACCAATTGCATTCGAAAATATAAATGCAGAACAAGTGGCAGAACTTGAGAAACATATTAACGAAAGGAAAGACATTATTGATGAAATAAAAGACACTCAATATTCCACAATTCAACCATTCAAATTTCTTCCTGGTCATTTTTTATTGTTGCTAGCATTGAAAAATAAAATCAAAGAATTTGAAAAATTTCAGTCTAGTAAGACTGATTTTACAATTGGTGCATGACGAGGTGCAAGAAATCGAGTTTCAAATTTAACTGATGGTAATACCAAACAGATTGGCTCAAAATCCAGAAAAGATGATAATGAAGAGGAGACAGATCAGTCGAATCTCGACTCACTTAAAACGAAACTAAAGCAAAAACTGTTACATTTTGTGAAAACAAAAGATATTGATTTTGATTGTGTTGAAAATATTGAAGAATTCCAAATAGATTTTGGCCAAATTGTGACTTCTAAAAATAATATTGGTTTGAACATTTTCAAATGTTCTTTAAAGTGTTTTATTTGTGAACAAAGAGTTCCGTGCACTTTTTTCAAGTATTGGCAGATCAGTAATTATGAATTTCATCTGAAAAAGAAACATACAAAATCTAAAACCCCACCTGAAATCGAGCCTGAAACAGACGGATTGAATAATCTATTGGAAGTTTTATCTGTTAACAATAAAACTAGCAATAAAGCAAGTAGTGCAAATAAAATCGAAAACCTTAACGAAAAGAAAAGTAGTTCAGCAGATGACATCATTCAAAATAATGGTCAAAATAATTGTTCAGTCAAACGCATTTCATTAAGTGCTTCTACGCAAATGAAAATAAATGAAGTTCTCAATTTCTAATAAACAATAATTAAAATTAATAATAAAAGCTGTTGATTCAGCACTGGAAATAAAATATTCGATGAAAATGAAATGAAAACAAAAGAAATTCAAAAAACTTTGATCTAGTACTACGCATATTGAGTTGTAGTCAAATCATGAGTCAAATTATTTATCAATTGTATACTAAAGTGTATATTGCATTCTAGCACATTCTAAATCACATTGACACAAGCTAGTACACAAGCACATTGATAGATGAAAAACCAGCAAATCGATCGCATTGAATAAGCAATGTGAACTTAGATCACTTATTTTTGAGTTTACATTTGGAATCAATAGTGAATTGAACAATACAGCACAGCCATTCTAGCAACCATTTAAAACACAATCGCTAGTACAACCGTATTTTCATATTTCATTTAAAAAAACGTCTAAACTCTAGTCTAAACTAGTATCAAAATTTTTTTTTTTTTTAAATAAAGTGATCGCGAATATAAACATTTATTTTGCAAAAAATTCCATTGAATTGATTTCACAGTACAATATGTATTACGTAGTTTACTTATCCAATCCAAATGTGAATATTGTGGTTCCAGTAAAATGGATTTTTCAATACGAGATACAATGGGAGAAGTTTGTAAATTTGGGTTTGAATACAAATCAAACTCATCGGATTTTTTACACTGAAAATGATGAAGCATGGAATGAAGATGGTGTACCAATGGAAAATTATCCAACTAATTTTGATGTGGATGCAATCATTTTTCCTGATGAAGGATGTTATATTGGCAAACTGATAAAGTTCTTTGGTAAATTTTATATAATTTTTAATTAATGTCTGTTGAAGTGAAGTTATGATTTTTTTGCTATTCTCTTTGAAGTGCACTACAATGATGCTGTATCATATGCAAAGAACCGTCGAGTTGGGAATCCAGCGATTTACAATGAAAATCGTGTACGAGAGCGCCCAATACCAATAATAAATCCACGTGATATTCGTGCTTGTGATAACGTATACAATGAAGATGATGAAAATGCCGAAAATGGCACTGTTACAAAAAATACACCAATTTCTCTAAAACGCGGTCACTGAAGCATTTTTGTAACGACCTAAAATTTTGGCGATCGTCTGGAGAAATATCGCTAAGAACCAGTCCGTGTATATCTTTTGGTACAGTTTTGATGAGAATTTTAAAGTGAGAAACTGAGACTTGTTTGCTGCCCATGGGTAGAAGAATGGATGGCTTTAACATTCTGTTTCGAATTTTTGTTTCGACATGAGTCGTGTCTTGGTTGAAAGTTAAGATGGAGTAATCTATGTTATTTTCATTAACAAATTCGAATACATTTGTATGCAGCATTTTTTCTGTGTGGATTTTCATGCTGGTGAGTAGTCGGGAATCGGCATCCGATGAAATTCCGTAAATTTGAATGTCAAATCTATTTTTGGTATAAGAAAATGTATATTCGTAAAAATGAGAGAAAATATGTACAAAGAATTTTTTGTAGTGCAAGCGTGCACTTAACGAATTAATGCATTGTGACATGCGTAATTGAATTTGAATAAAGAACAGTTAGTTCGCACGTAACGCTCAAACAGATCGGTTGTATCATTTACTTCGTGTTCCTCTTTACAGTGTAACCTGACACCCAAGGCAAGTAATAATTAAGCTAAGCTAATACAAATAGACAAACAACATATAATATATGGCGAGTTTTGGAAGATTTGTTTTAATAAGAAGTGAAAAAAAACAAACGCCCAAAGAACTAAAATAGTGAAAAAAAAAACTGATCAAAAAGTAAAAAAAAAAAAAAAAAAAAAAAAGCAACGAATGTGAAGTGTATAAATACAATGTGAAGAAAGTATAAAATAAAAGTGTTTTTTTTAATTAATATGTAAAAAAAAAAAAGAAAAAGAAATACGAAAATAGCAAATTTTTAAATTTATTAAATTAAAAAAAAAAAAACTGTGAAAAATGCAAAAAGTGAAAATATGTGAAAAAGAAGAAGGAACAGTATAAAGTACAAAACGCAAAGTGAAGAATGAAATGAAAAAGGAGACATTGTTTGTTATATCGGCACGTTTTCGCTTACATCGCATAATTGACAAAGTGACTTTACATTGAATTGTCCGTTATAGTGATTTTAAATTTTAAATGAAATTATTATTATTATGATTTTGAATAAATGAAACATAATAATGAGAAATAATAATAATAATAATAATAATGAACTGCAATGAGTACAGACGAGTGAAATATCAATAGGGTGACTTTAAAACTTTTAAAAAAAATTTTTTTTTTTCTTTTAAAGAAAAATGAATAATAAGTTGAGTGTAAATAAATAAAAATGGAAGTGGAATTAAATAATATTCTAAATAAATTAGAGGAATTGGGAGAAGCGGTAAGAATAACAGGCATAGAAGTATCGCGTTTATACAACCAAATTTACAATGAAAGAAATTCAAATGTAAAGCTTCAGTTGTTAGAAAAATTAGTAGAAAAAAAGGGACAATTAATATTGGCTCAATGCACAGTTTCGGTATTGATGATTGAATATGGAGAAATGTTAGAAAGGGAAATTCTTCGTCGCGAACAAAACTAAAAATGAAGTGTTTTTTGTAAAAAGAAAAAAAAAAAATAGAGAAAAAAAAAAACATACTATAGAAAAACATGGCATCTAAATTCATGAGTAAACTAACACAGTCGGGATTAATGTTGCTAACAGGATATGAAGTGGGTGATAAACTGAATTCAAAAGAAACAACAAAGCAAGTAGAAACGAGAGTGATTGAAGTGCCAATTAACAAAGAACAAAACAATGAATTTGTCTCAACGTCAACGCAATTCTGGATAATTATTGCGTTAATATTGGCAATGATTATTGCAATATTAATAAAAAACTGGAACAAAAGAAATGAAATGGTGCAACAATTACCAGTGGTTCAGTACAATGCAAATCAAAGAGAAAATCGTGAGCAAGGTATGCGAATCCCAGCGAACATTTAAAAAAATTTTTTTTTATAAGAACAATTACTGCAATTAAGTCAACGTACCCAAGCAACAATTACTGCAATTAAATCAACATACCCAAGCAACAATTACTGCAATTAAATCAACGTACCCAAGCAACAATTACTGCAATTAAGTCAACGTACCCAAGCAACAATTACTGCAATTAAATCAACATACCCAAGCAACAATTACTGCAATTAAATCAACGTACCCAAGCAACAATTACTGCAATTAAATCAACGAACCCAAGCAACAATTACTGCAATTAAATCAACGTGCTCGAAAAAGAAAAAAAATAAATGACGGAACGTCATCCCAAGTAACAATTTATTTCTTTATTTTTTATTTACTTTAAGTTTTTTTACTTTTTATTTTTACATTTTTATATTTTACATAACATTAAGAAAACGAAAATTTTATTTTTCCATGATTAACTAAAGGAGAGTTATTAACGATGATAAATGTAAGCAAATTGATTATAATTACTTCGAATTTTAAACAAATTGGGTGAAATTTTTTTACAACATATATTTCAATTTTTAAGTGAAATAAGATAAAGATTTTATAATAAATGTCAAAATTTAACAAAGATCATTTTCAAGCACTTAAAACAACTTTTAGAACGGTGTTCAAAAGAATTCAACCATATGAGTCAAAGAGACAATTAACGCAAAATCAGGATAAACTAGATAAATATAAGTTAGAAATTGTCGACAGTTATAATCAGATAATATTATATTTAGCCTCATTTGTGCATTTAGCTAACGAAGCGGGAAAACAAACACTATTCGAATCAGCGAGTGACAATTTGAAAAGATTAAAAAGAGCATTTAGTATATTACAATTAGAATACGCATGGAGTGAAGACATTTTCGAATTAATAGATACACAAAGTATAAAATCAGTAGGTGTAGGATCAGACAAAGGGAATACACGCACAGATTTTGAGCTAGGAGAGGAAACCGAATCAGAGGAAGAATTTGACGAAGCACAAGACATTACAGAAGAAATAAATAAATCTTTAAATCAGGAAGATACAGACTTTAGAGACGATAGTTATCAAGAATTAGAACCAAACATGCCTCAAACAGTGACAGATTTTCTGAAAATTTCTAGTAACATAATCAGCTATAAATATAAGGGAGATCCACTAGAGTTGGAATCATTCCTGGCAGATGTTGAATTGGTTAAACTGGCTTGTGAAGAGCAGAATAAAGTACATTTATTACCATTCATTAAATCTAGAATGAGTACAAAGCCAATGGAATGCATGCCTGATGATTTAAGAACAGTTGAGCAAGTAGTAGAAGCATTGAAAAAACACATCAAACCAAAAAGTTCGAAAGAGGTCGCAAGAGACTTATTGGCTCTGAAATTTAAAGAAAACGAATGTGACAAGTTTATTAAGAAGACAGAAGAACTTGCAGAGGCACTCAAGCGAAGCCTTATTGTGGAGGGCTCGTCAAGAGCAAGAGCTCTTCAAGAAAGTATCGAAAGAACAATCGATGTTTGCCGAGCAAACACAAGAAACGCAACTGCCAAGTCAGTTATCGAATCGGCAAAATACGAAAATGCAAGCGAAGTCTTATCAAACTTTGTCATTCAGAATGACAAAGCCAAAAAAGAGAAAGACGCCATTGAGCTGGAACAACTGAAAAGAAATAGTAAACCAGCGAACAATAATCCACATAGGGGAAATTCACGTGGAAATTTCCGTGGAAACTATCGAGGCCGAGGTAGAACCAATAATAATAATAACATGAACCAACACCAAAATAATGGTAATTCTGGAAACTTCAATAGAGGAAGAGGAAACTTCCGTGGAAATTTTCGTGGTAGGGGTCGTGGCTCAAACCAAAACACGGGTAACAATGAACATACCATAAGAATTGTTCAGGGAAACGAGTCAGTCCCGTTGCAAGACGGGAGCAACCAAGAACGAATGATACACATTCCGTTCAATTAGAAAAGTCAATATTTCATTTTAATGATGATAGCGATCTGTCAGACTTTATTTCAATTCCAAGTCCAGCTTCAAAATATAATATTTTATTTTTAATTGATACCGAAGCACACATTTCAATAATTAAAATTTCATCGCTATTAAATCAAAATCAAATAGACAGAACAGAGACAATTCTGTTGAAAGGTATCACGAACGAACGGATTGCATCTATCGGTTCAGTGAAAATCAATTTAATTTTCGAAAACATTTCAATCGAACATAAACTACACGTTGTATCAGAAAAATTTCCAATACCATCACATGGTATTATTGGAAAAGATTTTACTAAAAAATTTAATTGCTTAATCGACTATGGTCAAATGTGTTTCACAGTAGCACCAAATGGTACTGAACACGTTAAAATTCCAATTCAAACGGAACTCATAAAAAATGTTACAGTATTACCACCACGCTCAGAAACATTTAAACTTTTTAGGATTACAAGTGATCATTATCCTTGTTTAATTGAACGTCAAAACATAACAGAAAACGTATTCATTCCAACTACGATAGCTCATACACCGGAAACATGGATAAGAGTCCTGAATACTAACGACAAATTAACGTATATAAAGACAGACTCATTGGTATCAAAAAGAGTGATATCTTGACGGTGGAAAACAGCCACCTGAAACCAATACAATCCAGAAAACAATTATTGGTGGAGACTTTGAAAAACAAAATACCGGGCTTTATTAAAGATAGGTTATCACCAGTGTGTGAAGAGTTTGCCGACATCTTTCATCTACAGGGCGATAAACTCACAACGAACAATTTTTATAAACAAAAATTAACATTAAGAGATAATGAACCCGTGTACGTGAAAAACTATAGATTACCACATAGTCAAAAGGAAGAAATTTCAAAACAAGTGAAAAAACTATTGGAGGATGATTTGATAGAAATGTCAAAGTCAAATTACAACTCCCCATTGATAATAGTTCCAAAGAAAAGCTCCGACGGAAACCCAAAATGGAGACTATGTATAGATTACAGATTATTAAACAAAAAGCTTATTCCTGATAAATTCCCATTACCACGCATAGACGAAATATTGGATGGATTGGGAAAAGCCAAATTCTTTTCTGTAATGGATTTACAATCCGGCTATCACCAAATACCATTGAACAGGGAATCACGCCCACTAACTTCATTTTGTACACAAAATGGATATTACCAATTTAAAGTATTACCCTTCGGAATCTCAATAGCACCAGCATCTTTCTCAAGAATGATGTCAATTGCATTTTCTGGATTAAGTCCAGACCAAGCATTCATATATATGGATGATGTAATTGTAATTGGATATTCGGAAAATCACCATATCCAAAATTTGAAAAAGGTATTTGAAACATGCAGAAAATACAATCTTAAATTAAATCCTTCAAAATGTGAATTCTTTAGGCACGAAGTTTATTTTTTGGGACACAAATGCACAGATAAAGGCATTTCACCTGACCCAAGTAAACTTCATGCTGTACACAACTATCCACGTCCAACATCGAAAGAGGAAACTAAACGTTTCACAGCTTTCGCAAATTATTATAGACGATTTATTAAAAACTTTTCGGGCATAGCACGCCCACTGAACGCCTTAACGGGAAAGAAAAATGATTTTATATGGACAGTGGAGTGTGAACAAGCATTTTTAAAACTAAAAAATAGCCTTACAACGGCACCGGTTTTAGCATACCCTGACTACGAAAAACCTTTCAAAATAGCAGTGGACGCAAGTACGAAACATTGTGGCGCAGTTCTATATCAAGAACACGATGGAAACGATAGACCAATTACGTATTTGTCAAGGACATTTACAAAGGCTGAATTGAATAAGCCAATCATAGAAAAGGAACTCCTTGCAATTCATTTCGCAGTAATGGTTTTACGACCATACATTTATGGTAGGGAATTTACGGTATACAGTGATCACAAACCACTGATATATTTATACAAATTGAAAAACCCATCATCAAAATTAACTAGAATCCGTTTAGATTTGGAAGAATATCAATTTTCAATAATCCACATAAAAGGAAAGGATAATGTCGTAGCAGACGCGTTATCCAGAATTCACATTGATGACATAAAGAATATGTATAACTACAATGTGTTAGCAATTACAAGATCAATGTTGAAAAGAAAAACTAAAAACGAAAAAGTAGCAAATGATAACTCATCAGAAACTGAGTTAAATAAATGTTTAAAAGTCCATGAAGAAACCCATGCGGGATTCATTAATAAGGTCATTAGAGCAAAATTGACACAAATAAATATGAAGAAAAATGGCATAGCTAGCATAAAGGTAACGGTTTACAAAAACCACCGAAAAATATTTGACTGCTCACTAAATGCAAGCCAGAACGAAACAATTACTCTAGAAAAGTTGATTTCGAAGCTAGATAGCATGGCAAAGGCATATCAAGTAAGTAAAATACAATGGCCATTATATGACAAAATGTTCAACTATTACAAGGTTGATGAATTCAAGCAGTCGTGTCAAGAAAATCTTTCAGATTTAGAAATCATTCTAATCAAAAGACCAAAGCTAATAAGGTTAAAAGATGAAAGGGAAAATTTACTTAAACAATTTCATACAGATGAACTCTATGGAGGACATTGTGGCCAGAAACGACTATATAGCAAATTAAGAAGCTATTTTTATTGGCCAAAAATGACAAAAGATATAGCAAGATTTATCAATAATTGTCATATTTGTAAAATGACAAAACCAGGAAGAAAAACGAAACAAGAATTAAAATTGACAGAGACACCACTAAAACCATTTGATATAGTTCAAATAGACACGGTAGGACCTATAGGACAGTCAGACAATGGTAATAGGTACATTGTAACAATGATATGCGAATTGACCAAGTATCTTATAGCAGTACCAGTTGTAGACAAATCAGCAAAAACAGTTGCAGGAGCAATTTTTGAGCATTGCATATTAACATATGGTCCCATGAAAAACATAAAAACTGATTTAGGCACAGAGTACTTAAACGAAACAATAACAGAACTATGTAGGTTACTCAAAATTACACATTTAAAATCAACAGCTTACCACCATCAAACAGTAGGATCAATAGAAAGAAACCATAGATTGCTAAATGAGTATTTAAGAGCGTACTTAAATGGAAATTTAAATAGTTGGGATACATATTTAAAATACTTTGTTTTTTGCTACAACACCACCCCAGGATCAATAAATTGTAGCTATAGCCCATTCAAACTTTTATATGGTAGAAAAGTAAACATTCCACAAGAAATCTTTAACAATAATATTAATCCACTATATAATGTAGATGATTATGTTAAGGAATTAAAGTTCAGATTACAAATAGCTCATAAGGAAACAAAAGAAATAATTGACAATATGAAGCTAAGAAACAAAACATATTACGATAAGAAAATAAACCCAGTAAATTTTAAGATAGGTGACAAAATTAAGATACAATCAGAACCTTATAATAAATTTAAGTATACATTTTCTGGACCATTTAATGTAGTCGACACTGATGGCGAAAATGTAACAGTGGACTTAAATGGGAAAAATTATAGAGTACACAAAAATAGAATAGCTCTGTATTAGTTTTTAGATTGAAAACAAAAAAAAAAATGTAAAACCAGTGAACATAAAACCAAACAAAAATAGAAAAAAAGAGAAAAAATGAGCAATTGAATACATACATACTATTTTTTTCTCTTTTAAGGAAGGAAAAAGATTAAGAGCTAAAATAAATACAATAAATAAATCAACAAAAGCGTGAATGGAGAGTAGCTAACTCTATTCACCACGAATTTATTATATGTTTATAAAAAAAAAATAATATGTATCTATTCCTTAAAGAAGGAAGGTGTAGTGCAAGCGTGCACTTAACGAATTAATGCATTGTGACATGCGTAATTGAATTTGAATAAAGAACAGTTAGTTCGCACGTAACGCTCAAACAGATCGGTTGTATCATTTACTTCGTGTTCCTCTTTACAGTGTAACCTGACACCCAAGGCAAGTAATAATTAAGCTAAGCTAATACAAATAGACAAACAACATATAATATATTTTTGATTCAAGTTTACCCTATATTTTACCTCTTCAATTCTTTTTGTGTGTATTTCCAACGTTTTAAAACATCTTCTTTCTTGAATGTATTGTCCACACCAAACACTTGAAGTACAAAGGGTGGTATATTTTCTTTAATGGGTTGTGCCATTACGACATACAGATGAGTTGATTTTGGTTGTAGCAAAAAATCTTCCATTTCGGTGATTGAATTTGGTGTATAAGTAAATGGTATGGGAATCCCTTTTTCTGGATCAGTTGGTAAAACTATGCCGACCAACTGGTTTGTCTTCGAATAATATGTCACTTTTGAAACTATTCCAGATCCATCCTCTGATAGCCAAATTGCATTTGGCGCACCCATCTTCTGCAAATAGTCTGCCAATTCTTTTACTCTCAAACGACCTTCTACTATATTTTGTTTATAAGAAGCGATATAGTTTACTGTAAATGATCCAGGATGGTAAAAATAGAAATTAGATGAACAATCTGAATGTGTTTTTTATTTAGAACACCTAATGAATTTTTGAATTTTTCACTGAAATTTTACTCACTAATGGTAGTTGGATGTGGTAAGTGAACAGAGCTGGAATTTTCACTCAGTTGGTGCGAGCACAAATACAACATCGCACTCACATCTAGTGTGCGACGCACAAAATGCTTATGTTTTTCGGGTGCACGCACACGCCGGTATGATTAATGACAAATTTGTAGATTTGCAAATAAATGTAGATTTTTTGTTTGAGTCAAAAAACATACAGGCGTGTGCGCGCACCCGAAAAACATGAGAATATTGTGCGCCGCACACTAGATGTGAGTGCGATGTTGTATTTGTGCTCGCACCATCTGAGTGAAAATTCCATCTCTGTAAGTGAATATTACTACTGATGACTTCATAAGTTGCTTTGCCACACATCATATAAAGATACATTGAGAAATTTTTGATTGAATCTGAATAGCGTCGCCGTTTCGGTTCAACATTGCAATTTGCTAAAGCAGTTTTCACTAATTCTTTCATTATGAATGTGACGTTTGGTGAATGCAATATATCCTTTGTTGCTGTTTGGTTTTCTTTATTCCACACATTATAATCATTAATTCTTTTAGGGAGACCCAGCAACATGGCTTTATGTCCTGGCAAGAAAATACAATTTTGTTGTTTTTCCACCAAAGATATAATTTCACAATTTAGCTCTAAAAGAGATAACTCATTGTCGAAGCCACTGGTTTTTAAAATTACTTTGACTTCGTTGGGAAATTGATACCCCAAAAAATCTTCGAATTTCTGCCAAAAAATGTCTGCACTTGTCATTTTGTTAATTTGTTATGTGTTTGTTATTTAATTATTGTTAAAGTTTTTTTCATAAAATAAAATAGCTAAAGGTACAGTGACTGCCGGTTTATCTCAACATCATTTTAACTTCTAGGTTAAATGAAAATATTGACGTTTTTTCAAATATTCATCAATTCACATCTAGTACTGCTAGTATATTTGCAATACATTCGCAAATCATGTTATATTTGCAATACATTTGCAAATTATGTCATGGTATTTGCACATTCGAAATATATTTGTTGTACATACATACATTTGGAAATATTTGTATATTTGCACTACCATTCGCAGTTGTCACATTCCCCTAGACTACACCCGTGGTGCAATAAAAAGTATAAAGCACAAGTTGAATTTAGGATTTCAAAACATTTTAATTGAAACCTAATGACTAATCCTGCGAAAATTACAACAAGAAGTGTAAGCAAAGCAGGAAATATGGCGTTAGCATCGTAATTAAAGGCAAAACAAAAGACTCTTTTGTTTTGCCTTTAATTTCCCTTTCTGGGTGCGCACACTTCACAGGTGTGGCTCGATAAATTGTCAGGAGTTGAATTTTCAAAAAAATTGTTTATTGATATTGATTTCCTGTATGCTTGGCCACTCTTATTTTCCCGATAGATGGCGCAAATGAAAAAGTTTGTATTCTCAAAACTTTATTTATTTCTTTTTCTTGCAAGAGATGGCGTATGCATACACACATATTTTTTATACTATTAAATAAAAAAAAAAAATATTCAACTTTCTAAAAGTGATTTTATGTAAAAAAAAATAATACTTTATTGCATATACATTTCTGCATATAACATTCTGGAAAATGTCAACATAACCTCATATTCTCATTAAATTACTAACTGGTTCGTTTAATCTAACAGTATACAAACGAGGAATGTAAATGAAGAATGTTTCATGAAATGCCACTAGTTTATGAAATGCACCACACATCAATGGCAGGCACATAATGTGAATTTCTTTGTTTTTCTATGTTCATATATTGTATATGTTTATTACATTTTTCAATTACAATATTAATGAACTGTGTCATATATGATATCACACCGTGAAGTATATAATTTAACTGGTAAAATTGTTTTTTTTTTTTGTTTTTATATTTCTTTGATATTTAGCTGTTATATAGTGACAGCAAACGAACGAAAATGTAGAAAATGGGCAAGAAAAGGATAGAGAGAAAGAGAGAGAGAGAGAGAGAGAGAGAGAGAGAGTGAGAGAGTGAATGAAAGAAACAGGCCATGTTTATACATTTTCAATATATTTCGAACAACCGTATGTTCTTAATTACCAACAACGCTACCCGAGTCATACATTAAATAAGCAAAAAGTCGGCACTTCAATGTTTATGCTGAAGCATTGAAGAGATTTTAGTTGTGAATAGACAAACAATTTTTTTTTTCAGTTTTCGTTTAGTCTGAACAAAAATTAACAACCAAAAACATAGAAAAACAATTTTTTTACCTGTTTGCAACTAATATTGCTTTAATAATTTAGAAATCGTCGCACTGAAGTAATAAATAGTTGCACAGGCAAAAAAATGTTTTTAAGATGAAGTGAGCCGCTATTGGAAATTATTTATTAACCATCATGATGGCTTGGAGTTTGTCGAATAATTTATTTTGCAATGATTTTTATTCACGCATTCGGAAGCAATATGTGAGCTCGAATTAGTGAATCACGTAGATTTCACAGAAAGTGATGAATTAAGCGATCCAATCATGGCAGCTAAAGCTAAATTAGCTGAACGCATTGATGCATTAGAAAAGGCAGAACCAAGGCAACCATTGAATAATGCCAATTTCAATCAAAATGGTACAATCCAAGTTGAAGTGCAACAAACCGATGCATCTGGAAATATTCCCGCTATCTGGGGAAAATTTGATGGTGACTATTCAAAATGGACATCATTCCATGATAGATGGGTTGCATCAATGCATGAGAATACAAAAATAAAAACGATCATCAAGTATCAAAACTTGCAAGCAGCATGCGTTGGTCTAGCGAAAGGGGCGCTAGGCAATTTTGATCTAACCGATGACAATTATTATAAAGCATGGGAACGTTTGTGCTCAATATACGAAGATGATTACATGCAAGTCCAATCATTCATGCAAAAATTGGCAAATTTGCCTGAAATAAAAGGCACATCAAGCAAAACCATCCGAAACACAATTGACACAGTCCGCAAGCACATTCACGGACTAAAGCGCTAAGCAAAATGGACACCGAAACCTATCGCGCATGGGAAAAATATCGCCCATCCCTGGCAAAAGCAAACGCTGATGGCGATGAAAACAACGGACCGGGTAAACACATTCCTTCTTGGTCACAATTAGAAGAGTTTTTCGAAGGTGAAGTTACAATTCGTGTACATACCGAAAGACGAAATGCAAGTGAAAAATCACCAAGTCATCAAACGACAAGCAATAACAAAATGCCAAAAAAACACTTTGAGCAAAGAAAACGATTAGAAGCAAAAAGCAAACGCTTCAACATGGGTAATGCACCCGACTATTTGAAATGCGTTTTGTGCATTGGTCAATTACACACAATTTTTACGTGTCCACAATTTTTGGATATGAACATAATGACACGTTTAAACCATGTTGCACAGTATGATTTATGCGTACGCTGTTTACGAAACAGCCATACAGGCAAATGTGCATACGAAAAATGCAACAATCCATGTCCAAAGTGTGAACCACAACGCAAATTTCACAACAGCAAGCTATGTCCAAATGCAGACAAGAACCAAAATGCAATAATGAATGTAAGCAAGCACATAAAGCGCAAGAATTCAAGCAATGAACGAAAAAGCGGCAAATTTCAAAACAAGAAAAAGCGCTACAACAATGATGATCAGAGCGATGACAAAATAAACTCAGTTGTTGCAAAGATCGGTGAATGGTCATTGGTAACAAACACCAATGCAATCAAAGCAATTAAGCAACCAAATGCAGGTACATATGAGCACACAGTGCTCCTAGCAACAATAAATTTACGCATACATACAAACAATAATAACGAATATGTTCTTTGCAGAGCAATAGCCGATACAGGCATCATGTTGAATTGTGTTACAGCGCAATTCATCAACGAAAGCAAGTTGAAGACTGTTCGATGCCAAAAGCGTATCCTGGGTGTAAGCGGCCCGGAAATAATTACAAGAAAGCTAATAGCTACAATATGCCCATGGTTCGACAGTAACCTTACAATTTCAACTGAATTTTTTGTTTTAAAGCATTTAGAAGGAACATATCCAAATAAGCAAATTAATACAAACAAAAAAGAATTAGCATGCCTTAAGCTAGCCGATGAAAATTTTGATAAACCATCTGAAATAAATGCAATTTTAGGCGCAGAAATATATGCAAATATAATAGAGCCGGATTTATATAGACACAAAGACGGTGCAATGATGCAAGCAACCAAATTTGGCTATATAATTTTAGGAAAAATTTTAATAAAGCAAGAACAGGAAAACATGCCAATTCTCAATATTTTACGAAAAAATAAACAAAGCATTAGAAATAAGCTGGCAATTAATAAACAAAGCAATGATAAAGCAATACAAATCAATGAAAATCATTCAGATATTAAACCCAATAAAATCATTTGTTATAAAGCACATAATAAAGATGATAATGAACAAATACAAAAAGCATTAAGTAAATTTTGGGAAATTGAAGAAGCAAATAAAATTGAAAGCGACATAAATAGATGCAATATCGTAGAAGATCATTTCATCAAAACATATTACAGAGAAGCAAACGGAAGGTATGTAGTATCAATTCCAATAAAACCAAATCATAAAGGTTTAGGAGACTCAAGCGCGCTAGCCAAGCGTCAATTTTACCAGCTTGAGAGCAGATTTCAAAAAAATGCAGAACTAAAGCAAAAATACATAGCATACATGCGTGAAAATATAAGCAATGGCTACATGAAAGAAGTAAGCCCACCAAAAGATGGCGAATTATGTTACTACATTCCTCACCATCCAGTCTTAAAGAAGTTTAGAGTTGTTTTGAACGCATCCGCCAAAACAACAACTGGTGAATCATTAAATTCAATCCAAATGATAGGCAATAAACTGCAGCTTGACTCACAATTGCAAACAATTGCGTTTCAGGCGCCACAAATATGCTGTTGCAACCGATATATCAAAAATGTTCCATAGAGTCGGTTTGAATCCTAAGTAATGGAATCTCCACCGACTATTTTTGCGAGAAAATGAGCATGAAGCAATGAAAGAATATGCAATGGTAGTAGTAATTTTTGGTGAGGCATCCTCAGCTTTTAATGCAGTACGTGCAATGATGCAATGCGCATACGATCATATGGAAAGATTCCCCGATGCAGCAAAAGTTATTCTCCAATCGTTCTACATGGACGATGGGGTTTTTGGACACGATAACATAAGCACATTGAAGATACTCAAACTTGAAATACTTGTCGCAAACAGAATAGGTAAAATTCAAGAGCGAACAAAGCAATACAAATGGAAGCATGTACGATCAGCCGACAATCCGGCAGATCTGATAAGCAGAGGTATGCAAATGCAAGATTTTTTAGAAAGCACTCTGTGGCTAGAAGGGCCAGAATGGCTAACAAAAAAGGAAACAGAGTGGCCAGCGCCAAGACTGATAGTTGATAATGTAATAACAGATGAAATCAAAAGAGAATGCAAACTAAAAGCACCAAGCATGAAAGTCCACAATATATTTTCTGGATCGGACTGCACCAATCTATATGACAAATTTAATGATTGGGACAAGATAATCAACATTACAGCATACGTGCTGAGAGTGGCTCGCATTGCAAAGAAAAGCATAAGCAATATAAACAAATTCATATCGGCAGAAGAGCGCCGGAAAGCAATCGAATTTTGGATAAAGTTCGAGCAAAAGAAAGCATACAGAAAAGAAATCGCATGCATTAATACGGGTGAATTACTCCCTAGCAAAAGCGAAATAATCCCACTAAAACCAATTTTAGATAAAAATGGAATTTTGAGAGTAGGTGGAAGAATAGACAAAGCAAATATCGCCTATGAAAAAAGACACCAATATATCATACCACACAGATCAAGACTGTCATTTCTGATTCTAAACTATGCACACATTATGACGGCGCATGGGGGAGCACAGCTGATGATGCAATTCATTAGAAAAAAGTTTTGGATTCCAAAACTAAGATTTGAAGCAAAAGCATTCCTATCAACATGCACCATATGCACCAGAATGGCACAAGCAAATGCAAAACAAATAATGGCGGAGCTGCCTGAAATCAGGCTGAGACCGGCACCACCATTTCAACACGTTGGTGTAGATATGGCTGGACTATGGTCCAATACGCGTGTAACGCAAAAAATTAATGCAAACACTAGAGCACGAACGCTACCAGATATTAAAGGCTGGATAGCAGTGTTCGTCTGTCTCGTAACACGAGCAGTGCACTTAGAAGCAGTTGAAGGTCTATCCACTGATGACTTTCTGATCGCATATACAAAATTCACAGGCAGAAGAGGCGATCCAGAACAAGTTTACAGCGACAACGGAACGAATTTCGTTGGAGCGAACCATGAGCTTGAAAAAGCAATACAAACATGGAAAGATGATAAAATGCAACGTCACGTGCATATTAGAGGCACACAATGGAACTTTATCACTCCTTCAGCACCGCATGAAGGAGGAATATGGGAAGCAGCTGTCAAGCAAATGAAGTATCACTTGAAGCGCATAATAGGTGTGCAAAAATACTCCTTTCAGGGCATCTCAACCTTATTGGTTGGTGTCGAAGCATGTCTAAATTTAAGACCGATATGCAAAATGTCGGATGATCCGGATGACATACAGCCTCTCACGCCAGCGCATTTCCTAATCGGAAGGCCGCTAAAGCTGCCAATGCAAGAAAAAGCAGAAGAGCCTCTACGAAGCATTAATCGGCTCTATACGCAATTACAATTCCAAATTCAAGCATTTTGGAAGCAATGGTCAAATGAATACTTACATTCTCTGGCGCAGTTACCAAAATGGCGCAAAGAACAAGAGAACTTAAAAGTTGGCCAATTAGTTATCATTAAAGCAGATAACATACCACCTACACACTGGGCAATGGGAAGAATCACCGATGTAATGAAAGGAGCCGATGGGAAAGTAAGAACATTAAAACTAAAAACGCAAACAGGTCATCTAGACAGGTCAATAAGGAAGGTGTGCGTGCTACCAGATGACATAGAAAGGCAATTCTGGTGTTAAAAAGCGGATGATGTGACACGTTCTCTATTAGCCAAAAATAAGCCAAGGCAATTTTTGACGGGGGAGTGTTCGCACTGTCACAATCATATGATTATAAATGACAAGCAAATATAGAGCGCACATATACAAGCAATGTGCGCATTCATACAAGCATTCATACAAGCATGCATACTACACAGTAAATATATGGAAACTACAAGTGTCATTATTAAGTACTTTTCTTTGAAATAGTACGTAAGTTCTGTGAGTTAGTATTTGAATACTAAAATTCTTTTAATGTATATACTGTATATGTCCACATTTTCAAACATAACCAAACAATTTTTTATAGATGTATATAGTACTCAAATACTAACTCATAGAACTTACGTACTATTTCAAAGAAAAGTACTTAATAATGACACTTGTAGTTTCAATATATTTACTGTGTAGCAAAGCATAAGACATAGAATATACACAGGCATACAAGCCAAGCATGAATACAGCAAAGCAATACAAGCACAGCATACTTCTCATTCTCATTCTTTCTTATTAGAATTTAGTCTGTCAAAGTCGTTCAATAAAGAAACGTTAAAAAGGAATCTATCGCTATTTTATTTATACTTTCATCTCTACTATAGCCAACCGAAACAAATGCATTGGCCAAAAATTGTGTTAAATTCTGTTTTTGCAATGTTGGAAGTTTACAGTTATTTGGCAACTCTTTAGTCCATTCAGTCATGCCATTCTCTGTTTCTATGGCTGAAATATGACCATTGTTTTTCTTTTTTGTCATATCATAAAGCATTTTAGGATTTCTTCGTCCCAATTTTGGACAGAATGGAAGTTGACCTGTTGCGGTTTCATAGATTGTCACCGCAAATGACTATATTTCATGAGATTCATTGAAAATCGTTTTTTTTTTTTCATTCTCAGTAACAAAATAATATCGAGAAAATATGTCTGGATGCAAATATTCAGCTGTGCCATATAAAGACGATTAATTTGATTTTTACAAGCACACGCGCTGCGCCAAAATCTGCTAATTTGTAAGACTTTTTTTCATTGCACTTAGTGACTAACTAGGATGTTATGGGGCTTTATATCACGATGAACAATGTTTTTTTCATGCAAATATTTAAGTGCATCGATGAAGTTTTTGAAAAACACGCCAAAATCAACCATTGGTAAACCATTTCTATTTTCAAGAATGAGGTGCATGAGGTCACCTGCATTACAAAATTCCATGATTAAGACATCCTTTTTGGTCGCATTGTTCATCTCATGTGCGAAAAATTTCACAATATTTGGATGATCTAGCATTGCTATTATGTTGAACTCACGTTGAAGATAGTAATCTGTGGTAAATGCAATGTTTTTGATTGCGACTTGTGTATTGTCATTTTTTGATCGACCCTATTTATGAAAAAACATTTTTTTAAAAATATGAATAGATTTAAACTTGCAAAAATATGGAAGAAACTGAATTAAAAATGAAACGTACTTTGTATACGGATCCAAAGCCACCCTTTCCAATTAGATCTTTCTTATTCCATTGATAATTTTGTGTTTCAATCATTTTTGATTTTTTTGTTTTTTCAGCAACAAATAACACTGTACAACAAATTTGAAAAAAAAATATAATCCAGGGGTTTTCTCGTCGGATTCTGAAAATAGATCGAAAATCATGAGATACGTGTATCGGCGTTTTGCTGGGAGTGTACTTTTTTTCATACAACACCTCACTTGGTAGTTTTCCCTGTTCAGGCCAATTTGACCATGATATCATTCATTGATAAATGCAAATTTGAGCATATGCATGTGGAAATTCGGTTTTGATGTCTGAAGACGAATTGTACAGAAAATTGTGGAGAAAATTTTATCCCAAGTGACAGACCCCCTATCTCCACCCCCCACCCCTTATTTTCCCCTAAATGTCAAAAAAACACGATTTTTTCTCATTTTCTCAAGACAAATTCCAAACTATCGACTTTTTCAGTCACGTATCTCCGATAAAATGTGGCCAATGTAATAATGAATAACTTCTCTTAATATTTAAAATCTGAAAATTGCTTTTTCAATTGATAAAATCACAAAATTCTCATTGAATTTTCCAAAAAATCATTAATTTTAAATACAATTCTAGATTTTTTTCATTTAAACTTATTCTATTCATTCTTTTAACTGAAAAATTGGTTTTTCACTTTGAATTTACAAAAAACAAATTAAGACAATTCTTCAATCTTCTAGTTCTACTGCAATCAACCAGCAGAAATCGGCCAGCATTGAATCGATCCGCTTTCCTTTGTAGCGTTCCTCCATTTCCATGATGGTCTGGTGGAATCGCTCCCCCTGTTCGTCTGATTCTGTCGGCAACTGATTTTCGAATCGTTCATAGTGAGAATACAGAAGATGGATCTTCAATGACATATGCACATCAATGTTTTCAAAGACATCAATGTTTTCAAAGACATCGATAAGTAACTGCATAATTGAAATAAAATTACCATTCATCGCACCGGGAACACCTCTATACACAAATTTTCTCTTTTTAGTTGGATTTATTTGTGTGAATGGGTTTTGGCAAACATAACAATTTTCACGATTATGCACGTAGTCGGGTTCACGCGACCATTGCATCGGTAAAGCAAAACTTAAAGAGAAACGTTTTTTGTTCCACCAGTTGTGCAATGCATTTTTGCATGTTTTGCAAATGATGTTTGGAGCATAGCTCTGATTGCGTATGATAGCACAACCAAAATAGTATGTATACATTTCCTCAATGCGTTCATTCATCGGTTGTCGATATTGTTGAAATGTATACTCTCCGCACATGTAACAAAAAGAATTTATTTTTGATTCACAATCTGCATTTGTACTTTCCATTTTCTTTAAAATATTTTTGAATTCTTCACACTGTATTATTATTTATTTTTATTGTGTATTGAATGATATAACAAAAAGAAGCGCTTGTGCAAATCACTTTGACATCAGCGATGATTTTTTTGGTCTAAAAATGTCAAAGAGCTGAATACGCAGTGCTTCTGGCGGATTTTTGATGCGTTTTTTGTAATTTCAAAATAAAAAACCAATTTTTCAGTTAAAAGAATGAAGAGAATAAGTTTAAATGAAAAAAATCTAGAATTGTATTTAAAATTAATGATTTTTTGGAAAATTCAATGAGAATTTTGTGATTTTATCAATTGAAAAAGCAATTTTCAGATTTTAAATATTAAGAGAAGTTATTCATTATTACATTGGCCACATTTTATCGGAGATACGTGACTGAAAAAGTCGATAGTTTGGAATTTGTCTTGAGAAAATGAGAAAAAATCGTGTTTTTTTGACATTTAGGGGAAAATAAGGGGTGGGGGGTGGAGATAGGGGGTCTGTCACTTGGGATAAAATTTTCTCCACAATTTTCTGTACAATTCGTCTTCAGACATCAAAACCGAATTTCCACATGCATATGCTCAAATTTGCATTTATCAATGAATGATATCATGGTCAAATTGGCCTGAACAGGGAAAACTACCAAGTGAGGTGTTGTATGAAAAAAAGTACACTCCCAGCAAATCACCGATACACGTATCTCATGATTTTCGATCTATTTTCAGAATCCGGTGAGAAAACCCCTGGATTATCAAGACTGTTGTACAGTGTAATAGGTAATTAAAAAAAAAATTATTGAAAACAGGTTTATTCAAATAAAGAGAAGTAAAATAGAATTTCGAAGACGTAGATGTGCAGTGTGCGAACTAATAAAGGAACGCAATTTTATGCATCATACGTTTTGTCGTTGTGATGAGAGAAAGGACAGGATAAAACATGTCAAAATGAATTCTTGAAAAAAATATTACGCAGTTTATCGCGCGACTTAAGTAGTATGACCCTAAGCCATTTGTATATATGTATGTCCATTGCGCAATCTTTCTATATAAAGTCTTACTGCTGTAATAATTCTGGGTCATACTACTTAAGTCGCGCGAATTAAGGTCGCAAGTGAGATTTGTATGGACATTTTTTTGCGATCATAATTCCTTTTTGTCAGCGACCTTAATTCGTTCCGAATAACAAACTATGGCCGCAATTTTTTTTTGCGACCAAAATTCGTTTTTGGCAGCGACCTTAATTCGTTTTGGATTACGAATTATAGTCGCAAAAAAAATTTCCATACAAATCTCACTTGCGAACTTAAGTCGTGCGACTTTGGTCGCAATTTTTTTTTGCGACCAACAATCGTTTTTGGCAGCGACATTAATTCGTTTTGGATTAAGAATTATAGTCGCAAAAAATCGGCTGCGTTTGAAATTCGTTTTTGTGCGCGACCAAAATTAATTTTTAATTACGAATTTTAGTCGCAAAAACTCGGCTGCAACCAAAATACGTTTTTTTGCGCGACCAAAATTCGTTTTGGATTACGAATTATAGTCGCAACAAAATCGTGCGACCAAAATTCGTTGTTGTGCGCGACCTTAATTCGCGCGACTTAAGTAGTATGACCCATAATTCTCACTTGGGATTTGTTTGGATTTTCCAATTGTAAGTAGAAGTTGTTTATATTGAACATTTGTCAAACCAATGTTTGCAGATGATAATTTTTTATTTATGTTAGGATTTAATAGAAATGAAACCATTTCGTCTACAATTTTAGCACTGAAATTCTGGGCTTTCTTGCAGACAATTTGATTCCAATTTTTGCTTTGTGAATGATAAATACAAACACGATCATTTGTAATCTATTTTTTTCATTGCATGCTATATATTTTCGCCAATTACGTACAACTCTGGACATTTTATTCAATTTCACTTCGTTTGGTTTGGATTTCTGATCATTGCATCGTCGTTCTTCTTCACTCTCTGTAATTTCAATCAAACTGACTAAATTGCCATCTTCATATTCATCTTCGCTTTCGTCTATTTCAATTACGCTAATCAGACTTTCGCTTGAATTCGAATTCATTTTTATCGTAGTGTGCTTCTGATCAATTATGAAATACTACTAACAATTCATTTATATTGTATTCATAGACTTGACGTATAATGACAAATACTATGACAATGCGTACGCGTGCATAACGGATCTTCAATTCGTACATACAATTGTGCAAATGTGGTAACAGTGCTTGTATATCATAAAGACTAAGTCTAAAGCGTTTTCATTTTCAACGTCTTTACGTAATGGACGTACAAAGTCTTCCGATCCATATGCTGGTGACGCTTGCTTGTTGATTGATTCCATTTTTGTGTCAATTTTATCGTCGACTGCCTTGAATTGTATCTCCATTTTTTGCCCGAGATATGATACGTCTTTTTGCAGTAAATCCAACTTCTTCTCTAGTCCATCAAATATTCTGGCGTGATCATTCAAACCCTTTTGGAGCCGAACTGTTCATATTCGTTCGAGTTCGTTCGAATTTTAACCGAACATGAACGAACATGAACAGGTCATTTTCAATTCTGAACAACTTGAACCGAACTCGAACGAACATGAACACACAAAATGTTTCCGAACGTTGTTCAATTAATTCAACTGGTTCATAAATGCGATCTGTTCCTGTTCGTTCAAATTCTACAACTATAATACACTTGACGCCATCTATACGATTTATCAACGTATGAATTTCTTGCTTGAAAACGATTTATCAATGTACATTGTCTATATCAACGGAAACATTCAATGTATAAATGATAGAAATCACTTCCACCGTAACGTCGCACGATTTATGCCGTAGTCCATTAGTCGATAGTTGATGTACTTGCCCACGGCATAGAAGTCCACTTTCTCAATTTTGTTTGATATTAATTTAAATTCACACCATATTCGACTAGAGATGGCGTAAGAGACAATGAATTTCTTTGTTGAAGCGACTTCAACACTGCTTCATTTTCTGAGAAAAACAACTCAACAATAGTAGTATAGTTCGGTTGTATTATAATAATAGGAATTTTCGATATAAACAAAACCTATTCGAAATATTGTTGCTTACTTAATAATTGTATTGAACAGTTCAATTTGGTTCAGTTAATTGAAAAATATTCGAACGAACATGAACCAAACTTGAACATTATGAACAAACTGAACTTGAACTCGAACGAACATGAACACCCTTTTTTCTCTTTCGAACAACTCGAACCGAACCCGAACGAACATGAACATAAAAGTGAAACCATTCTCGAACATGAACGGTTCATGTTCGGTTCATGAGCAGCTCTATTTGGAGCTCAGTCACATCTGCTTTCAAAATCTCGGTCTCCTTTTGGATCAACGTAAGTGGGCCATCGGTAGGTTGCAATTTATAATCAGATGAGTTCACGTTTTTTGACGATGCAAATCGACATAGGTTTAATTGTTCATAGCATGATTTTTTTTGGCTGTGAAAGAAACACACAAATCATTTAGTATTTACTTGGGTTTTTTTTTTTTACAAATTTTACTTATGCTTGAACTTACATGAAATTAATCATCACATGTTTTATCATCACATGTGTCATCATGGTTCACTTGCCCATTCTTCTATCGTTTATCTGTGTGACAAGGAACTTAACTAAACTCTAACTAGAAACGAAATGAAAAGGAAAAATTCATAAAAATCACATTTTTAAAATGTGATTTTTATGAATTTTTCCTTTTCATTTCGTTTCTAGTTAGAGTATATCAATGTCAAATGACGACATTAAAGTTGTTTTTTTCTTAGCCTTACATTAATATCAACAAAACACAGTATTCCATTTAAATTAACCAAGATTGAAGATCGGTTTTTCTTGTTTGTTTCAATTTCGTTCAGTAGAAGAGAAGAAAAAACGCAACTTTTATATTAAATTGTGTAACTAATGAATGACGTGCGCTCCGTTTGACAGCTGACACATGAATTGAATGGTATTACCGTAGGCAAGACGCACAATAGTGTTGCCATATTGAACATTTGTGGAGTGTGAACCAGTTTGGTGAACTTAACTCAAGAATTTTTACATTGTTTTGAATCGCTCAACGTGAATTTATTTGTATGCTTTCAATTTATTTGTATGAAAAATTGTTTTTAAATTAAACCATTTCATACAACAATCTAATTTGAAAAAGTACGCAAAAAAGAGAAAAAAAATTGAATTTTGTATTTGTTGTCAGTGAATGTGATTTATTTCCATATTTTAACCCATACACTTGAATGTTCTTAAATAAAATGATTTTTTTTACAGATTTTTTAAACGCTTGAGATGCAAATTTACCAATAAGAATACATTTCGTAATTTAGATTCTAAGAAAACATCTTTACAAATCTTTTCATCATTCGAACAATATATGAATGTTGTTATTTTTGCTCAGCTATTTTCATATATACATAGATTAGTTGGTTTTTTTAATCAAATCGAATGTATTTGGCTTGTGTTTATAACTTGTTTATTAAATGATATTTTTGTTTTAAGTCTGCACACTTTTGCATCCCTTTAAATGGAAGGATGATTGTTATTTTTCTCAATAGGAACAGAAAAGTTAATGGTAAAACCAAAAAAAAAAAAAACAAATTAAAAAGCAAAATTTTTGTGTTCCTCGGCTACTAACAATTTATCAAATAATACTATGTAATTTTTTTTTTCTTTTTAAATTGTGCTAAACGGCGACCATTAAAAATGATATATTTAATTGAGCAATTTCATAGATCTCAATATTAGCTCAACGTTATTTTTTTCTCATCAATTAGACATTGATGTTATTTATGCTCAGTGAAATCTGATATACTATGATGATACGATGATGGAAATGTTGAAATATGAATTTGAAATATTTGCATTTCTATTGTAAATCGAACTATCGAAATGCCCCGAATCCAGTTCTGTTTGGTGATAATGACATCAAAAATGCATTGAAGTATTCATATGATCGCAGAGATACAACTGGCGGAGACATCGGCGCTCAACAAAGGTTGGGAGTGTTATTGGATGAACTTCGTAACATTGGAGCACCTGATGACTGTAACATCCCACATTTCGTTACCAATGACTGGTTTTCATCAATTCGAATGTGGGTCAATATTCTGAGAGAATCATTCACTACTTCAATCTGTCGTATGCCAACTTGCGACGTAGTTGGTCTTTCTTCAAGAAAGCTCCTCTGAATGTGACGCGGCCAACACTACCAGAGCCACCAAATATGTACAACTTCGCGGTGATTCCGATGTGCTCATTTAAACGTCGACACATCCACATCGATACCATGACATTGTATAACATTCTATGCGACATCAGAGTAATACCTCGAAAAATGGGCAAATTGCCTAAAAGTGGGAAAGTCCAAGAAATATTTATCAAACAGAACGAATTTCTTTGGAACAAAATCGGTATTTGGAGTTTATACTTCGACATGGATAAAATCAACAGCCTTGTCAAGTATAAGAAGACATTCGGAAATTCAATCGTAACAGATGGTATATCCTGTTCGGTTCACCACCCGTCGAAGTGAATGATGAAGAAGTGATTCGCAGATATTTTGCAGGCGATTTTTTTTACGAGCTCGGAATTGATCCAGGGATGCGAACCTGGAATGCCACCGTACGACGCAACATTTGTAATGACGAAGAAGTTACTTTCAATTTGTTATTTAATTTTTTTTTTGTTTTGTTTTTTATTTTCCTTGTTTTGCTCTTTTTTTGTTTATCGTTTTTTCTTCTTTTTTCTCTCTTTTCATTGTCAGACCAATATTCGAATATCATCAAAACGATACCACTACGATGCAAAAAAGGGCATACGCAATAACAAGGCCGAAAAAATTACTCGATCATACACGTTTGAAGAACAAACAGATCGCAATAATGTTGCCGAATCAATCGGAGTGATGCAATCGCCACAGAACACATCATGGCGACATTACATCGCACATCGTCTCCGAATGTCGATGAATGGCATAGAAACGTTCACACAAAGCGGCTATGCACGTCTTAGTCTCGACAAACACATGGAATCATATCGAGCCATTGATAAAATTGCCAAGAAGCTAGTAGGCAATAAACCATCCATCATTTATATCGGAGGTGGTCAAATAGCTCCAATTACTGAATTTTGGTGTATTTTTATACATTTATAGCAACAAATTGCAGAAATGTGTGAAAAATGTTGAAAAAAATCACCCAAAATCGACTATATGTTCGTATAGCAACCCCAAATGTGAACCAATTTCAGTGTTTGAGCACTTAAAATTTGCGCAATAGTCTGACCTTTCCAAAATGATCTACTTTATGACGATACCACATATAGTTCCCGACATATGTTCAGTTAAGTGAAACAAGTTACATTTGTATGGAATTTTTCAAAAATTCTAGTATTTTAAATGTAAGTGTCAAAAAATCGTCGTTTAAAAATCAAAAAAATCTCAACCGGTTGCTGAGTTATGGATCATGAAGTGTGAGAAAATGGGCATGAAAATGTACGTAGGTCGACCTTTGAGAGCTCATTGTGGCCACAAATGTGAACCGATTTTGACGTGTGAGCACTTAAAATTTGCGCATTGGTTCAACCTTCCAACAATGTGTCTAACTTTCTAAATATGTGGACTGGTTGCTGACTTATAGTGTGTAGAGTGGTCAGAAAAACCGAAAGTTGACTTTTTTCACGTTTTGAGCTGTAACTCACAAACGGCGTCAGATTTTTTTGATTTTATTAGCGTTTTGGAACGACAAAACATCATACTAACAGAAAATAATAACGAGAAAAAACGCGTAAAATTGCTGCAGCATTGTGATAATTAGCACCATTAAGGAGAAATTGGCACAGAATGGAATCCACATAAATCAATCATCAACAAAAATGAAACACAATTTCCATGAGAATTTTTTGCAGTTGCAAAATAATTCTCAAAAAAAATCAACTGAAGAAAAGCACACAAAAATACCGTTCACTAAATCACTCCATTCGATTTGTCACTCTCGCAAATAATTCAATTCCAATTGAAAATCCAATAAAAAAAGTAATGAATTTACTGTAAATCACAAGAAAATTTGATTTAATTTAATCTAAGCGACTGACTTGGTCAAAATCTCGTCTCCGAATGACAATGATTTGTGAAAATTGATGATTTGAGGCGAATTTTATCGAAAACTAACAGTAACAAATCAACATCGAATCGAAAACTTGACACATTTTGAAATACCACTGGATAATTTTTATTTCTTTGAAATCAATTGATTGTATGTATCAATGTGACTGTTCATAAACAAATGGTCGCCTGTTATGAATATTCCAAGGCAACCAAAAATTTGCAAACGATCACAAAGAATTCATTGAATGATATATTTGAAATAAACAGATTAGCCATGATCACAAAGTAAAACACTATTCATAATAACATCCACCGTTTATTTGTCAAAGATGAGAATCATTTTATCTCGTCGTTCTATTCGCTATTGATTTACTGATATGAAACCATTTCACTTTGATTGTTTTTTTTGTATCAAGAACATGAACATAATGACACTGCTTTGAAAAAATTTCTCCATGCACAAATTCAAATATAATACACATTATTCATATTTCGATAAAATAAAATAAAATCAAATCAAATGAGATTCCTAAAGCAAGAGAAAATCTACTGTAAATACAAAAATCAGTTAAAACAACGAAGTTTGTATTTACATTTGACGTTTCGAAATGTGCTTCATCTGTCAACATTCATAAACAATACAATGTGAACTATTCTAATGGTTCGTTTCTATATATACGAAGAGTAATAATAAAATTCATTTTTTGTTTCGGGAAGTGTGAATATCAATTGCAAAGATTTGTGAATACTATTCAGAATTTAACAGTTTCTAAATAAATAAAAAAAAACGGTTTTCATTCAATGTTTTTTTTTTTCCGTTGAACAATAAAATCTATTTTAAATGTTTTCTATATTATTTTCATTTTCATATCGTTTCATAACGTCAATTGAATTCAATTCCTAAAGTTTGAGGTTAGGTATTTTGTCACAAAAGTTATTTTCTCGGCGTAGAAGCTAACAAAGCCATTTTATATCATATTTTTTTCACCAAAATATTATTTTAGCGATATTATTCTCAATTTACTTCTTTGATTCTTCACGTTTAATATTTTTGGACACCCTAGTGAACATGTTTATATAGATGAGTTGGTGATATTGTTGATGCTCAACATTATATGTGAAATTTTAAATTTTATGTTGGTGTAAAAATGAATAATGATCTAGTTGACACATTTTATTTGATTGATTGTAGTTGATACTCAACATTTGTATATATCTGGTTAAAGTTTCTATAAATTTGTATACATATAATGTTATTATTATTTATTATTGTATTTTTTGAAGTAGCTCATTTGGACCCTATACCAATCTTCAGGATTGGGCCTGAATGAGTGAAGTCCCTATTATCCGGACTGATGAGAGTAATCAAAAATTGGGCTCTCTTAAATTTTCTTGTTTTAGTCTTCACGACATTGGATTTTGCATTATTACATTTTTGACTTGGTATTGCTATAATTCACTATAGCAATGGTATACGTTCTTAATATAAGATATGATTATAGACTTGAGTGTTATTCACTTCAAACAGTTGTAGGATCAATCAGATAATTGTATGGCATAAAAACCATACGGCACGAAAATTTCAATAAGGCTCGTGCCAACTGACTTATATATATTAAAATGAATATTTCATCATGAATCCTGAAACATGATGGTTATGGATATGCATGTTCACATGTGTATCCAATTAATTATAGTTGAATGTTATGCGTGTGTCTTGATGTATGCACATGTGGACATTTATACATTGTAGTTTATGGGAATTGCATATAATTCCTGTTATACCATTATTATTGTTATGCAGGTACACGTTATGCAGGTACACGAAAATAGTTTCGAAAAATTGGAATCAACTCAACATTTTTTAAATACAGGAGCATGTTTGCACATTTTGTCAAAAAGTATTTGCAAACAAATGGAATACAAATCGGCACATTCAAATGTACCACGCCAAGCAGCAAATTCGGTATCAATGTAAAATTTGCGAAATAGAATCGGTGACCGAACAGAACTATGAAGTGCACTTCGAACGTAAACACTGCCAAGCACCGAAGTTTTTACGGCCAAGGAAAGTCTTCAAACTGAACGATTACGAAGAAAAAGACCATGACGAAGAAGATTCAGAAGAAGAGAAAATTGAATTCGAAACCATATTGGTTAAAGAAGAGCCAGTGGATTTGGAATAAATTTAATTCGAATGTCGATGTTCTTTCTAAATTATATTTTCAATGAATCATGTTTTGCATTATGAAACAAATTATTAACTGTTTTTTTTAAAACCACTGATTTCCTCATGCATGAGGAAAAATTTTTTTTTTTTAAAAACAAAACGATCGAGTTTGTATGCATGGGACGATTTGATGGCAATGTGATGCACAAACAAAACAATTTTCAAATGTTCCGCTAATTCGTAATATTTATTACTATCTTTTAGAATTTTTAACACACACATCGTTTCCTTTTTGTTGGACGGATTTCAATGGGCATTCTCCATTCCACGTTTATTTTTATTATTCACTATAGAATTTAATTGAAGAATTAAAGTCTAGGACTTATTTCCAAATTATGGGAAATTATAATTTCCAGATATAATTTCTTAAATATTATTATTTCAGATTTTATTTCTCATTTTTTATTGAGACAGATTTTATTACGGCTAACCGTTGGATGCACATGTTTACATGTGTTCCTGTGCCAACTGACTTGTATTATTATTAGTATTATTATTATTTTTCAATATTTCTGGTATTCATATGTACGTATGTGAACATGTGTACATATGAGTTTGCCCTTAAAATCAGGTTTTGAGCACACATGTGATCATGTATGCGTAAGTTCCTTTGGAATTAAGTTTTCCATACATTCTTTGAAAATATTGTATCGGCCAGCGACAGACTAAAACTAAATATATAACCAAACATCGATTCGATGTGGCCAACGGACATATGGGGTTTCTGCTGACATTTATGTCTGAAAGTCCCGTGGAAATAAATTTATTATTATTATTATTATCAATAACATATTTTCTTTTATAAGTTTAATAAATTTTCAATAACGCAATTAATCAAACGGTACTTTTCGATCGGTGGTAAACACAATGATTGTAGTTAGAATGCAAAATTGTGATCGCGTTTAATAAAATTCATCTTTTTATTCGGATTATTTTGCCGTTCATTGGTGAGTTCGTTCCATTTTATTTTGTTCATTGGTAGCGATTGATTTCCATGGCCAGTTGCGTTCGACAAAATTATTGGTGATTTTTCTCGGGTGCAGTGTGGCTTAGCACGCCCCTCACCTTAAATTTATTTTGCTCGAAACAGTAATGGTGGGCCTCGGGCGAGGGGAGGCCGCGGAACTTGTCCTCCCCGGGACTTGACCGGAGCTCCACAGTTGACGACCGCTTTGAATATTGGAACAATGAATTTGAGAGGGGGTTTTGAGTTGAAGAAGCAAGAATTGGTCGATAGGGCAAATAATTTCGGTTTAGATATTTTGGCTTTGAGCGATGTACGTGTAAAAGGTCGGGTAGAAGATTCTTTGGGGAATTATCGATTGTATTTGTCAGGAGTTAAGAATGGTAGAGCAAATTAGGGCGTAGGATTTCTAATTCATAACAGTTTAGAGCAGTCAATTATGTGTCATAGATTTGTGAGTGAAAGAATGATGTGGATTTCAATCAAGTTGGGCTTTGTTCACTCCAATCACAGACAAGTTGATGACAAACAGACCCTATTTAGTAACAAAATTTTTCAAGCGAAACAATCTTTATTTATATAAATTATATAATCGTTGCAGATGTCGAAACATATTCAATATTTGGATGAAACCAAAAATTTTCAAAACCGAAAATTTTTAAAATTTTTTACATACCATTAATCACTTTTTTATTTTATTTTCACGAAGTCTTGCCAACGACTGTTTTAATTTGAATAAACAACCTACAAGTAAGAGTGGCGCTAATGTTTCGTCCCTCTCGAGATATGCCACGATCCACAGTATCAAGTAATTCAGATTTTAAACTTTCTTTTATTCTGTTCACAATTCTATTTTGTTTCTTTCATTTCAGTTCAAGTGCAGGACCTGTCTCCCCGACCATGTGTTCATCAATGGTTACAATGCATTCCGTGAGCATCAACGCAAATGCCACAAACATAAGAATTTTACGTATCATGAAGCAGTTCGACATATGCTGTTAAAACGCAGAGGTACATCCTCATGCACACATTTTAGATCATTCCTTCGACGTACAAACTCTGGACTGGTGACAGTTCCAGTGGAGCAAATTCATGAGCTACTGCTGGAAATATACCGTGAAGCAAGAGGTATGTGTACAATATTCCCAACAATCAGCCGCTAATTGAACTGCTATTTCAGCCGAAGTCACCGACACAATAAAGGTCGAGCCCATGATAAAATCCGAAGCATCCACCGAGAGCTCAATTCCCAATAATGCATTCCCACTTGGCACAACAACAAGTAATGTAAGTGGTTTTGGAATGGTTGGAACAATGGGCATATCAAATGATGACGAAATTACGACTGAAAATTCTCCTAACTCTGTACTCGGACTCATATCTGAATCATATGACTGCATTGTATCACCACCAGTAGTGAAAGAGATTGTTAGAAAATTGGAAAAAAATATTTCAACGTTCAATCAATCATAACATGTTATTATTTCAGTGATTCAGAAATTCTTTACACAACTTATTGTTTTGTTGAAAATTTCGATTTTGCTTACGTTTTTTTTGCATGGCTTTGCATGAACAAAATTGTATTCATTTGAGAGAAAATATGGAATAGTAACTGCATAAAATCCCATTTATACTACACTTATTGAAAAAATGAATTATTATATTATTAAGGCAATCGAATTAAAACTATTTCAATACTAAATGCAATATCATAAATTTCTTATTTCAGGATGGCCATTCGAATGCAAATCATTTGTCCAGTTCTCCAGAGATCTGAATGATTGCATTTTCCTCTTGCATTGGATAATATAATACCAATTCCATCAATATTTATGAATAAAATTATCTAATCGAATAAAATTTTATTGATCTGTATCTTTATTTCATTGCAATCAAAACTATTTACGAATTTTATTTGGTCTTGGAATTTTAAAAACTAACCACACCACCTTTTTCGAAAATAGTTGTATATTTTAAAAATTCCTTCACTATTTTTGTCACTGATGATAATTCACAGATGCAACCATCTAAAACAAAAAAAAAAAACAACAACAATATACATACGCATCGAATTCACAACACTTTGTGAATTTGAGTTATTGTTAATCAATAGAATTCAACGATTGAATTGAATGTGGATCGTACTTCGTGCTCTTTTTCATTTAGTCATACTCATCAGCGCTTCGAGGCTTGTATGTGTGTTGCAGAGAAGAGCAAAAAGACAACACACAGACAACGCAAAAAGACAAAGCATGAACATTTTAAATAAATGAATAAATAAATAAATAAACAAATAAACAAAACAATTGTACTCAAAATATTTTATTGTCATTTAATAATTATTAAGGCCCTAAAAATATGTTTAATATTTTAAAAAAAATAGAGAAACAATATATGTGCGTAACATGTATAAATGCATTCGTTCAATGTTTATCTTATGATTTTTAAATAGGTTCTTGTAGGAAAAATATATGATTCAAACATTCAATAGCCGGTGGTCGTAGACGAGGATCAAATACCAATATTTATTGAAATGATAAAAAAATATATTTTATTATTTTTTATTTTTCTAAGATTTCCATACGATGCCACTTACAGATAATAAATCATTGGCATATTCATCAAGGTCTGGACACAAATCGATTGGACGTTTTGATTGACGATTCGGAAAATGTTCTCTTAAAATTGGAATATATGTTGGCCATTGATTCTGTCTTGGTGTTCCAGTCAATCTATTAAATTTACAAAATTAATTTAATTTCATAATTAATTTGATCGCACAGTGGTTTCGAACCACAGATCAACCGATTCAATGTAAAGCACACTACCAATCCAGCTATCGATCATATATGAAAGTATATGAAACAGTTGGAATGACAATCGTTGAAAATTGTAAAAAATAGTATTATCCCACAGAACCTTGTTCATAAAAAATACACAGCTCACTCTTAATGTTTCCAACAACAACAACATGGTCAGCAGATCTGTTGATCATATAAAATATATGGCAAGCAGGTCTGTTGTCATATTAGTCACGCTTGATAGTTGTCCATAAGAACTACTATTGTGATCGAGAGAAACGCATAAATACTCACTTTTTTTATACATATAGTAAAAGTCGTTGTAGCTCATCGGTTAGAGCAATAGTCTTTTGGAATACAGCAGTTTCGAGTTCGATTCCCACCAACATAAGATTTTTTTCTTTAAATTCAAATCAAGGAGGAAATCACTCTGAAAAAGTAATTTTCAAAATTACTTCCACAATTAATGTTTTAGTAAAAATTAGTTTTACTATTACTTTTTTCGTTGCGATTACTTTTTATTTGACAATTACTTATGTCATTTTATAAGCATTTGGTATGAAAACGTACAAAAATAATCGCCAAATGGAAAAAAAAAGTAATAGCAAAACTAATTTTTACTTAAAAAGTAATTGTGGAAGTAATTTTGAAAATTACTTTTTTTGAGTGATTTCCCCCTTCATTCAAATATTCACAAACAATTCTACCTTTTATTATATCGATCGTAGCATACACACAGAACGATACCAACAACAAAATACACGTTAAGCAGGTCTGTAGCCATATTAGTTACGGTTGCTGTAGATCGATGTGAGAGAAAATTATCATATTCGCTTTTTTCTATTTCGTATCAACGCTCTACTTGCCCATATAATCTATATGGGCAGCAGATCTGCTTGATATGTATTCTTAATGCAGGAGAGAGAGAGAGAGAGAGAGAGAGAGAGAGAGTGTATGTGTATGTATGTGTGAATGTATGTGTGTGTATGTGTGTGTGTGTGTGTGTGTGTATCTGTGTGTGTATCTGTGTGCACTAATACTAAAAAACGGCCCTAGAACCAGCGTTCTCATACTACTGATATGCATTATAGGAAAAACAAGAAAGTTAACGGTTTCCTTAAATTTATGAAAGCAAAAATTTTCCGGTAACATTCGAACCTCAAAAACTTGAAATAACTCATCTATGAAATATTTATTTTATTTATTTATTGAACCGCTATTTAATAGATTCTTAGACATATATGTATACATATTCATTGAAGCAGCCAGCAACAATCAACTAAAACTACATAAATTGCTATTTTTCCAGACAATTTTAACGATAGAGAAAAAAAATCCAATTCTCTCAAAAAAAAATTCCTTGAATCAAAATGAATGAACAATAATCGTTTTTTTCTTTGTTTGAAATAAAACAAAATGCTCTTCGTGTAATAGAAGCAAGATGAGGAATTGCTGCCGTCAATTTTTGAAATGTGTAGATTTTCGCAAAATGCAGCGCAAATTCTCAAATCATGACAACGATAAATTATGAAGTGCAGCGTGTATGTGCTGTGCACGTTCGTTTGTTATAGTTCTGACACGCAATCAAACTGGTTTTTAATTTGGAGTTACATCATTTAATGCAACAGTTTTTGCTAACTTGTTTCTTGTCAGCCATCGAACGTGCACCGCCCAAATATGAAGTGGAATCATAATCGCAAACAACTCGATTAACTTTTGAGTAATAAATCGCAGCGAACGTGGAATAAATCATCAAACCAGGCGTAAAAATCTGAAATAAGCGTCAAACACATGCAAAAAAAGCAAAAAATAAACGTTCATCCAATGAATATAACATTTTTATGAACAAATGAGAATATTTGTTGATTTTTATTCGATGCGCAAATCGGCGAGCGCCATTCGAATAACAATTGTTGATTCAGAACAAAAAGCTTTGAACGTACCTGGAATCAAGCCCAAAATTTATATGATCCTTCCGTGATAATAAAATCATAATAGCTTTTCAATGGATCACCTTTGATATAACGGCCCTCAGCAACATCCGTTGAACTCGCCTCTGCTACAAACGAAAACGAAAAATAAATACACAAATTAAATTTTTAATCTTTATGATGAATGATGTTGTAAAAATTCCACTTTAAAACATAAAATCAAATAGAGTTTAATTTTAAAAGAAATGAATTTTTATTATTTTATATTACTTAACTTACTTCTACTTTCATCGACCTATTCACCTATGTTTTCGGTCAATTATTCGCCTCGCTAGTCGCAATATGCTTTCGCTTTGGTAGTTTAAGATAGAAGAGAGTTTTAACCAGAATGCACCGGCTTTTATAGCCAGATTTTGGCGGGAATTCTGGCGAAGCGACTGACATAAGCGAGCTGAGCGAATTTGAACGAATAATTGGTTTGTACTTAAACTAATTAATTAAAATACTACTTAAAATATGAAACAAGAATAAAGAAGAAAAGAAAGAACTAAATTCAAATTTTATTGTTGCTTTGCAACAGATGTTATTTACATTTAAAAAAATTTTATTTCAGATTATTGTCATCAACAACATCAACAGAGGTAAATATTTTTCTCTCACATTTCACGGTCAAACGAATTGAATTGTTACATTGTTTGGCTAAATAAAAGTTGAGTGGGGCATATATTTTTTTGAGCGTTCATTGTGTATGGTGGCAATGAAAAAGTCGATCAGCGGTTGAAACGCTGAAATTATTTACAAACTATACGCGGTTCATTGTGAGCGGTAGCAGTGGCAACAATGATCAACTGGTGCAGTTGTTAATATCGTTGTTGATAAATCTTATTTCAAAAATGTGCTGAGTTATTGTTTACTTTTTTTGTTTCAATATATGTTTTTTTTTCTCGTCCGACACGGGTCAATGAGGTAATTCTTACATGACAAAAAAAAAAAACGAAATGAATAAGTTGGTGGGGTGGGATAGATGGGTGTATCTTTTTTTCCGCATGACAAAAATTCATGCAAACATCACACAGTTCATTGTGAGCGGTAGCAGCGAAAACAACTATCCGCCGTTTTCTATATTTAAAATTATCGTAATTTTTTTTTTTTCTATTTCATAATGTGATGAAATGCATAAACAAAAGAGAATCAAAAGTTTTTTCTTTCATTGGAATTGGATGCATAGATATGTCTTTTTCGTTCGTCTAAACATGAAACATGGATGGGTGGGGTGAGGTAATTTTGCGTGATGGGTGTCACTCATTGCTTTTTTTTTTTCATGCAAAAAAAAAAAAACAATGAGTGGGTGGGGCCAGTTAATTATCGCAAAAAAAAAAAAAAAAAATTTGGTCGGCTCCCCGCAGAAATACCATACCCCCCTCGCCTATGGTTGGACGAAAAAGACATATCTATACTACTTGTAGTTTATGGGAATTGCATATAATTCCTGTTATATCATTATTATTGTTATGCAGGTACAGGTTGGATGCACATGTTTACATGTGTTCCTGTGCCAACTGACTTGTATTATTATTATTATTATTATTATTATTATTATTATTATTATCAATATTTCTGGTATTCATATGTACGTATGTGAACATGTGTACATATGAGTTTGCCCTTAAAATCAGGTTTTGAGCACACATGTGATCATGTATGCGTAAGTTCCTATGAAATTAAGTTTTCCATACATTCTTTGAAAATATTGTATCGGCCAGAGACAGACTAAAACTAAATATATAACCAAACATCGATTCGATGTGGCCAACGGACATATGGGGTTTCTGCTGACATTTATGTCTGAAAGTCCCGTGGAAATAAATTTATTATTATTATTATTATTATTATTATTATTATTATTATTATTATTATTTATCAATAATTATACGGCAAAAATTGTTGCATTAGTTATAAAATCGGAAAAGTATTCGGCAAAAATTAAACTTTAACAAATAAATAACATCAAAATAAAATCTAAGCGTAACACTGTGATTTTACTGAACGCTCCAAACTGTAAAACACAAACACAAAAACCGCGACAATGTGAAATGAAATCAAAAATTGACAGAAATGCGAAATCAAATGCACTATAATCTCCCAAAAATTCACTTTAATTGATAAAATTACAAAAAAAAATAATCACAAATTGAACTAAAAATAAAACAAAACATGTGAAGCCGGTGTTTATGCTTTGGCATGACACTTGTTGTTCACAAACAATATCATCACAGTGTACCGAGAAAATAAAAAATATGAAAATAGCACCGAAATTTAAACTTTTTCGCGTAAACTTCACATAATTGTGATGAAATAATCGCCGATTAATTTAAATTTACAAAAATAAAAATTGTTAGAAGAATAAAATTGAAAAATTTACAAATTTAAATATTTTGTTATTGGAGCGAAACGAAAACCACAACTGTCACGCTCAACGCCATCTAGCGTTTTTTTCTGTATATTACCGTATTTCCCACCACAAGAAAATCAAATGTGTCTGTTAAACAACTACCGTTCGATGGTGATGTTAAAATTGAACTTGGAATACATTGCTTGATTATAGGACCGATTACAACGTTAGGACTTTCAAAAGTTACCAGTCATCTCATTCGCCTCTCCTCTTAGCTGCGTGCTCTCTCGAATCTCCTACAAATAGGCGCTCTTTCCGACTATAGAGCAGAGTTGCTGAGCGATTGTGACTGAGTGAGTTTATCATGGAATATAGCACGCAAGACAAAGTGAGCACAAGTGAGAGTACTATAGTGGAATTCATGAATATATAGTTGTTTTGATGTGAATGTTGTTGGTTTATCGTTGAAATTATTTTCTCTTTTTGACGTTTAAGGAAACACATAATATGAGGATAATATATATGAATTCCACTATAGTGCTCTCACTTGCGCTCACTTTGCCTTGCGTGCTATATATATACAAATATTTTAGATACTTCCCTTTTTTTTATCCTCCCCCATTGGCCAATAGTCAATCGTTGTAGAAATTATCAAAATGGTACTTGATTCGTGTTTAATTGATTTGTGGCCTACTTTACGAACACATCAAAAACATGCCAATCAAATAATAGATAATGCTGTTGAAGTTGTTGCATTAACACATTATATTTTGTGGTTCTGTCATGGATTTTTATGTGTTGGAACTAGGGACCAGGTGAAAAAAATACAGTTTCATTACAGTATATGTTTAAAGGTATACGCCAAATCGTCTCCTTTATATAGTTTATCATTGAAGACGGTCAAGAGAGAACTCAAGAAATTCCGCATGATTGGAAACAAGTATTATTCATTGTTTAACGCTAATGTTATCGTTCTTTGGCTTGCTATTGTCTACATAATCATTTTTGTTGCTGGCCATTTTTTTTGTCAGAACGTTAATCAAGGCTGGTCGATCATTTATTTAAATTCATTTCTATTTGTTTGAAATTTTTCTAATTATGGTTTTCACTTAGAATATTATTTTGATTGCACATTTTGTTAATACATTTTTCACTTTCGTTTCATCAATTATCATAAAATAAAAGAAAATAAAATCAAATTACATTATTAACTTTGCTTAGTTATGTTTGATGTTTTGAAAAAAAAAAAAAAATTTAAATGTACTAACGATTTCTTTTGTGTTTCAGCTCATCGTGAAAAGATTAGCAAAAAAAACGTTGAACGTAAAACAACACCAAAAATAAACTATGTACATTGTAAATTTGTGACAAATAAACTGAATCAAATTGAGAATAAAGAAAAAAAATTAATTTAATAAACTTGTATTTGTATTGATGCGTTGATATAATACTTCAAAATAGCTTTCTATTTAGATATTTACTAAAAAATCTTGCATAACGCGACCAACCATTGCCACAACCATAATAATTGTTATAACCCAAATCCACAGATGAAACACCATTATAGTCATAGTCACCATTGATTGCCCAAAATTGGATTGCACACTGATTGATAAATGCCGTACACCAACAACAACAACACTTTAAGAAATAAATTTGAATAATTCATTCTAAACGTTATAAAAAAAACAGTGTTCTTCTTGGGCTTGCTTATAAGCGGCTGCTTTTTTTAAGCTGCTTAAATAAGCCAGCTTATCAATACGGATCTGATGCATCGATCAATATTGCGTTACCGTATGCTTATGAAACACAAAGACGCGTACTGTAATAAGCGTATATTCGAACAACGGTAACGCATTATTGATCAATGCATCAGATCCGTATTGATAAACTGGCTTATTTAAGCAGCTTAGAAAAAGCAGCTGCTTGTAAGCAAGCCCACGAAGAGCAGTGAAAAAAAAATTGCTTTTTTCTGGTGTTTTTGTTGCGACTATAAAGCTATGAAGAGAATGATTGACAATAATTTCTTATATTTCCTATTTTATATACACGACGATTGGGACTTCTTTTTATCTCTTAAAATTCGAAAGTCTGTCACCAAAAAATGTATTACATCAGTTTAACACTTTTAAGAAGTATTTTTTTAAACACTTTATTTATAAATGTAACAATTAGCATGTTAAAGGTGGCAATTTTCGTCTAATATATATGACAAACCACAATAAACAATATTACGACGCCAGTGTTCTTGAATTTTTTCATTTCATTCGGGTTTTTGGTTTTTTTTTTTTGCTTTTCTCTCGTGTAAATTTGTACGAAAAACAAATAAACAATTCCGATGTGTAAACAGAGTAGAGATTTTCACACTGGATGTGCGTGCAAAAATTCAGTACAGCACTCACATCTTAGTGTGCGACGCACAACTGCTTGTAAGCACACGTACCTATTGAAAAGTCAAAAATCAAATTGGCAATGTGATTCTATGATGAATTTTGACTTTTCAATGGGTATGTGTGCGCACTTGAAAAATACAAGCAGTTGTGCGTCGCACACTAAGATGTGAGTGCTGTATTGAATTCGTGCACGAACACCCAGTGTGAAAATCTCATCTCTGCTTAGCTTCAAAACAAATGAAATATTATGATTTTTATGAAATTATAATTTGCGCGACTCACTTGGCGATCATCGAACCTGTGAATACCAACAAATCAATTAGAAGGACCAATTTTTTTTAAAGTGTTTACCTCGTAAATTAGCATAAACAAACGCTTTACTTTTCTTCTATCTTTCTTGCAAATCCTACTACGCACATTCTTTGTATCGTAATTTCATGCCATTTCATTTCATTTTATTTCAACCCACTACGTATTTTCTACTTTAAAAACAGTTATGAATGATTAATTTTTGACTTTTTTTTAATTTTTCTATCAATATTCGTACAAATTGGTGTTAATATTATATCTGGAATGTCTGTTATACAGGAATCGGTTTTTTTTTTTTTGCTTTCTTTCTCGATTTAGGCAGCTATCACTTCATATTGTATATTATATTGTTGATCAAAACCAATATACCTGGAATCTCAGCTGAAACTACTCTATCGATATCTACTGGACCTATAAGTCGATCATTTTCATCTAATGTAAGTAATCTATGAGCATGTGGTAGTCCGCGCTTTTGACAATATCATCAATCAATTGCCTTAATTTGATTTTGAAAACCCTAATAACTTTATCGGGTCTATAATTAGGAGACTCATGACCGCAATAATTAATGATTTCCGGCCAATTTGGATTGCACGTCATTGTTATGAACAATGATGGTTTCCCAAAATGTTGTACAATGTCCATGGCATCCAAATAATTTTGAAACATATTTCTAGGCGATCCATTGAAAGAAGATGGAAGTATAATTCGCCTACCAACTGTTCTAGTTTGATTGCCATCACCTTGCATATGCAAATGATCAGTTAAATTGTTATAGAGTTCAGATCTCAAATTGGCTTGATTCATTTTAATAAAATGTAAGCGAGTTCCTTCGATTCTGACATAAATATCCACTATCCACTGAAGAAAAAGTTTTTGACAATGATGTAACAAACTAAATTCTTCACGTACGGCAAGCCTATAACATGCATATTGTAGCATTGTCACCTTTACACGTGGTGCACGTGATGTTGATGCTCTTTCAATGTCATGAATAATATTTGTATGCCATCCTGTATCTCCATTTGGAAATAACAGTGGATAAGCTAATGGATAAAATGCAACCATGTTACGATCAAAAGGAGGGTCACCGTCGTTTGTTGTGAAGATAACAGCTACATCAGTGGCCGTGGCATCATTAAATCTCCTCACATCCATCGTTTCACGGTTTACCTGAATGGCCATGCAAACTTCACGACCACACACAAAAAATTCTAACCTCAATGTTTATTCACAGATGTCATAGTACGTGCTCTTACTAGACTTTACCATAGTGTCAACGTCATTTAATGCAAAACCCAATAGAATCAAAACTTTATAAAGCTTCAAAGTTTTGATTCTATAGGGTTTTGCATTAAATGACGTTGACACTATGGTAAAGTCTAGTAAGAGCACGTACTATGACATCTGTGAATAAACATTGAGGTTAGAATTTTTTGTGTGCATGATTTATTTTACAAAAATCTTTCATTTTTTCAAATGAGCGTACAAATGCATTGGAATGATTCAATTCAACTAGTCACTTCGCATCAAATCATTGTTACAATTAGTATTGACTGGCTCGCATTCTATGCATAGTTGCTGTATCAACATCATAAAAATAAAGTTGAGCATAACATGGATTATAACACATGACTCAAAAAGTTTCCGGACTAACAAAGAAAAACACAATATTTTGGCGAAATTCGATTTTATTCATCAACATAATTTCCATCTAAGACAATACAATCGGTCCAACGCTTCTCTAGCTTCTCGATACCTTTTTTGTAGAAGTCTTGATTTTTCCCCTCAAAATGAGCTTCAGTTGCGGCAATTACTTCTTCGTTGCTGGTAAATTTTTTTCCCTGGAGCAATCCTTTTGAGATCAGCAAAGAGCCAGTAGTCGCTGGGGGCTAGATCTGGAGAATACGGTGGGTGCGGAAGCAATTCGAAGCGCAATTCATGAAATTTGACCATCGTTTTCATCGACTTATGACACGGTGCATTGTCTTGGTGAAACAGCGGTTTTTTCTTCTCCATATGGGGCCGTTTTTTCTTTATTTCTTCGGCCAATCGATCCAATAATGCTATGTAGTAATCACTATTGATCGTTCTTCCTTCTTCAAGGTAGTCTATGAACAAAATACCGTGAGCATCCCAAAAAACTGAGGCCATTACCTTGCCAGCCGACTGTTGTGTCTTTGAACGCTTTGGTCGGCTTTCACCGGCTGCTGTCCACTCAGCTGACTGCCGATTTGACTCCGGAGTATAATGATGGATCCATGTTTCATCCATTGTCACATAACGACGCAAAAATTCGGCTTTGTTGCGGTTAAAAAGCACCAGACAGGCCTCAGAATCGTCGATTCGTTGTTGTTTTTGGTCTGGTGTCAACAAACGCGGCACCCACTTTGCCATGAGCTTTTTCATGCCCAAATGTTCATGCAAAATTGTAAACACGCTGCCTTCGGATAACTTTGAGGCTTCAGCTATTTCCCTCAATTTCAATTTTCGGTCAATCAAAACGATTTTTCGGATTTTTATGATGTTTTGTTCCGTAACAGCCGTATTTGGGCGACCACTACGAACAGCATCTTCGACGTCTGTACGACCACGTTTGAATTCATTATACCAATCACAAATGGTCGATTTTCCTGGGGCAGAGTCCAAATAATGTTTATCAAGCCACTGTTTAGCTTCTACCGTATTTTTTCCGGTTAAAAAGCAATGCTTAATTAGCACACGAAATTCTTTTTTTTCCATTTTTAACAAAAACACTGAGGTAGCTTCACTTTGACGTCTCTATACTTGAGAACACGTTTAGCGATTGTCATGAAATTTTGACATATACCTTAGAAAGGTTGGTACTATCGAATAATGAAATGGGTTTCTTAAAAGTGGCGCCCTCTATATGTCAGTCCGGGGACTTTTTGAGTCATGTGTTAACCATATGCCGGAGTTAATGGACCAGCTCTATGGTAGAACACATCATGAATTTTAAAATGATAAATTCCTGGCATAACATCTTCATTGACATTTGCCTCGGAACTGATCATTGCAAAAGCGGCATTGTAGCTACGAATATTTTCGAAATAATTTACCAACAAACGTTTTAATTGGTTATTGTTTGAAATGAGATTATTGTAAAGTGAATTGAAAAATAAATTTTGTGTTAAAGGCATCAACTTAACTTTACCTTTGTGACAACATGATGTGAATTCATCTCTTTTCCCACCAGTAACTTCACCCAAAAAATGAAATGATTTACAGTGTCTACATTCCAAATTCATTAACCCACAATCATGCGAAGCAAAATTGTACGGTACATCATTAAATGCTGACTTAAAATTAGCTATCAATGGAATTACTAAATTATCATCATTATTTGAATGATTTGTATTATGTAATGTATTTACATTTCGAACTCGCCTCTCATATTGTCTTTCTCTTTCCCTCCCCCTTTCTACTCTACCTGTTAGCGTTCGTCGCCTAGGCATACTACTTACGTAATAAAACCTATTTTTCAAAATATTTTATAAAATATTAAATTTTTAGAATCTAAAATATATTTTTCTTACACAATAACATTATATACTCAAAACATAATTTTTTTCGTTATTAGTAATTTTTATTTTTCAATTTCACCAAAGGAAAATAATTTTATTTACGTGTTTGGGAAATAAATATATTCAAAAAACATGATTTTTAAAAAATCAAAGATATAGAACATGTAAATTTAAGGCATTTACTCAACAATAATTCTATCCATTTTCTTAAAAAGATAATGTAAAAACATGACCTTTTCTCGTAAGCTCATTTTTAAATTCAAATGTGATTTACAATTAAACCATGCAACTAATGCACCAATATAATGTGGCACATGAAACATTGTTGCAATTGACTCAGCTTCAATTTCATTAGCAAAAATACCACGAAGGTTATACATGTTGATAATTTCTTTGAGAAATGAAATCCTTTCTTGAATTTTTTCCATACGCTCGCTTTGAGTGCAACTATTATCAAACATTTCAACTTCAACAACCAATTGTGTGAAACGGGGCGGCCAAGGGGAAATCTAGTACGTTTTTGTCATGGGAAATGTCACAATGACCGGACAGCACCGGAGAAGTATTATGCCAACGGATTCATACTTCTATCGGATTGTGTATGCGCTGTATATGTGTATTTGTATGTTTTTGTATATGGACATTTAGTACGCTGCTCTTTACTCCAAAGCTTGAGCTGTCAAAGCATGCGTCAAAGATAAATAAAACATAACTAAAAAGCAATCAACTGAAAAAGTATATATTTTCATTAACAAAAACCTTAAAATAATTTGTTTTATGGTGAAATTATTTCAAAATGGAACTGACTAAAAGTTCGATTAGTTTTTGGACGCGGATGGAAGAAATTTGGGGCAAAAACATACCATCGTATATAAAAAATATTTTTCAGTAAGTAAATTGCGATACAATAAACTAAAATTAGGAAGTGTAAGTATAGAACACGGTTTGATTTTCTAAATTGTTAATGCTCATTGGTTTGTTTATTGATCGACGGAATTGTCAGTAGCTCCAAAATTGAATAATAATTTTTCAACTTTTTCAGTCAGTGTGGCTATTCCAACGATGTGTCATTCAAACAAATCACTGAAGAAGACATTTTGTACGTGAAAGAGTTTGCGCGAAATGAATTGTCTCAACGTTTGACGGAAATGTCTGAAAGATTAGAAATCAATTTGCAGTCTTCATGCAAATTCGATTTCTTTGGTAAATTCTCATGCAATACAAATGACTTTAAGTTTGATGAAGAGGATCGATCACTGGTGTTGGATTTAACTGAACGATTGAAATGTTTGAATTTGAATCAAAATTGTTCATCAAAAGCTAAAGACATTAATCGGAGAGTGAAATTGGAGCATTATTGGTTTCGTCGTGAGAGTGAGAATCAACCAAAAGTCTCAGTTAAACAAATTGAACTCAATTGGCGCCATGAATTTTTTGACAAAAATGATGGAGGCAGCTGATAAAAATGCAATGCGGCCACCGCAAGGCTACCGCTACAATATTTGAATATAAACGTGTGTTGGTGTATAATCGAATTTTATCTGGTCCGAAGGGGTTTCGTTCCCTTCAACTAAAATTGAAAGGTTGTTTCCCATCAATTAGTACAACAAACAGATACATTCATCGCTTAGAAAATGCGATTATTGGGGGCCAATTGCGTGTTAATGAACTAGCGGCTTACTTGGCCGAAAGAAAACAGCCGTTGTGGATCACACTTTCAGAGGATGCGACCAGAATTGAAAATAGGATCCAATATGACTCCCGAACCAATCAATTAGTTGGATTTGTACTCCCCACAGCCAAAGAAAATGGAATGCCCATTCCATTTTATTACAAAGCTCGGTCCGCAGTTGAAATTCTGAAACATTTTTCAAGTGGAGCTTCTCTAGCTCACTTTGCAAACACAATAATGGCACAACCATTAGGAGATGCGCCATCTTTCTGTCTCGCTGTTTTTGGTTCAGACAACAGGTACATTGTATGAAATTGAATTGGTATTTCATCGTTTATCTTCACAAATTTTGTTGATACATTAAAATCAAACATCTTTCTTAAAAATTTAATTTTTTTCTAAAGGTATAAAGCTGAAGACGTAGCGAAGCGATGGTGTTACATAACGCACGAACTGGAGAAATTTGGAATTGGCGTTTTATCTTGGTCTTCAGATAGTGATCCGAAATACAATGCAGCTATGCGCAAAATTTCGCGGCTAGGTGTGTCTTCCGAAATGTATTCAATGAATGGATTTTTCCGCTGTGGAACAAAACTAGAGGCTCCGTTTATGGTACAGGATCATGAGCATATTGGCTCCAAATTGATTAATTTATTGAGAAAAACTACGACTGATCTTGAAAAGCTTCCATTTGGACATTATTTTATCAGAATGGAGCATTTGCAGACGTTATTAGAAATTCATGGAAAAGATAAACACCTTTTAACTGCTACCGATTTAAATAATTCTGATAAGCAAAATTGTAAATCAGTACATAAAATTTGTCATGATAGAGTAATAAGTTATTACTCAAAATTTTTTTTTTTTTTTTTCAAAATGAAGAAAGTAGAAAGGGGAGGTGGCATCAAATTTTTAGGAATTGATGAGCTTCCACCATTGCCAGTCAAAAAGAAAAACAAAAAATCAACACTTAACACCGGACCGGATAAAGATTGGTTGAAGAATTATGTCAACAAATACCATGCGTTGTACATGGAAAATATTATACTGAAGGAAAAAGTTCAAATGCTGCAGACCAATTTGAAAGAATCGAAAATAAATAATCTCAAGTTGATGAAAAAAGCTGGAAATTTCGAAAACGTATCAACTCAAACTGTTAATTGTGTTTCAGTCGTTTCAACGCAATATGGCATGGAAAATTGCCTGGATTTGTTGACAATGCCAACTGAAAACGACCATCACGATATAGATTTTATTGTGAAGCCAACTGACCATGACGATGTAAATAGAGATTTATTGAAAAACTCAGCTGATGAGAATAATGACGGATTATTATTGAACGATTTGACTTGTGGACAATGCGGAAAGAAATTTAAAGAAAAAAAAACATTGCGTTGATCATATCCGTAAATACTGTAAATTGAGCATAAAACCGGCAAAAAATTACGAATGTCCAATATGTCATAAAAAATCGACGTATGATGGACTGCGTGCACATTTGCGCCAATATGCAAATGACAAAAACCAGCATACCAAGCGCGGTGCGCATGAAGATTTCAATTCAACTGATCACTCTAAATTTCTAAAAAAATTGAAAAGTAATCCGAAAAAATTTATTGTATAAAAAACAAATTGTGTAATCCAAAAAATTATAAAAATGAAAAATTGAGAAAAATTAAATTTGCAAAGAATGGTGTTTGTATCAATATACAATATTTCTCTCAGGCTGATTGAATTTGAATATACACACACCGACGTTTGTACATAGTCAATTTTTCTCGGGCTGAGAGAAAATGAATATTCATCTCAAATAGATGGCATTAGTTCATATATTTATTTTCTCTCCGATGGAAAGTGAAAATACAAATATATAGTGCGTTTCATTCGACAAAGTTAATCAAATTTTGAATAAAACACAATAATTTATAATATTTTTTTCTTGATAGTTATTTATTGGTCCTTCAGCTTGGGCGGAGACATATTAGTACTTCATCCATTCGCCTTGTTTCTCCATTGCCTTCATCCATTCGCCTTGATTACACGGGCACAACGTGAAGGCATACTTTGGCTAAAATTTTTAGCATAATCTTTGGAAGAACTGTTCCACTGGTGAGTTAAAAATGAACTAAGCTGCTTTTTGTTGCTGCCTTTGAGTCTCCCCTTGATGACTGACCAGACATTTTCGATCGGATTGCAATCTGGTGATTGTGGCGGCCATTCCATTTGATCGATGCCATTTTCCGATTTCCAAGCGTTACAGAGACGACTCTTGTGTTTTGGATCATTGTGCTCTAACAGCAGCCACTTTGAATTGTCGTTGCCATAAAACTTCTTGGCGGTGGGTAACAGTGTCGATTTGTACAGGGCGCACATCCTCTTTGCGTTTAGTATGCCTGTGAACACTAGAGCTGTTCACGAACATGAATTGTTCGTGTTCGTTCGTGTTCGTTCGAGATTTAATCGAACACGAACGAACTCGAACAATATTTTCTTTATCTCGAACAACACCACGAACGCCAAAATTGGAACTTGAAGTGCTCGAATTTTGTTTGTAGTCCATTGCTTCAAACCGTTTTGTAAAGTGTTCCGAATTCATGTTTTTACTTCAATACAAACAATGCAAATGAATGAGATCTGTCAAATGTCATCTCCGCCCAAGCTTAGGATCTGGCCACACCAAAAATCTTTTTTTGATATTTCAATATTTTCGCGGTTTTTTGTTTAATTCTATCGAATGAAACGCACTGTACATACCAACGGTGAACAATCATTTATATGGTAAAATAAAAACCGTAAATTTATTTCTTGATTAGGTTTATTCAATCCGAAAAATTTATGGCGCAGAAGACAGATATATGATCAAATATTTACAAACAATTATTTTAAATAAATAATTCGACATGCGAAAAAACTGAAAAGTTAGATGAAAATGCTATTTGAATAAAAGAAGAAACAAAAAATATGCTCAATATGGGAATCAAACCTTCAGATAAATGATTGTGAGACTGACACGCTATCTACTGCGCTATAAAAACTTTGAAGTTTGTAATGATTTTGGAACATTATTGGCAATTGTAATTTTATTCTATATTCCATTGTTCATTGCTTCAAAAATATTATCGTTCACACATTGTTCACATGAAATTCATACATGAAAAGAATAAAAAAAATTGGCAACCAAAATTTAAAACCATTAGATTTAATTTTTTTATTCAAAAATATATTATTATAGATTTTCTTATTCATTTATTTTGTTTTTATTGTCCAAATGGAAATTAAATTTTAGAAGATTAATGGCAAATTCTGTAATTCACTGTACCGATGAAAAAAAAGTTAATTCGCTAATTCAACAATTTTGCGAAGAAAAAAAAATCGTTCATTAACAACATTTACTAATTTGGTTTTGAGTGAGTATAAAAATACATGTGTGAGTTTTTGTTGAATTAGTTTTTTCAAATTGCTCTTGTACATTTTTCCTCGTTCTTTTAAATATTCAAATCTAAACTTAAATTTTGTATCTTATTAAATGTTAGGTTTTGAACCTTCCGAACCAAACACGAACATAAATTTTTGGTTTCGAATAGAGCTGTTCACGAACCGAACTCGGACGATTCGAGTTCGAAAATATTCCTATTTTGATGTTCGTGTTCGTTCGTGTTCGGTTCGAGTTGTTCGGGATAAAAACAATATTGTTCGAGTTCGTTCGTGTTCGATTAAATCTCAATTTCATTGACTTGCATTTTTTACTACCCTGGTAAGCAGTCTATATAGCCCTGTACATTTGTATGTGAGTCTCCCAGTTAAGTGCCATCTAAACGAACAAACATAAATTAGATTCACCAACATTTGATACTGAATCTGAATAAAAATTGATTATGTGTAAAAATAATTAAATATTTATGTACAATAAAATATTTTTCATTATTAAATTATCGAAATATAAATATTTTTGAAATAAAATAATAAAAACACGCCAATCGAATAAACATGCGGAGACTTAATATAAATAGTTTGTTTTGCTTTAGTTGTATTTTTAATTTCTCAATGAAGTGTTTTTATTATTTTATTTCAAAAATATTTATATTTCGATAATTTAATAATGAAAAATATTTTATTGTACATAAATATTTAATTATTTTTATATAATTACACATAATCAATTTTTATTCAGATTCAGTATCAAATGTTGGTGAATCTAATTTATGTTCGTGAGTTTAGATGGCGTTCGGGAACGTGTTTGAATTTTTATTCTCACTGCATAGCTCCCTAGATTTTTTATGAACAACATAAAAGTATTTATATCAAACCAAACATATAAAATAAAGAATGGATATTCAGTGAATATTATTCACCAACAAGGATGTTGATAAAGCAAACTTACTAAACAACTAGTTGTTTAGCTGATTCACATTTAGTATTCGCGTATTCAAATTTATTATATAATTAATTGTTTACACGAAATTCGTGTTCGAAAATATTCCTATTTTGATGTTCGTGTTCGTTCGTGTTCGCTTCGAGTTGTTCGAGATAAAGAAAATATTTTTCGAGTTCGCTCGTGTTCGATTAAATCTCGAACGAACACGAACGAACACGAACAAATTCATGTTCGTGAACAGCTCTAGTTTCGAACTACTCGAACCGAACACGAACATGATTTTAAGATATTTTTCGAACTTGAACTGTTCGAGTTCGGTTCGTGAGCATCTCTAGTAGATATGTCATAGAAATGTATACCTATTTCAATTTGATTCTTTGATGAAAGTATTAACCATTGCCCTCGAATGTCTCATAAAATCCGGGTACCTTATTGTTTTTTTGTATTTGGCTACGAGCATTGTATTCACAGATTGCTAAAAGATGGAAGCAAAAACATATACTTTAAATGTTTTTGATGTTTCGAAGAGGTACTGTTACTGACCGTACTTGTCGTTGTCGTGATTCCCGTGCTTGTTGAGGGCGTCGATTGCGAAGACGTCGCATTATAAGTTGAGCACACCTCCTTATTCTGTGCGAGGACATACATGCATACACATTTTTTATACATAAATGAGAATATTTCCATTTGATTTTTCTCAGTTATCCGGTATGAAAAGCGTAAAAATAAATGAATTTTTGACTATGGTAAACAAAAATTTAAGACCTATCAACTAGAGGTTTTAGGATATTAAATTGTTGCTGGTTAGGTTTTCGAATTAAAACTAAAACTTTATTCATTCAAAGAACGAGGCACCGCTTTATACCATTAAAGCTCTTTCCTATGTTATGCTATAGAAGTGGAGACGCCATTCACTGTACTTCTATATAGTAAACCTTTAATGGTATAAAAACACTGTCAAAATGTGCTCTTTCTTTGTTATAATGTGGTTGACTCGCCGTACGCAGTCGCATATGCATTATCATATGCAGGCGTACGGCATTTAGGTTATTTTTGTAATCGATCGACCGCAACACCTCTGCATACGATAATAATCCTTTTTCTTAATCTTTTTTCTTAATCTGCATACGATAATAATCCTTTTTCTTAATCTTTTTTCTTAATTTGACGTTTGTAACTGACAGGTCAGAAAATTTTGCGCTCTTGCTAATTTATTGAGATTTTATTAATATATTTATTATTTTGAGTCTAAAAAATTCATTTTTTTGTCTCAAAGTGTTTGTTTTCTTGTGTTTTGCACGAATCTGATATAGTTTATTTAGTTTTAATTATTTTTATTCTATTTTTCATATTTTTCATATCGTATCGTCTGATTGAGTGTGGTTACGTTCACCGTTGCTGTTTTCAACCGTACCGTGGGATTTTTACATGCTCTATCGGATTGCTGATTTGATAAATATTGGTAAGAATTTGCATGAACATTGTCAACCGAGTCGCGAATTTGTTAGTAAATCATCGATATTTAATATTTTCCGTGATCAAACCGTTATCGTTCATTATAGTGAAGTGCTAGTAAAAAAAGTCGTCGGTGAATCGAATGAACAGGTGATTAATTTTGTATCGGAATTTTTTAATGTTTTGCGTCGTGATATTAATGTGATAAAAGATTCGCTTGTAAAAAATACGCTAGTTTGTCTAATTAAATTTGAGAATTTTAATAATTACATCCATTATGAAAATATTGTTTTGCCTCATAACCTCACTTTGTTAAATCGTGTTAGTAGTCGTGCTCGCGTTAATATACCGGTTCATTTTTCTTCATTAATCAATGTTAATATCGTGAATTTAAATAATAATTTTGCATGTGATTCGGATGATATCGAGGAAAATGTTCATTTCATTGATTGTGTTTCACCTCCGCGTAGGTTTAATTGTCATGAATCATTGTCGGCTGATATCGTATCATCGACAGGTGCACTTACACAGATTTTGCCTTACGACCTGCAGCCTGTTGTTAGTGTGCGTGATTGCATGACAAACCTTGATAGCATTCTTGCTACTGAAAATGTAATCATGAATATCGATACAGTACATTTGATAAATCGGAACAAATGTAAAAAGAAAATAAATTCGGTGAATTTTTTGAATCAATTCAAGGGTAGCTTCAATTTTATTCATATAAATGCACAGGGATTGCTCGATTCCTGTCATTTTGATGAATTGAAGTTGCTTTTGAACGATAATCGTAATGTTAGTTTAATCGCGTTAACTGAAACATGGCTTCGGCATACCAATACAAACAAATCTGTTGATATTCCTGGTTACAAAATTATTCGTTCTGATCGAAAATCGAAAACTCGAGATAGAAATAAAGGTGGTGGTGTCGCGATTTATGTTTTGAAAAATTTCAAAACTAAGGTGATTCTTAATTCGTCTAAAGATAACCATCAAATTGATAACGTAGAATTTTTATTTGTTGAAATTTTCACGCGAACATCAAAAATCGTTTTTGGTGTTGTATATCGTGCTCCGCGTTGTAGTGCCGAAAATACCCGTAAACTTTTTGAATTAATAAGCACCAGTTTCGCGCATGAACAAAACGTAATTTTTGCTGGTGACTTTAATATAAATTTACTAAATAATTTAAATCTAGCTTCCGTTATAAACACAAACATCGCGTTAAATTTTAATTTGGTTAATGATGATTGTCCTACACATTGGTGGCCCGGTAAAATGCCATCACAAATTGATTTAATTTTTACGAATAATATTACTCGCGTTAATACTTTTGGTCATTTTCCGTCCGGTATTTCATTTCATGACTTGTTATTGTGTTCATACAATATCAAGACTGAAAAAATCGATAAAAATATTGTCATTAGCGGTAGAAAATTTGATGGCATTGATTTCAATGAGCTCGCGCGTTGTTGTCGATCATTGAATTGGAATTTTAACCAATGTCAGAATGTTGACGATATGGTTTCAACGCTTAATGATAATATTCTGTATCTCCTTAATCGCTTTGCACCACTCAAATCGCGTCGCGTACGTCACTCTCCCAAGCACTGGTTTAATAATGATATTAAACATGCTATGGATGAAAGAAAAGCTGCTTACGATGATTGTAGATCAAACAATCATAGTGATGCAGTTACTCATGAGCAGTTACTTTACATCTATAAGGAGAAAGCCAATAGAGTCAAGTCTCTGATTAATTCTAGTAAAAAGAAGACAACGGTTGAGAGATTCAATATGGCTAACTCCATGCGGTCTAAGTGGAGTATTATTGAATCGCTTGGTTGTTGCAAATCTAGCAAGGATGACAGTAATGATTCAGAAATTTTAAATAATTATAATCTTAACGATTTCAATGAATTTTTTGCCTCAATTCACTCATCCCAAGGGGCTGACCTTAATAATTTATCCCTACCTACAAACATCCTATCCACTTTTTCCTTTCAAGAAATTTCCTTTGATGAATTCGCTTATGCTTATAAGCAAGTTAAAAGCAACGCTATTGGAGACGATGGCGTACCGCTTAAATTCCTCCATTTAATCATTCCAATAATTTTCAATCATGTTATTTTCATTTTCAATTATTGCATATCTCATAGTGTTTATCCAGCTGATTGGAATAAAATCATCATTAAACCCCTAAATAAAGTTCCAAATCCCGCTTCAGTTTCAGAATATAGACCAATCAGCATCATTTCTGTCATTCCAAAAATCTTCGCCATTCTTCTGAATAATCAGGTAACTGGTTATTTAGAGTCAAAGCTGCATGAGCGGCAGTCTGGTTTCCGTAGAAATCACAGTTGTACCACCTCACTTTTGAACATCTCTGAGAGTATCAGATCGTCAATAAATCGCAAGAAAATTGTTATTTTTGTCTCGCTCGATATAAAAAGTGCATTCCCGTCCGTTCCGCATGATGCTCTTTTAAAAGTTTGTGAAGCATACGGTTTTTCTAACAACGCTACGAAATTAATCAAATCAATTTATAGTAATATTCAGCAAAAAGTTAAAGTCGGTAATCAATGAATCGGATTTTATCGCGATCAATAACGGTGTTCTTCAAGGTAGCAATTTCGGTCAAACATTTTTCTCGCTTTATTTTAATGACACGCTTAACATTTTTGAAAATATGACCGGTCATTTATTCGCGGATGATTGTCAAGCTCTTATTGAAGTTGAGTTTGATCAAATAAATACCGGTATTGAATTAGTAAATTCGGATCTCGCAAAATTAAATGATTTTATTAAACGTCGTGGTATGAAATTAAACGGTTCTAAATCGAAAGTAATGATCATCGGTTCTAAATATCACACAAGTCGGTTAAATTTTGATGCGATCAATGATGTGAAAATTGGTGATGAAAAACTTGAATTCTGTAAGTCAATTAAAAACCTTGGTGTTATTTTTGACGAAAATCTCTCTTTCAATGAACATGACAAGTGTAAATTGCAAAAAGTGTATGGTGTGTTAAATCGCATTCGGCACACAAAGCATTTTATACCCAATTATATCAAACGTGATATGGCTGCGGCGCTCATTGACCCCATTATGGATTATGGGAATGTAGTAACTTATGGTTGGGGTGCACATAGCACTCTAAATCAGCTCAATCGTGATCTCATCGCTGACAACGATAAGATTAGATATGTTTTCGGATTAAAGCGTAGTGAACATGTTACTGAATACCGTGAGCGTTTGAATGGTTTGACGCCTGAAAGTAGAGCAAAGCTTCAGTCGGCCGTCTTAATATTCAAGCAGTTGTCAAAAAAGGCTCCTAAATATCTGAATCACATGTTTATTCGAAACGGTGAATCGTCGCGTTATCCAGACAACCTTCGCGTTAATTTCAATCCGCGTACCGCATTTGATACACGTGCATTCAGTTACTCTGCAATTAATTTTTGGAACAGTTTACCGGTTGAAATTAGAAACAATGATTCGTTAGCTTCATTTAAAAACGCGTTAAAAAATCATCTACGGTCCGTGCAATAATATAAAAATATAATCTTATCTTCATTCACTCGGTGGTATGTCGTGCAATTTCTTTTCCAATTAGTTTTAAGCTATTTCTCTCTCTTCTATCCTTTCTCTTCTTTACACTTTATTTTTATTTTTATTTTTTGTTATTTCTATTGCTTTATTCATCATTGTTAACGTAATTTAATTTTAAGTGAATTTATTATTGTATTTCCCCTGTCTCTCCAGAGGCAGGCCGGTTTTACCATGGTTTTCCGGATCCAATCTTGGTATTGAAGCTTCACTTTAATGCCATCCCACCCCTGATTGTATTCTCTTTGCTAAAGTCGTACCATGGGCGGAATTTATGTCGCATTGGGTCTTTGACCAGCATGTTTACTAGCCTGCTAGTGAACACATATTGACATAAATTTAGGTTTCGTAATAAATAAAATAAATAAAATACGATTATGTATGCAGGTGTGCGTATCGATCGATTTTACAGTGTTTTTACATTACATTTGGGTTCTTACCACTACATCCCCCCGTTTTTAAAAGCGTTGTCCGTCCTCGGACAACATACCCTCTTCTTTCTTTATATTTGAATGGAGGAATTAGACTTAAGAGTAATTATTTTTGTAACGTAGTTTTGGGGGGAAATATTATCTCTGCACTTGCATATGCAGATGATCTAGTATTGTTTGGCGGCTCAGAACAGGAGCTACAAAACAGTATTAGCGATTTAGAAACGGCCTGTACGAACTTTGGAATGACCATTAGCAGTTCAAAAACACAAGTTATGCATATTGGGAAAAATCGAAAGCAAGTGAATTGTCTGTTGAATGGGAGTGTACTTGAGCAGGTGTCTCAATTCAAGTATTTAGGCTGCATCTTCTCTGAAGACGGCAATCTGGATAAGGAATTTGAACATCGCAGAGTGAATGGTAATAAAGTTGTTGCTCAACTTAGGTCACATGTTTTTAATAAGCGAGAGTTGAGTAAAGAAACGAAGTTGATGATTCATGGGTCAATCTTCAGACCAACTATCACGTATGGTAGCGAGAGCTGGGTCGACTCAAACAATTTAATTCATGGTTTGGAAGTGGCTGATATGAAAGTTTTGCGTATGATTTCGGGAGTGTCGCGTAGAGACCAATAGGAGAATAGAATTAGAAATAAGAAAGTGCGTGAGGATTTAAATGTGGATTCGGTTGATGAGGTAGCAGGAAAGTCGAGATTAAGATGGTTTGGGCATGTACAACGTATGAATGAGTATCGTTTACCAAAGTTAATTTTGAATGCTGAATGAACCGCGGAGGCGATATTTGGATTCGGTTAAGAACGATTTGAGCGAAAGGGGGTATGATTGGAATGGGGAAACTCAAGACCTGGCTCTCGATAGGGTTTGCTGGAGAAGAATTGTTGAGGGGCTGCCATTACAAAATAGACCGGACGCTGAAGGGCAATAATGGTCTTTAAATGATTGTTGTTGTTGTTGTTGTTGTTGTTGTTGTTGTTGTTTTTCAACGTTTTGGTTGACAATTGGAATTACATAAAATATATGAACTTTTCTTATAGTCCGATGGACCCAGAACGTTTAGCCAATCCATTGATTAAACTTTTTTACGAAGATGCTGAAAATGTCATTAGTAGTCATGCAAACAATGAAAATCTTCGAAGTGACTATGCCGAGTTAAATGACCTTGTATTAAAATTCCTTGGAATACAAACAGGAAAACCATTTGGAGTTCCTGGTGCAACAAGTAATGCACGCTGGATGGCCCGCGCAATATACGCTTTAAAAATATACTTGTTTCGACAGCATTTGTAGCTTAGTGCAAACTTTATTAATTCACTTGAGAGATTTTGTATTTTTGTTGCCCTAATTTACATAAAACACTGGACTCGCTGTTCAGTTGCCGTGAATGCAGCATTTAATGATTTACAGTTTTTGAAAGAACCTTATGTGTATGAAGATATTGATGATCTTTGATGTCAAGAAGAATTTCAAAAACAATTTCACAACGTACAGATAATTCAATTAAACATGAAGCTGATATAGATTTTACTCAAAACATTGGGCTTAATGACTTCATATCGGCACGATCATTCTTTTTGTTTGAACTTCTGGAACTAAACAGCGAATTTTTGGATAATGACCCAAGCAATTGGCACGAAATGGAATCTTTCATAAATGCAAAGAAGACTGTAATGTATTAAATCACCGTTGTAAACGATAATGCTGAACGGGCGTTGCAATTGGGGTCAAATATTATTACCAATCAAAGAGTACAAAGTGAATCTCGATTTCATGATTTCCTCTTGAGCACCTATTCAGTAAGAGTTTATTGATATGAGTTTGATGTTAATTTGACTGAAATTTAAAAACAAATTCTCGTTTATCTCATTTTTAGTCGTAACCACCGAATTAAATATAAATCATACTACAAGCTGCAGTGCACACAGCAAAATAAATCAGTAAAACCAAATTCATCTATCGATGAAATATCAAATCACCGATAAAAATATCTGTTTCTATCAAAGTATGAAAATTCACTGCATTCAGTTTGCTGCTATAGCATAGGCGCTGAGCATAGTTGCCTGCATTAAATATACATAAGCGCGCGTTCGGATATTGTATATAAGAAACGATATGAAAGTGACGCGCGTTCGGGTATTGCACACAATTTCGTACATGTGCGATCGTGTATATAATACACACAGCGATTGTTCACAGTGGCTTCTTATATACAATACCCGAACGCGCGCTTATGTATATTTAATGCAGGCAACTATGCTCAGCGCCTATGCTATAGCAGCAAACTGAATCCAGTGAATTAACGCAACAAATATTTTTGATTAATTTCACAGAAAGTATTATTAATTTATTCTCACAATTCAGATCAAAACAATAAGACACAGTAATAATTTGTTTTGTTTACAATTGTAGTTGCCATTTTGACAACGGTCAATGAGAGAGTCAGTGTATGCGGCAGCCATACATACACAAACACTTCAACAATATTGCTTCAACCATATTAATTTCTTGCGTTTGAGTGTTTCCGAATGAAACCTATCAAATGCATTAAATAATTAAATCGCGATTTTGATCGCGAAGAAACAATTAATACTTTTTTTGTGATATATTTTTAGCTTGATGCAACGATTAGTTCCACACATGGCAGAGATGTTTATTGTTTATGGTACATAATAGTGAATTATTCCTTTGATTATGCATTTTGCTACATTTTTTCACAACGTTGCATCGAAAAGCCAATATCAATTATAATGATACTCAATTAGTTAATAAAGTTTACATCACAATGAACAAAAAAAAATGGAAATTCGTTCAATGACCCAGCAGTATGGATTTAGTTTCACGTGTTCTCTTTTTGCCCTGTGTCACAAATATTTCATATTTTTAGCCTTATTTGAAGATTTTTGTATTTTTTAGTCTGAATTTCGGGGTTTTTAACCTTAATATAGAAAATACGTATTATTTTCGATCAAATGAAAATGAATTGAAAATTTTCCCTAAAAAAGAGTTGAAAAAATGTAGAAAAATAGAAGATTTAACGTTATGTAATTCACTAAGTGTTGAAAATATAGAAAATAATGCAGATTGCATGAATTCTCTAATTTCAAACACTACAAATTTTACTTGTCTTGTTAAAAATATAGCAAGGAAGAATTACGTTGTTCATACAGAACCAAATTCAATTTATTGCCATGTTATCGAGCCGATGCTTTTAAGAATTGATTGCGATAATAAAGATAACATTTATAATTTAACGACTAGCATGGAAATTCAGTTTAATGATGCTTGTAAAACATATGTAGCATCAAACAATAATGACACAATTGAAACCAGATCATTAGCAGGAGAATTGATGAATAAAGATGTATTAAATATGCCAGAAAATTTAATGAACTGGACTTCAGAAATTGAAATCTATATATATAAAATCGAGGTTGCATTTGTTGGTGTGCTTATAACTTTGGAATTTGTTGATCAATTTCGATTTTTTATTTTTTATTTTATAGATATTCCTCTGTGTGAGGTTTATGTATAGATTTAAAAAAAATAATTAAAATTTTTTTTAACAAAAAAATGATTTAAAGTTAAAAAAGGAAAACAACAACAAAATGTATAGAAAAAAAAAAAACAATATGGCCGACGGTATTAGTAAGCAACGTTCATGTTTGCTGTGTATTTCTATATTGGAAAAATTTGAGAAATTTGCGCATGTATTAGTAAGCAATAGAGCTGTTCACGAACCGAACTCGGACAGTTCGAGTTCGATAATATTCCTATTTCGATGTTCGTGTTCGTTCGTGTTCGGTTCGAGTTGTTCGAGATAAAAACAATATTGTTCGAGTTCGTTCGTGTTCGATTAAATCTCAATTTCATTGACTTGCACGAGCAGGTTTTGTTCGAATATGACGGGTTTTAATTCCATCTATCGGCCGATTGGTCTGCTGAGTTGATTTCTTCGGTCGTTCAAAGTTCAAATGAACGTTCAATTCAAACATCAATTGAACGACCGAACAAATCAACTCAGCAGATCAATCGGCCGTTAGATGGCGTTTGCTGTCAATTTTTGTACTTCTATTCATTCAACACATGTAACAAAGCCTGCTCGGACTTGCATTTTGTATGAACAACATAAAAGTATTATGCTCATTAACCAATGTGGCATTTGTTGTATGTTTTTACAAGAGGAGAGCTTTGATTTCAAGACACTGACACCTTCTATACGATTTATCAATGTATACTGACTATACCAACGGAAACGACAAAAAGAAACGATTTGTCGTTTGCATTCCGTAATGGTGTATGTGCAATTCAGTGTATATGTGGTAGAGATCGTTTGCAATGTAACGTCTTATGACTTATGCCATCGTACATTAATGTATTTGCCCACGGCATGAAAATCCACTGTATGAACCAGTGGCGTATATACAAATTTTGGTAACAATGAATATGAAAATTGCATTTTTTTCCTTTGAAATTAATTTCCTAAAAATTTAAAGGTATTTCATACCAGCCGAAGAGAACAAAAAGCTTGAGCGACTGGCTGCAAAAATGACAAAATCGATGGATTGTGACGTCTACATACGACACAAAACTATGCTGATACCACCATCAGTCCTTAGAAAGTCGAAAATTAAATTTACGCGAGTAAATATCGAACAACATCGAAACTATTTTAACTGAATTGAATTTAATAAAAAATTTGGTTAATTTTCATTAGGTAATCCAAAATCCTGGTGAGTTTATAAAAACTTTGTCTGGTGGATACCACTCTGGTTTCAACTATGGCTTCAACGAAGCAGAGGCGATAAACTTCGGTTTAGAAAGGTGGCTACGGTTTTTCGATACATTCAAAATATGCTCATGCTCGTAAGTGCAATATTCCTATTTATTCAATTATTTTTATAGCAATAACTCATTGTTATTTCACATTTCAGCTTTGTTGGTGATGAGCAACGTAATATTTACCAGTGGCTCTCCGTAATTGTTGAAAATAATCGTGTGAAGTTTCCCTGCGAGATATGTCAAACCATTTACAACTCTGGTGGCGCGTTGGAAGTGCACAAAAATTTGCACCACTCAAAAAAATTAGCCATATACCTCTGTTATCTATGTGGAGTAAGTTGTACTACACCATACAACAATGATTCAGATGAATTGTGAGTTTAAATTGAAAAATGATTTTTTTCGAATCATTTTTACTTATTGATTGAAATTAAACCATAATTTTGATTAAATTTAAACAATATTGCTTTAAAAGTGTTTTTTTGATTTATTTAAATTTTTTTCTATTCCTTTTGAACAGGCCACTTTCAAAAGAGTTCTATGGTTTTAATTTCCTTGATGTTAAAATTTCGAAATATATCTTGTATGGTTTCGAAATTATTCATAATAAAAATAGCGAGAAGACCATACAAGGAGTAGCTGAGCCATGTGTTGAGAAACTTATGATAACAGAGATTGAAGAATGCATTTCACATGGGTCAGCGATGGCAGAAGTCACTGAAATTGAAAATACATCGCAAAAAGAACCAACTGAAACTGACGAATTGATGGCCAATGTACAAGATGAAAAACAGTCAATTGTTCAAAGTATTTTGGATGTAATGGTTGAAAAAGAGACAGAACTTGATAAAGATGAAAAGACGGTCAATATTCTCAACAATTCTAACGGTATGAACATTAGTGAACATTTTGAACAAATTCACATAAAATATTGTAGATCTTGTTATTCACAAGACTAGTAAATAGTATCAATCGAAACAAACGCAAACGAAAATTGGAACAAAGTAAATTGAACGGATTTAGAACATTACGATTTAGAACATTACAAAATTTTTGTTTTCAATTTCAGGAGTCAATAGTACTAAGCAGACTTCTGGTCGAATGGAAAATCGAATTATTGAAACGAGAACAGCCATTGCTTCGCTTGGACGGATTCCAAAGCTGTCAGCGTCAACAAATTTGATGCCACCTTTTGGGTAAACAATGATTTCTATTATAATTAACTTTTTTCAATTTGTTTTTCAATTTATTTTTCCTTTCAATTCTTAGGAAACTTGAAATGGAAAACCTATCGTCATACAAAATCCCCGAAAACATTAAAAATGTCGAGTACCAAAATAATATTTCTGATTTTTTGCCTTCATTTTGTGGCAATGGACTACGAACAAAATTCGAACACTTCAAGTTCCAATTTTGGTGTTCGTGTTCGTTCGTGTTCGGTTCGAGTTGTTCGAGATAAAGAAAATATTGTTCGAGTTCGTTCGTGTTCGATTAAATCTCGAACGAACACGAACAATTCATGTTCGTGAACAGCTCTAGTAAGCAACGTTCATGCTTGCTGTGTATTTCTATATTGGAGAAATTTGAGAAATTTGCGCATGTATTAGTAAGCAAACTCTCGGAAAGCCGTTGGTCTGCACACAGAATTCAAAAAAAAAAAATTAAATTTTTTTTCCCCATTTTTATGTTATTTTTCGTATGTCATTTCATAGATGTACATAAAAATGAAAGAAAAAAAAAAAAAAATTTCGAATTTTGTGTGCAGACCAACGGCTTTCCGAGAGTTTCCTATACGTTTCCCATGTAGATATGATGAGATAGTCAAATGCATCAATTTGACTACCTAACCATATCTACATGGGAAACGTATATGAAACTCTCGGAAAGCCGTTGGTCTGCACACAAATTCGAAAAAAATAATTAAATTTTTTTTTTCCATTTTTATGTTATTTTTCGTATGCCATTTCATAGATTTACATAAAAATGGAAAAAAAAAAAATTTTCGAATTTTGTGTGCAGACAAACGGCTTTCCGAGAGTTTCATATACGTTTCCCATGTAGATATGGTGAGGTAGTCAAATTGATGCATTTGACTACCTCACCATAGTGTGTAGATCAACGTTCTGCATTACTGATTTTAAATTGTTCAATAGATGGCATATCAGAATGTCACTAATAGAATGTCACTAATACTTATGAAAATTAATATAGTGCATTCTTATTTGAGGGGTTTGGAGCAAAAATGGCCTTTGAGAATTTTTCGTGCAAAAGTGTCCCCGACCTATTTGATATCAAATAGGTGAGCTAAATGATATCAAATAGGTAAGCTAAATGATACCAAATAGGTGAGCTATTTGGTGCCCAACATAAATTTAGCTGCCAAATACCTGAGCTATTTGGTATCATTTAGCTTACCTATTTGATATCATTTAGCTTACCTATTTGATATCATTTAGCTTACCTATTTGGTATCATTTAGCTTACCTATTTGATATCATTTAGCTTACCTATTTGATATCATTTAGCTCACCTATTTGATATCATTTAGCTCACCTATTTGGTATCATTTAGCTTACCTATTTGATATCATTTAGCTCACCTATTTGGTATCATTTAGCTTACCTATTTGATATCATTTAGCTTACCTATTTGATATCATTTAGCTCACCTATTTGATATCATTTAGCTTACCTATTTGATATCATTTAGCTTACCTATTTGATATCATTTAGCTTACCTATTTGATATCATTTAGCTTACCTATTTGATATCATTTAGCTTACCTATTTGATATCATTTAGCTTACCTATTTGATATCATTTAGCTTACCTATTTGATATCATTTAGCTTACCTATTTGATATCATTTAGCTTACCTATTTGATATCATTTAGCTTACCTATTTGATATCATTTAGCTCACCTATTTGATATCATTTAGCTTACCTATTTGATATCATTTAGCTTACCTATTTGATATCATTTAGCTTACCTATTTGGTATCATTTAGCTTACCTATTTGATATCATTTAGCTTACCTATTTGATATCATTTAGCTCACCTATTTGATATCATTTAGCTTACCTATTTGATATCATTTAGCTCACCTATTTGGTATCATTTAGCTTACCTATTTGATATCATTTAGCTTACCTATTTGATATCATTTAGCTTACCTATTTGGTATCATTTAGCTTACCTATTTGGTATCATTTAGCTTACCTATTTGATATCATTTAGCTTACCTATTTGGTATCATTTAGCTTACCTATTTGATATCATTTAGCTTACCTATTTGGTATCATTTAGCTTACCTATTTGATATCATTTAGCTTACCTATTTGATATCATTTAGCTTACCTATTTGATATCATTTAGCTTACCTATTTGATATCATTTAGCTTACCTATTTGATATCATTTAGCTTACCTATTTGATATCATTTAGCTTACCTATTTGATATCATTTAGCTTACCTATTTGATATCATTTAGCTTACCTATTTGATATCATTTAGCTTACCTATTTGATATCATTTAGCTTACCTATTTGATATCATTTAGCTCACCTATTTGATATCATTTAGCTTACCTATTTGATATCATTTAGCTCACCTATTTGATATCATTTAGCTTACCTATTTGATATCATTTAGCTTACCTATTTGATATCATTTAGCTCACCTATTTGATATCATTTAGCTTACCTATTTGATATCATTTAGCTTACCTATTTGATATCATTTAGCTTACCTATTTGATATCATTTAGCTCACCTATTTGATATCATTTAGCTTACCTATTTGATATCATTTAGCTCACCTATTTGGTATCATTTAGCTTACCTATTTGATATCATTTAGCTTACCTATTTGATATCATTTAGCTCACCTATTTGATATCATTTAGCTTACCTATTTGATATCATTTAGCTTACCTATTTGATATCATTTAGCTTACCTATTTGATATCATTTAGCTCACCTATTTGATATCATTTAGCTTACCTATTTGATATCATTTAGCTTACCTATTTGATATCATTTAGCTTACCTATTTGATATCATTTAGCTTACCTATTTGATATCATTTAGCTTACCTATTTGATATCATTTAGCTCACCTATTTGATATCATTTAGCTTACCTATTTGATATCATTTAGCTTACCTATTTGATATCATTTAGCTTACCTATTTGATATCATTTAGCTTACCTATTTGATATCATTTAGCTTACCTATTTGATATCATTTAGCTCACCTATTTGATATCATTTAGCTTACCTATTTGATATCATTTAGCTCACCTATTTGATATCATTTAGCTTACCTATTTGATATCATTTAGCTTACCTATTTGATATCATTTAGCTTACCTATTTGATATCATTTAGCTCACCTATTTGATATCATTTAGCTTACCTATTTGATATCATTTAGCTCACCTATTTGATATCATTTAGCTTACCTATTTGATATCATTTAGCTCACCTATTTGGTATCATTTAGCTTACCTATTTGATATCATTTAGCTCACCTATTTGATATCATTTAGCTTACCTATTTGATATCATTTAGCTTACCTATTTGATATCATTTAGCTTACCTATTTGATATCATTTAGCTCACCTATTTGATATCATTTAGCTTACCTATTTGATATCATTTAGCTTACCTATTTGATATCATTTAGCTCACCTATTTGATATCATTTAGCTTACCTATTTGATATCATTTAGCTCACCTATTTCATATCATTTAGCTTACCTATTTGAGTTCATCATACGAATATACACTATAGTTTTTCTTGCTGCAATTTTTGTTTTTGAATATAATTTGTAAATCAAAACCAATATTATTTATGATTGAGTCCAAGTCTGTGGCATCTCTCTTACCTTAATTTTTGAGCATTTAGCAAAAGTCATGTCTTGAATTTAGTTATATTCTGGAAAGTTGAATTTGAAAGCAACAAAAAATCGAATCATTTCGGTTCAACGGTATGTATAAATTTATTTTACTATGGATTTTTGAAATCATTTATGTTAAATCTAGTATCAACAATATTCGAGTATTATTCGAGTGTAAGGCGATCGCTTATATTGTATTTTATTGATCATCTTATTCATTAAGTGACTTCAATACTTTTTTTTTTTTTTTTTTTTTTTTTTTTTTTTTTTTTTTTTTTTTTTTTTTTTTTTATTTTTTTGAGAACATTTCTCATTTCAATTCGGCCTTTCAATCGCCCAAGTGATGACTATGCTCAGCATTAAGTTCAACATCTGGACGACAAAAGACGATATTGATTTGAGGTGATCGCTTACATTGTATTCTATTCAATGTTTTATTCGAGTGGAAATAATGTTGAAAATAGGTTTTCTTCCTCTTTTGTCATAGCGGCAGGTACCTTTTTACTGAACTTGATGCTTTTTGATTCGTAGTACGGAATGATATTGAAATTGAAAATATTTTCATCAAATTCATAAGGTTTCGCTTTCTTCTCATCTTCTTGAACCTTATTACAGATTTTGATCATTTTTATCAAAAGAATACGATAATTTTCATCAAATTTGTGACCCAGTAAATAGCGTATGGCATTCTTTTCGGCTTCTATCTTGAATTGACTGTCGAGAATATATTTTTTAAACAAATTGATCATTGCCATCTCTCTATTGATATCTTTCTCTGCTATCAATTTATTAAACACTGAAAAAGAAACAGCATGATTTCATAATTTCTGTATTCAATCAATTATTGAATTTTCGGCACTTACAAACCAAATGATACTTTTTTGCAGCAGCTTCGACGTCATGAATAGATTTTATTTTCATTCTTATAGATTTGTTTCTTGTATTTGGGTTAGATGAAGTAGCCAGGTTCATTTTTATAAAATCAAAGCATCGTTTTAACGTCTCCGTCTCGCCTTCGGACAATTTTAAACATGTATCAATCGGTGCGTTTAACAAAGTATCGATTTTCTCATATTTTCTTTTCAAGTTTTCGATTTCATCATCCTTTGTTTTCTATTCATTATTCAATTTTCCATAATGGGTCTTGAGAATTTCCATTTGACCATCTTTTTCTTTCATTTTTTGAAACGATTCTTCATATTTTTTTTTCCATGTCCCTATTTTATTGTCTTTTTCTTTCAATTTTTCAAGTAGATTTCCATTATTTTCCTTAAGACTTTCGATTTGAATATCTTTTTCTTTCATTTTTTGAAACAATTCTTCATATTTTTTTTTCCATGTCCCTATTTTATTGTCATTTTCTTTCAATTTTTCAAGTAGATTTCCATTATTTTCCTTAAGACTTTCGATTTGAATATCTTTTTCATTCATTTTTTCAATCGTTTCTTGATATTTTTTCTTCAAATTCTCGATTTCATTCTCGAATCTTTTCAATTCATCATTCAATTTTTCATTATTTTTCTTAAAACTTTCGATTCGAGCATCTTTTTCACTCATATTTTCAATAATTGTTTCTTCATATTTTTTTTGAATGTAATGTAAATCATTTGACGAGCCATCAGATATTTCATCAACCATTCTAGTTTGAATACTTGGATTTCTTTTGGGCCCCGGAGGTAGAGGACGTTCAATAATTGCTTTATCCTGTACGTGCATGTGGTCATGATATTGTTCATCTAAAATAATAATCGAACTATAGATAAGAAATATATAAAATAAGAATTCAGTAAATTCACTCGTACTTTCGCAGAATTTCTTCAGAAAGGGAGGAATATACTGTTCTGTCGTTAGAATTTTCATATGTGTGTTGTAGACAGTTGGTTTATAATGTCGATTATACAAATCTCTACCGATATCATCAACTTTCCACCACAGCCTTTTTCCATCTTCAAACTCTTCGAGCGGTGCATTTTGAGTAGTTCTCTCCACTTCAACGTATAGATTGTATTTGAACTACATACGTACAAACATAAACACAAAAAATGTAAAATAAGTGGGTGTCACACTCACAAATAATTAAATCTGTACAATATTACAACTTTATTTCTCTATGCTCAGCATGAAGAGAAATAAAATTGAAAATCTGTTACACAGAAACCACAATTTTGTCAGAATTTCATTCACCTCTTTGGAAGAATTCCATATTGGAAAATGCTCGAGACTTAACTCGTTTCGATCACCTTGAAAATATTTATATTGATATAGCATCCAGCAATCCAAAATCAAATGTCTTTTCAATTCAAAATCTGGTACAGAATCAACTTTCGCTGAGTAATAGAAGAAAAATGTATGAATGATATGAAGAAAACCGATCTGAAATGATTAAATTATAACTTACGATGTTTTTTCGATGACAGTTGTGATTTGATTCTCATAATCAGATCGTCTTTCAATAAATCAAAAATAATTTCGGTATCGAACCAACGATTCTCTTCTGGTTTTTCTCCAATCCAAGTTTTTACCAAATCATGCATAACATAACGAGGAGCCAATTTATCATTTATTTTGGGGATTGTACTGAATAAATTGATTGTTTCGAAGTTTAACGACTGTACACGCCAGAAAGGGATAAACGGCCGGATATAGTAATTGTATGTAACATTTGACTCGTCTTCTTCTTCAATTTGATTCTGTATGAATGTATTACATTTGTAACGCTCACCCTTTGCCGTGAATTCTAAGGAACTTTTGTTATATTTTCCTCGTTTGTATAATATAACTATAATGTAAATATTGATTGTTTTCTATGCAAACGACAACACATAGTAAAATTATTAAGAGGAGTAAAAAAATGTTCAGTCCAAGTTATGGATTATGGATAAATCGGCCAGGTGATTTCGAGTCAAAAATTACATTTTTTGTCAAAAAGTGAGCAAAAACCTAACAAATTTCTCGGTATCTCCAATGAAAAAATTTCTTTATTGTGTTTGTACTTTTCCGTGTAAAAGTATTGCGATAAGGTAAAAATTTTTAAAACACTCAAAAGTGTTTTTTACGCGTTTTAGACGATGTGATTCAATTATTTTTCTCTTCATGCTGAGCATAGAGAAAACATGTTGGACACTGTTCACAAAATAAAATGCTGTTGTTTGAAAATTTGGTTTTGCGCTCGAAATTTTTTTTAAGGATTATAAGAAATATCACAAGTTTTTTATGTGCTCTTGTTTTCATATAAAAATTGTTTGGAATTCCAAATGGATTTCCAAAAATATTTTCGATTTTAACCGAAATATTTTGGAAATAAATTTTTTTATTTTGGATTTTTTTCGGATATTTTGTCAGTAGGGTTGTTTACATTTGGAAATACGACCGTTGATTGCATGGATGTGATTTAATGTGAGAGCGAGAGAAAAGAAAAAAAAAAACATCTGTCAATTGAATATTAAATAGTAAATTTTGATTCGCATCCTGATCAATCGATCAACCAAAGACCGACAATGCAACAAGGATGAAAAGACATGCGACAAACGGTCTAACAATAGCAAATTGATTTAACCGTTTATTAATTTATTGTTATTAGTAAAAATTCTTTTGAATATAAATAAATATTTTGTGGTTTTTTTCCCCCACTGTAATTCCGACCGAATGAATCAAGTAGATTAAAACGAAAAAGAAAATTAAATACAAAGAAATAATGCAGCAGCAACAGAGTGCAACAGCAAATGTAATACGAGGATAAACGCACAGAACATAGATATTCCGTGCGAGTGCATGGCCAAAGTGTAATTTTCATCGAGTGCTTGCTTAGAGAGTAGCACAAAAAATGAATCTAATGAAAACCAGCTCACAAACCCTGATCAAACCAAAAACACCATGTATTTTATTGCACGTTGCTTTATACGCGTACTCATTCTATCATTGCTCTTGCTCGGTTTCATTCATTTTGCATCAATATTTCTTTCATTCTCTCGCTCATGCTCACCATATTTTGTGTAGGCTTTGAGATTCGATAGTGTCTTTGATTTTTTTTTTTTTTTTTTTTTTTTTTTTTTATCTTTCTTGTTATTTATTCATTCTTTCGTTTATTGTATTTGTAGATCGCGTAATATAAGGAAAAAAAAAAAGCAATACGAATACATTTCATATTTTCGTTCTGTTTTTTGTTTCATTCTCATTTCATATACTCGTTTACACTCGGTGAATACTGCACTTCAACATATAAAATACATATAAATGTATATCGGAAAGACAGAAATGAAATGAAACAATAAAAACAAAAAATACACATTTTATATATATGTAAGTCATAAATTGAATTATTTTGTCGTATAATTGTTTAAATCAATCATTGATTGGATCAAATAATGTGGGTCGTATGCATCGGAAACAATCGTAAAAAGAATAGATTGGATGTATAATGTCCAGTACTTACTGCTGGGGGTTCCAGGTTTTCGTTTGAATCCGCCATATTTTTATTTCCGTTAATTCTTGTCACTATAATAACAGTGATTGAATATAAAAGTAACACTTTTATTAATTACCGTGAACTTTCAGAAATTGCGTTTCAAATTTCAATAAACATTATTCACATTCGCAGTTATTGTTGAAGTTGTTTTGTAGTATTGAATTTTGCAGTATGCTTTTAATCTACACACTCAGTATGAAAAGAAAAAAAAAATTATTCGATTCAATTCCATCACGTGTATTCTAAATCTTTTTCTTGTTCTTTTTTCACTTATATTTCTTTTAAAAAAAATTAGTTTTGCTTTAGCTATCAGTTATATTTGTTTCGTTTTTCCGCTAACTGTTTGTCCGTCGTGTTTATCGAATGAGCTGCAGTATGACATTGACTTGCTTTGAGCCTGTCATTTCTTGTTTGTATCAATATATCAATCACAAGAACATGAAATCGGCACTGAATACATTTATCGCAGCACACCTATCGGAAAAAAAATTAAACTCTGTACAGTACAAAGCCATTTTCAGTTCTTGTCAACAAAATCATACCCAAATATAATGCTTATTCTACTTTCCACCAGATTTGTGACGATTTTTTTTGTCATTTGCTTATGTCTAAATACTTGTTATTGTTGTTGTTCATTTCATGGCCCTGATCAATCATATGCTGGTTGTTTTGATGCACACAAACACACGCGCACTTGTTTATTACGAATCAAACTAAATCGTAAAGGACCACGAAAATACACACGCGCATATTTTGACCACTGATTTTTTTCCCATTGGGAAAACAAACACGCTCATTGGCACTTGTTACTCGCTTTTTTCGATTTGTCGCTCTGCAAAAAAAAAAACAAAAACGCACTCCTGTGCTCAATTTTTGGTGATGATCGGTTGGCGTTTAGAGTCGTATAAAGCATTCGTCACTCATTCTGTTCTGTTCACGACTCTTTGGTGTATGCGTGTATTCTATTGAAATAACAATGAGCGCTTCAATAACGGTATCGAATAATTTTTTTTTCTTTTCATACTGAGTGTGAAGATTAAAAGCATACTGCAAAATTCAATACTACAAAACAACTTCAACAATAACTGCGACTGTGAATAATGTTTGTGCAATTGCCGTTCTATATTCATAATGATTTTGTAAATGTGCGTGGGAGAGAAAGAGATATTATTTAGCAGCGCTTCAATAACGGTTTAGCAGATTAACTCAGTAGTCGGTTTTTGCTTGAATACATTTGAAGATGATGAAATCACTTAGCATTTGACAGTGAAACGTGTTGCATCGGAGTTTTTTGAATACAATTTATTCGTTTTGAAAAGTGTTTTCGCTTTTATTATACTTTGTTATCGCATGGATATAAATTTTCTGCTTACTAAGATTTCAATCCAAATTTTTTTTTAAGAAATATAAGTGAAAAAAAAAACAAGAAAAAGATTTACAATACACGCGATAGAAATGAATCGGTACTATCAACGTTGTTCCTCGTCCGAATGTTGAACTCAATGCTGAGCATAGTCATCATTCAAAGCATTTTTGAAATAAAAAATTTTTTCATAGTATTTTTTTAAATATGAGTGACATTAACACTTTTCCGAAAACAAGAAAAAAAATCAGAAGGCCAACGTGTCACAAAAGGGTTTTGAACAAGCAAAAAGTACAAAAAGGCCTCGAACATTTCAGTCCTAGTGGAAACCTCATACCAGCAATAACTTTTAAAGAACAAAGAAGTTGCAAATGTGCAAGAAAATGTGCGATAAAAATTGATATTCAGAGACAGAATGAAATTTTCAAAAATTATTATGATATGGACTTTAAAAGTAAAAATCTTTTTATACGTGGTAGCATGCGCCGTTTTGATGTTGAAAATAGATTGTCGAATCAAAATCCAATTTTGCCATTGCATACATTTTCATACAATTACATTTTTAAATTTTTGAATCAAAACGGAATTGAACATGAGGTTTGTAAGGATTTTTTTTGCATATGCTTACAAATATCAAAACATAAACCAAAGCGAGCGTTTGATAGTTTCGAAAGTAATCCAATTTCTATTGATCGACGCGGTAGAGCTCCATCAGCCAATAAAGTTCCTGAATGTCAAAAGAACTTTGTAAAAGAATTCATAAATCGGTTTCCTCGTTATAGATCCCATTATGCTAGAGAAATGTCAGATCGCTATTATCTTGAACCTGGTTTGAACTTGAAAAGAATGTACAGAGAATACGAACTAGTTTGTGATATTGAGAGTCGCCATGCAGTTAAAGAAAGTATGTTCAGAGAAATTTTCAATACTAATTTCAATATCTACTTTAAATCACCGAAATCAGATACGTGTAAAACATGCGATAATATAATTGCATTTTTGAAAAATGATAATATATCATACGAAGAGCGCACACTGCAAGATGAAAAAAAAAGACTTCACCACATTTCAGTTGAGAAAAAGAAACAAAATTTCCATGCTGATGTAAAACAAGCGAAAGAAAGCAATGGTGAATTGGAAATTTTTACATTTGATCTCCAAAGAACATTGCCCACACCTTCATTGACTACTTCAAACGCATTTTATTCGCAAAAATTATGGGTCTATAATCTTTGCATATATAATGAAGTGACTGGTCAAGCATACATGTATATGTGGCCTGAAAGTATAGGTGGACGTGATGCAGATTCAATCGGCTCTTGTATCATGAAACATTTCAAAACAAATATTAGTGAAAATACAAAAAGAGTTTATCTTTATAGTGATAGTTGTGGTGGACAAAACCGTAATAAATTTATGATGCTGATTATTAAAAAAGTAATTCAATTTGTCGAACATAATGTTGATGAAATAATACAAAAATTTTTTATTTCTGGCCACAGTTACAACAGTTGTGACAGAAGCTTTGCACTAATTGATGCTCAAAAGAAAATAACAAGTGAAATTTATGCACCTGAACATTGGATGAATATCGCACGCATAGCCAAGAAAAAAGATCCAAAATTTATCGTATTGATGAATTACCAATGAATGAGAATGATTTTTTTTCTTCGAAATCTCTCTATGGACTAATAGTGAATAGAAAAGTGGATACAAATAATGACAAAATAAATTGGTTAGAATTTGATGAAATTAAATACAAAAGAAATAAGCCCTTTGTGTTGTATATCAAAAATAGAAATGATTTGTCGGTTTTTCATCAAGTAAATTTGCATAGACAAGATGCAAGAGACGGAGATTTCATTCAATTTGAAATGGAACCTTATATAAGCACACCAATCGATACTAAAAAAAAACAACATTTGATTAAACTTCTTGAATTTATTCCAGCAAAATACCATGATTTTTACCATCAGTTGAAATGCACAGATAGAAAAGACAAAAATGACTTTGGTTTAGCTAATCATTCTGAACAATAATATGGGCTACTTAGCAAGTGATTCACAACATTAAATTCCAATTAAAATTTCCAAAATCTTCTCCAAAAAAACACTAACAATTGCATTAAAATTTAAAACATATTATCGGGATATTTTATTCAGTGAGTGATATTTCGTTCCAAGTTTTTCGAGCACAAAATCGAATTTTTCAACAACTGTCAAAAAAGTTTTGACCTTTAAATCTTATCTATTGTCATTCTCAATTCTCTATGCTCAGCATGAAGAGAAAAGAAAACGTTGATTAAATTTGTTCTACTTCGTTCAATTCAAACAAAATACCATTTTCACTATTTCAGTACAAATTTTGGTAAAATGGACTCCAAAATGAATAAACGATTGCCGTTTGTACCGTTTTCGCTCGATACTCGTGACTTTTATGTCAGTGCCAACAAAAATGAGCATATGGAGTTTTTGAAGATCATGGCGATGAAACGAAGTGCACGTAGTGCCTACTACGTGTCCGTTTGAACCACTGAGAACACATATTTGTGCTACCGACAGCACATTCGGGCGCGTAGTATGCACTACGTACACTTCGTTTCATCGCCTTGTTGAAGATGTATCTCGCAACGTTAAAATTAACAAAATACGATGATTGTTTGAAAGATTTAACATATCGGCAATTGTTAAATTTGAACAAGGCTTTCTGGATGGGTTTTGACGCGTCAGAACATAGAACATCCGAAGGCGGGAAGAACGCAGTCATAAAGTCTATTCAGGACCAAACATTGCCATATCGATATGTATCTATCGTACGATATTGCTGCGTTCGCTGCACAACGTTCATGTGCGCCGCAGAGTAAATGAAATTAGCGTTCGCGCTGCTGTATGTGTAAACCGCAACAACAGACTTCGTTTCAGCGAGAGTTACTGTTGCACTCACACATTTACTCTGCGGCGCACATGAACGTTGTGCAGCGAACGCAGCAATATCGTACGATAGATACATATCGATATGGCAATGTTTGTTCAGGACACAAAACAAAGAAACACGAAATTGCTCGAATTTAAAAGAGAACTGACACAGCGAAACGAAATCAGAGTCAAAAAGATCGACGAAATTATAAAATACCTTTTGCGAATTGTAAACACTCCGATGGAACCCATGACAAAAGACAACATTGCTGGATACATTTGCGGTATTCTCAATGATGGTAAATTCTGTGAATTATGTGTTCCTTGGTTCTAAACTTTGAATTCTTTTCTATCTTTTCTTTTTTTTGTTCAACAGTATTGAACATCTTTAAACGCACTGAGAAATTAAGGATCGGATATTTTTTCACAATGATTGCCACCATTTTTGATATTATTTGCAGTTTAAACTATAAGCCGTTCATGAATAATTCCTCTAAGCTAATAAAAATGGTGAACGAGTTCGAAAGCTTTGCGAATGAAAATGATTATATAAAATATATTAATGGCGAAGGCGAAACAGACCAATTGAAAATGAAGAGTAAACAAAAATTGAGTTCATCGGTAAAATATTATTATAGAATTTGTAAAACCCCTGAGCAAGAAGCGGACAAAATCTATTATTTTACGGTAAATGATCAAGCATTGGTTCGGGCCATGTTAGAAGAAGGAGATCATAATGTTGCTGATATGAACGTCGATTTGAATTACAATCCATTTGAAGCTCTTAGACGAAAGAGAACGTCAATAAATAGAAATAAATATTTAGCAAGAAAGAATCGCAAAAAGCAAGAAGCTGTGAACGTCGTTCTTGGTCCGGATGTTGAACTAATTGCTGAGCATAGTCATCATCCAGACGATCAAGAAGCTGGTCCATCGAATGCTACTGCTCATACCGTTGTTCGTCGTCCGAATGTTGAACTAATTGCTGAGCATAGTCATCATTCAGACGATCAAGAAGTCAACCAGTCAAATCAAACAACAAAAGCAGCTCCAACAAAACCGTATCCAGCAAAAAATCTTTCAAACCCGTTGGGTAGGTTGAAAGGATTGTTCTATTCATGTGTTATGAAGAATAAAATGCCATTACACGTATTAAAAAGTCATAGGGAATCGCTTCCTAATTACTTGCAAAAAGGGTTTGACGAAATGATAGCAATCAAAGAAAAAGATTTGCGAAACACATCAGAAGATAGAGACACATCAAATTACTATCAATTACAGGAGGATGTTGGCGTCAAATTGATAAAAAATGATAATGACCTAAACAATATGATCGAAGAAATGAATTCAGTCGATACTGTCGGTTTAGATACTGAAAGCAGCGTAACTGATGGAACTTTACAACTCATTCAAATCGCAACACGAACATCATGCTTTTTGATCCGCGAAAAATACGTGAATCAATTGTCAAATACTTTGCGCACGAAACTTGGAGAAGTTCTTGCGAAAAAACTGATTCTCTTTTTCGACTGTACAAATGATGAAAAACTATGTAGACGATTCATTCCTGGTTGTGAATTTATAAACATTCTTGACTTGCAAAAATTGATGATGATTTTGAAATTCGAAGTACTCGCGAAGGACGGAACAATAAAACCAAAATGTTCATTGTCGGATTGTGTGGAAAAATACATGAAAAAACCACTTAACAAAGATTTTACACTATCGAATTGGGCAACAAAGGGTGAGTTATCCCATCAACAAACCATGTATGCGGTATTAGATGCATGGGTCCTACTTCCTTTGCTGGACGCCATTAAAAAGGATCCCAATTACCAAGAACACATTGTCGCAGATATCCAGCATGCAAAGTTAATTTCAGGCGAGGCGGACCATATAATTCCATAAAGGATCATTTGAGTAGTTCAGAGGAAAAAATGTCACACAGAAAAGTTCCGTGGAAAAATGACAAACGAGTCCGAATATTCGTATAATCTACGAAAGAATTCGTAATATTCAACGTATTTGTTATTGTTTTTTTCGTATATTCGTACTCGTTTGTCATTTTTCCACGGAACTTTTCTGTATGACATTTTTCCTCTGAACTACTCATTTATCATTTTTAATATCGTCTTTTGTCGTTCAAATGTTGAACTTAATGCTGAGCATAGTCATCACTTGGGCGATTGAAAGGCCGAATTGAAATGAGAAATGTTCTCAAAAAAATAGTATTGAAGTCACTTAATGAATAAGATGATCAATAAAATACAATATAAGCGATTGCCTTACACTCGAATAATACTCGAATATTGTTGAAACTAGATTTAAGATGAAGTTCTCAAAAAAGTTAAAAAAAAAACAGTATTGAAGTCACTTAATGAATAAGATGATCAATAAAATACA
>JAQOWM010000693.1:2737500-2807513 GCA_029041755.1 Resseliella maxima | reverse complement strand
AAAACCAAAATCACAATTAAACTAAATAACTTTGAATCAAAAATTGCATTGAAATAAGTAAAATGAAACAAAGACTAAAATCAAATAAATAATTAGCACAATTAGGGACAAATAGGCACAACATTAAATCCACATATATCGGTCTGCATTAAAAATTGAACACAAATTCACTGAGAATAATTACCAAAAAAATCAACTATAAAAAAACACACGAATATAGAGTTCACTAAAACACACCATTCGATATGCCACTCTCGCAAATAGATCAATTCCAATTAAAAATCCAGTAAAAAGTAATGAATTTGCTTCGAATCACAAGAACATTTGATTTGATAATTTAAATTTCAATTTAATCTTGGCGACTGACTTGGTCAAAATCTCGTCTCCGAATGACAATGATTTGTGAAATTCTGATGATTTGAGGCGAATTTTATCGAAAACTAGTAGTAACAAATCAACATCGAATCGAAAACTTGACACTTTTTGAAATACCACTGGATAATTTTTATTTCTTTGAAATGAATTGATTGTATGTATCAATGTGACTTTTCATAAACAAATGGTCGCCTGTTATGAATATTCTAAGGCAACCAACAATTTGCAAACGATCACAAAGAATCCATTGAATGATATATTTGAAATAAACAGATTAGCCATGATCACAAAGTAAAACACTATTCATAATAACATCCACCGTGCATTTATCACAGACACCCATCGACAGCAATTGTCAAAATACAACAACAATAACATAGAATACACTTCTCAGAGGGCGCTAGTTTCTATGCGCAATTGACAATTGCTGTCGATGGATGGTCACAGATGAGTATCAATTTATCTCGTCGTTCTATTCTCTATTGATATACTGATATGAAACCATTTCACTTTGATTGTTTTTTTTTATCAAGAACATGAACATAAGGACACTGCCTTGAAAAAATTTCTCCATGCACAAATTCAAATATGATACACATTATTCATATTTCGATAAAATAAAATAAAATTAAATTAAATGAGATTCCTAAAGCAAGAGAAAATCTACTGTAAATACAAAAATCAGTTAAAACAACGAAGTTTTTATTCACATTTGACGTTTTGAAATGTGCTTCAGATCTGTCAACATTCATAAACAATACAATGTGAACCATTCTAAATGTTCTTTTCTTCTATATATACGAGGAGCAATAATAAAATTCATTTTTTGCTTCGGGAAGTGTGAATATCAATTGCAACGATTTGTGAATACTATCAATTGACATAGAATTTTGTACTCTTTAATTCAAGCCACCCCCTTTTTTAATTTTTAGTTCTCGGATACACATACAAAAATCATAATTTTGAGTGTTCTTTCTTATTCTCTTTTTCTTTCTCTCATTGTCCCTCTCTGTATCTTTCATCTTTTTTTCTTCGCACTTTTATAGTACATTGTCAAGTGGCACACAAAACGTTGGAGTTAACAATTCGGCCAGTAAAACAAGCGGTAACGGTAATAGCAGTTTGACCTTACCATCAAGCAGATTGGCATATAAAAAGGTTTCTCATTCCACTGTCAAAAGTACTAGAGGTGAAAATGTTGTGTCAAATATACCAATAGTTATTGGATATATGCCGGCTACAATGGCATTCAATCAGCAGCCTGTTTCTTCCTGTGAAAACAACCAGATGTTGGAACAAAGAATCCAGCCGAATGGGGTTAGTCCATTCGCCAAAATAAACAATCAAACACACACACACACCTTTCGCATTCAACGCAACAGAACAAAAACATAAAATCAGACATTTAGTTTTGATATTTGCGGTTCTGTTGCTAATATTTGCGGTTATACCTTTGAATATTCAAAATATTCTTTGTTTTCATCATTTAATATTTTCGAAATTTGTCATTTTAGTTTCGAAGCGATGAAAAATTGATTTATTGCCCTACACAATATGCTCCAATGTCTCGAATTGATCCGATATTTCCAATGTCTCCATCAAGTATAGTCTCACACCATGTATACGGCTATGAAGGTATGTGTAGCCTGTCACCACCTAGCGATAATGATACTCCTCAAACGCTTTTTCAAACAACCATGTCTCAATATAGTGCACAACAACATAACATTCAACATATGCTACCCGGTGAACATAACATGAACATGCGCCAACAAATTCATCAGGTGAACGAATCAAAGAAAAAAAAAATTTAATTTAATTTAGTTTTGTTTAATTTTTTCAATTTTGAAGTTTTTTTTCCCATAATGAATTAATATGTCACCGTGAAATCGTTATTCAAATTAGAATCACAATGAATTGAAATGAGTAAACGACAAAAAAAAGATAAAAAGAATTTATGTATTTGTCTATTTGAAAATTAATCTGTGAGAAGAGTTAAAAATATGAAATATTGCAAATTTTTATTGAGAAGAAAAAGTACAAAAAATAATAGTTTAAGATTTGTTGGATTTAACATAAACAGAAATCTCATACAGCGTTATATGAATCATTTTATTGTTATTATTTTCTTTTTTTTTGCGAATGAAAATAAACAACAAGAAGAATTATATTGTTAATTATGGAGTGTTAATATACCATATCAATACGTATTTTGTATATGTTTTTTCTTAATTTTGCAAATTCTATGAATGCAATTAGCTTCCTTTAGTAATTGTTTTTATTTTCTTAGTTGTCTTTCTTTTTTTTTCTTCGATTGATTAGTGAACGTGCATATTTATATGTATCATGAAATTTCGTAAATTTTTCTGGTAATTTATCCGAATAGTTTGTAATATTTGCAACAATTCTGTTTTTATCGTTGCAGTTTCTGTGCCGTGAAAATATTAAAGTTGAGTCGGAAACATTTATATCTGCAGTTTGGTGTTCTGATATTTACAAGAATTAATTTCGCATTTAATTTGCAGTCATACGATAATAATCATATCCACAACGAGAGGTGGATAGAAATGAACATTTTAAAGTGTATAATGAGTTCATTGTTGCTATAGCTTGTAGATGCCTCAGTACTACGGTCACCATCTTACATTTAACAATTACGTATTTAAATTTGTTTTATTATTCTTTTCTTGATACGATTTATATGTATTTCAAGTAGATCAATTTACTAACACTAATTTGTAGAAAATCACTTTATTACTTAAAATTTCCGAGGAGAGGGACGAGTGCAGACCATTCAGCTTTACGATCATCGTTTTGCGGCAAATACATTTTTGGAAGTTCCTAATTGATCTATTGTTAACCCTACTCTCCGAAAACTAAAACAATTAATTTAATGTTAAGTTTTGACATTCTTCCATCTGGCGAATTTTATTTTAGTAATTCAGTTGTTATTCAGAGTTTAACAGTATAAGTCACTTCAACTGATTCAAATAAAGAAAACCTTTGAAAAATACCAAATAAAAGTGTTAACAATTATTTTGACACTCACCTCCCGGTTATAAGCTAAAAACATAGCGGTTATAAGCTAAAAACTTGCATGGATGAAAAAGATTTGGCTGTTGATGACGTTATTGTCATTATAGCTGTTGATTACATTAACATTTCATCACATTATTAAAATCAATGAGTGTGTGTATGAGTGAATTTATAAAAATGTTTTGTACATCAGAATTTTTTCAAGATTCATTTTAACGTTTACCTCCCCATTATTACAATGGAAAACGAACTGAAGATGACATGCTTAAATTTATGAGAACAAAAAATCAAAATTAATTGTAAAATTGTAATATCATTTTGAAATAAACATTCTAACATATCTAACAGTTTTGTAAACAACTTTTATCCTGGGAAATGGGAAATTGCATTCAAAATAAATGAAGTGATCATTTTGGCTGCAATGAATGGACATTGTTAACAATAATGAGATAAGTCACAAATAAAAGAAAGATATTTGAATTGTTATCATATCAAAACTATACTTCAGCTTTAATTCAATTTCAAGAATAGCGGCTACGAAAACTATATGAAAAGACACTATTGTGACATATTTGTCAAGTTTTGACATTAGAATTGTCAAACGTAGAAATGTCAAAAAATAAATATCAGGCTGACTACATGTGCGTTCAAAAATTTTTAAAAATGTGTTTGATACTTTCTTTTTAGAGGAATTTTGATATTCGTTTCAAAGAAGAAAAAAATGAAAGATAATCCGGTTTTGACAAACTCAAAAAAAGAGTTTTTTGAGAAAAAGTTACAACAAAATCAGGTAAGTTAACAAAAAATATATAAAATAAAATGAAATGAAATAAAATAATGTTTCTAAATGATTATAATTATAGACATAACCCATAATTTTTTTTTGTTGTTCAAGATTTTAAAGTCTTTAGGCGCACCACACGTAGATTCATTCAATTATATGCTTGATGAAGGATTAGCAGATTGTGCGAAAAGTATTTATCCAGTTGAGTTTGAAATTCCGGGTGGAGATCGTCTAAAACTTTTCATTGAGAGTATATCTATAGCTGAGCCTCAAGTGCAATCGTTATCAGTTATAACACGTAATAAAAAGATATATCCAACCGAATGTAGGCAACGAGCTGGTACTTATACTGGACATTGTACACTCAGTGTTGGTTGGTCAGTGAATGGAATTAATAGACCAACAGAGGAAACATCTATGGGCGAGATTCCAGTGATGATCAAGGTACATATGAACCGTTGAGACGAAACAATGCCTGTACAAATTGAAAAAACATAAGTGAAGAAAAAATATAGTTTATATAGTAAAAATATTGCAAATAAAAGTGAAACATAATTCAAATGTAAATTCTTACTTGAATTGTGTTTTACTTTTATTTGCAACTCTTTCTTGTTTCAGTTTTGTTTACAACTATATTTATATTTCACTTATATCTTTTCAATTTTTAAAGGCATTGTTCTGTCTCAACGGGAATTATGCATTAAATTAGAAAGTATTTAATGTTATGAAACATTGTATTAAATTAAGCAATTTCAATATGCAATTATTTATGCATATATAAAATAAATTGGTGATTGTGTCAAATGTATGTAATTTAAATGGTTTATCACCAAAACAACTTATCGAACGAGGCGAACATGAAAATGAATGGGGAGGATATTTCATTATGAAAGGTCATGAAAAACTGATTCGTATGCTGCTTATGACCCGTAAAAATTATCCGATTGCTGTTCAACGCAACAGCTGGAAAGATCGAGGACAACATTTTGGAGATACTGGAATTATGGTTAGAACAGTAAAAACCGATCAGACGGCAACGGTAAATATTCATTCATTTCACATCAAAGGAAATTATGTTTGTGATTTGTTTGTTGTTTTCTTTCTAGACCAATGTTCTTCATTATCTGACAAATGGTACTGCAAAGTTCATGTTCACTTATCGCAAAACCTTCTCATTTATTCCGGTGGTTCTTTTGTTGAAATCTTTGAAAAATTGTACGGACGAGTATATATATCAACGCCTTATAGCCGGTTATGAAGATGATCAATACTATGATAGTTGTATTCAAAAAATGTTGCGAAGTGTTCATGATGAAACTGGAATGCATACATATGAGGACTGTAAAAACTATTTGGGAGAAGTGTTTCGATCAAAATTCTATCATATACCAGCATGGAAAAGTCATGAAGAAATTGCGGACTATATGTTGAACGAATGCACGCTTATTCACTTAAGCAATCATGATGATAAATTTAATTTCATTGTGTTGATGACACAAAAACTATTCCAATGTGTACAAAATAAATATAAAATAGAAAATTCAGATAGTGTAATGATGCAAGAAGTTCTACTTGGCGGACATTTATATCAAAAAGTCATAAAGGATCGCATTGAAAATTGGTTGGAACAATTGAGATTTGCAATTTTAAAACAAGCTGAAAAAGCTAATTTTGTGCTCGACGGTTCAAGCTTTCGGCAGGCCTGTAAGATTGCAGGATCAATCGAAAGAACGGTTTCTAATTTTCTATCAACTGGAAATTTAGTATCAAAATCAGGCCTAGGATTAATGCAAGCAAGTGGATTAGTAATTATGGCCGAAAATATTAATCGAATGCGTTATATGTCACATTTCAGGTAAATAAGAATTAAACTCATTCCAATTAATTAATCATTTTAATAAAAGATTACACATTTTAGAGCTGTTCATCGTGGATCGTTTTTCGTGGAAATGCGCACCACAGAAGCCCGTCAATTACTTCCTGACGTGAGTAGCGTAATCCGTGTTTTATTATTCCCCACTTTTGTCTCATACATCATAAAGACAACTATTTAGAATTTAAACACACACTCATTTTCCAATTGGAAATATTTCCAGTCTTGTGTTGTAAAATATATGTTTACAGCAAATACAGAAAAATGTCCAACATTCGTTGGAATGTGTCAACTTACTCTCATTGTTGTACGTAGAACATATACAACTGTTCATTTGCTGCTGTATTTGTGACAACAGCAAATGAACAATGAAAAATCTACTACGTACAACAATGACAGTAATTTGATACATTCCAACGAATGTTGGACAATTTGCTGTATTTGCTGTAAACATATAGTTTATAACACGAGGTTGGAAATATTTCCAATTGGAAAATGAGTGTGCATGTAATTTTCAATATTTTTCCATTAATATCAACAGGCGATTGGCTTTATATGTCCAGTTCATACGCCGGACGGATCTCCTTGTGGTCTTCTCAATCATTTGACAGTGGACTGTGTCGTTTCTGATTCACCAAAACAATCTCTTGTCGATAACATACCACGCATTCTGATAAATTTTGGAATGATATCATTGAATACAATCAAAATTAACTCTAAAAAACATTTTGTTGTCATGCTAGAAGGAAAAGTTATTGGTCATATAAGTAAAAGTATGGCACAGCAAATTTGTGTTGAGCTACGTAACTTGAAAATACAAGGGGAACAAGTGCCAAAATTTATGGAAATTGTACTTGTTCCAGATATAAAGGTAAATTTTGTTTTTAAAATACCGATGTTCGAAAGATGATGTTTAATCAGATAATTATTACGTTTTTACTTTAGAATGGTCAATTTCCCGGTCTGTTTTTATTTGTTGGTCCTGCTCGAATGATGCGTCCAGTTAAAAATTTGAGATCAAATGAAATTGAATATATTGGTTCCTTTGAACAAGTCTACATGAACATATGTATTGATGTTGATGAAGCATATGAAGGTGTAACAACGCATATGGAGATATCGAAAACGGCATTTATGTCAAATTTAGCAAAATTAATTCCAATGCCGGACTGCAATCAATCTCGACGAAACATGTATCAGTGTCAAATGGGTAATCAATGTTCTAATCGGTTGTTTATATTGACTTTTTAAAAAATATAACTTTTGGAAATAATAGGAAAACAAACGATGGGAACACCAACACATACATGGCAGTTACAATCGGAAACAAAACTTTATCGTCTTCAAACTCCAGCAACGCCACTTTTTAGACCTGTTCATCATGATAATATTGAAATGGATGATTTTGCAATGGGTACGAAAAAAACTTTATTATTAGCACTTTTTTGATCGTTCATGCTTAATCTCTTCAAAACCATAGGAACAAATGCCCTAATTGCTGTCATATCCTATACTGGTTACGACATGGAAGATGCTATGATCATAAATAAATCAGCAGACGAACGAGGTTTTGCACATGGTAGTATATGAGGGGTTTGGAGCAAAAATGGCCTTTGAGAATTTTTCGTGCAAAAGTGTCCCCGACCTATTTGATATCAAATAGGTGAGCTAAATGATATCAAATAGGTAAGCTAAATGATACCAAATAGGTGAGCTATTTGGTGCCCAACATAAATTTAGCTGCCAAATACCTGAGCCGTTGGTCTGCACACAAAATTCGAAAAAAATAATTAAATTTTTTTTTTCCATTTTTATGTTATTTTTCGTATGCCATTTCATAGATTTACATAAAAATGGAAAAAAAAAAAAAAAAAAAAATTTCGAATTTTGTGTGCAGACCAACGGCTTTCCGAGAGTTTCATATACGTTTCCCATGTAGATATGATGAGATAGTCAAATGCATCAATTTGACTCCCTAACCATATCTACATGGGAAACGTATATGAAACTCTCGGAAAGCCGTTGGTCTGCACACAAAATTCGAAAAAAATAATTAAATTTTTTTTTTTCCATTTTTATGTAAATCTATGAAATGGCATACGAAAAATAACATAAAAATGGAAAAAAAAAAATTTAATTATTTTTTTCGAATTTTGTGTGCAGACCAACGGCTCAGGTATTTGGCAGCTAAATTTATGTTGGGCACCAAATAGCTCACCTATTTGGTATCATTTAGCTTACCTATTTGATATCATTTAGCTCACCTATTTGATATCAAATAGGTCGGGGACACTTTTGCACGAAAAATTCTCAAAGGCCATTTTTGCTCCAAACCCCTCAAATATGATATCGCCAATAAAATGGCGAAAATTCTATAATATCTTCAAAAATATGAGTCCTGTCAATATCTGTATTAGTTTTAAAAAGTCTTCGCATTATTTTTTTTTCATTTTTTTATTTAGTTCCTTCAAAAATCACTAAAACTAGAAGCTGAAAAGTATCTCATCTCAAAAATCGCTATAAACAATTTCATTGATTGGGGTATAACAGCTGATCGACATAGTGCAAAGTGGTTGATTTCCGCCATAATTCGTTTCATGAGACGGTAAGAATTGAATGTTAACCAAAATAACAACAAAAACCAAATTTAATGATATGATATGATATGATATGTATCTTGCCTGCAAATAGGAATCGCGAATTCGTGATGAAATCGGACGAATGGAAATCTTTTAAAAATGAAGCTCCGTCTAATTCATTTATCATCACATTGTAAGAAGATTTAGCCAACGAAGTTCCATCATCTGCAAAGCGAATACGGTATTAACGACTAGAAACCACCAGATGTCGACGTGTTTATGATGATTACTCTCACGGAGAAAAAGCAAATTCGTCCAATTATTTATGAAAGAAAACCGTGTTCCGAATGAATTCCTCATTAATTATTTAAAAAAAATACTCTATTATATAGTATGTCTTGTTTGCTTTGCGCTGCTAAATACATTCACACATAGCAAAAAGTAACGAAACCGAAAAAAAAAAACACTATTCCATGGCGTAATAAATACACGTCGGGCAGCGAAACGATACATGACTAAACGCAAATGCGAAATGATCGATCAAAATCATTACAACAAAACATTCAATTAAGTTAAATAAATAATAAAAAATACCCTTATATTGAGAATGCCAATTTGTGTATGCATTTCGAACAGTTTACTGTCCATCTTCAGGTTTATTGTAAAAAAATATGTTTTGTTTAATAATTTAATCACGTGAAAATGATGTTTATGTTTATTCACGTAGGCATAAATGCAAAAATCCAGATAATCCAAAGAGTGGCTTTTGAAATTTTTCATTCTTTGAATTGGACTTTTACGATGGAGCAGCTGTCACGTTTTATGTTCGCCAGAAAACCAATATTTCAAAATTGTTCTCAATGGGACATTCAAAGGGTGCTGGAACTTTATGGAGCACTTCTTTCTGAATGCCCTGAATACAATGATAAAATGTATGGTGTTAGTTTTTTGGCACCAGTACCATATCTTAATTCAAACAATTTTTTATTGAAAACTTTACTCAGTTTTGTATGAATGTTAAATGTAAGTTTTATGGGAAAAATGAAAAGGCAAAATACCAGAGATTTCATTGTTTTTTTTTTTTTTTTTTTCTTGAAATCATCCATTTTCACGAATTTTTCATAAATTTTGCGAATGCGCTTATGGACATTTGCATGATATTAACGAATGTTTACGAATTTATCAATGAATCAAATGCATTCGTAAACATTCGAAAATACTGTACATTTTTAAATATACTTGGTTTCATTTGGGCACAGTAGCATTGATAGCATAAAGGCAAATGTAAAAAAAAACTCATCGGCTGCTATTTTATATGAATAAATTTTAATTTCAAATTATAATTTCTATCTATTTTTCTTTGTCTCTCTCATTCTTTTTCTCTTTCCGTGTCCTTCTTTTCTTTCTCTCCCTCTCTCTCTCTCACTCTCTCTCTCCCCCTCTTTCTCTCCCTCTCTCTCTCTCTCACCCTCTCTCTCTATCTCTCCTTCTCTCTATCTCTCCTTCTCTCCCTCTCTCTTTCCCTCCCTCTCTCTCTCTCTATCTCTCCCTCTCTCTCTCTCTATCTCTCCTTCTCTCTCTCTCTCTCTCTCTCTCTCTCTCTCTCTCTCTCTCTCTCTCTCTCTCTCTCTCTCTCTCTCTCTCTCTCCTTAAATAAATCCTTCTATCTAAATGACAACATAGATTAGCGCAATGTCAAATTATAGTATAACAACATCGTATTCAGAATTGTTCATCATAACAAAGGTGCATTAAAAACGCGATGATTTTGAGTAGAATTAGAATAAAATTACCAAAATCAATTCTTCAGCCGAATGGTAAAACTTTAAAATTATAAATGTTTTGAAAATGTTTTATAATATTATATATATTTTAATAATTATTGAATTTTTTTCAAAAAAAAATTAGCAATCATAACCTCAAAAAATCAAATCAGATGTTTATATTCGTTGGAAGAGTTGGGAATAAAAAAATATGGGGAATCTCGAAAAGCTGTTGAATATGCAATCGCAAATCATACATTTTTTAAACAACAATTTCAAAAAAATTTGCTTAACGAAGAATTCAATTTAACACATTTAGAATTACAACTTAAAAATCATTTACATATTATGAAAAATAATGACACCGATATTCGTATTCTACGAGATGCATTGAAAACATTAACGCATAAGATAAAAAGATACGATGGTGATTACAATCAAGATAGATATCGATTTGATGGGATTATTATAAGAGCATTACATTATTTAAATATGCCAGATGAAGCAATTCAGGTAATCTAAAATCATTTATTGATTTAAATATAAATTGTGAATAAAAATTATTTATTTTATTGTAGTTGTTTGAAGATAAAGATATCAGTAAAATCTTTTCAACAGTCACTAGCTATCAAATTCTATTGGACTTATTATATGAAAATGAAAGATACAATGATGTTCTTCGAATATATAACAATTTAAATAAATTCCGTCATCTTTATAACAATAAATATATCGATGTGATTATATTGGCCACGTATTATCGATTGGTGAGCTAATCCTTAACATTTTCATTATAAAAAAATAAACAAAAAATTCTCCATACATTCTCATCTCGCAATTTATCCAGAATACACAAGAAGCACTTGAAGAAGCATTATTATTGTGGAATCGAATAACTGAACTTGGCAATCAGGTGCAATTTCGAAAAAGTCGAACATTTGTTGCTGGATTAGCGTTAAAACAACATCAACCAGGTGCATTATTCACATTCATAATCTTATGAATAAATATAACTAATAGAAATCGATTCTTGAGCAGAATTGGCATTGAAGATTTTAGAAGGTGAAACCACGTATGTTTCAATGCGTACCATTAAATTACTAGCATGGGCTCAGATAAGTCAATTTGATAAAATCTTTGAGATGTTTCGAACGATCATCAAACAACATAAAAATAATCCAAAATACATACCATTAACATCAATAGAAGTTGTAAGTATTATTGGCATTTCTATTGCATTCAAAAACTAAATAATTTCATTATCACATTGTTGTTCATTATTTTCATTAAATATATGTTCCTTTTTACTCAAACAAAAGCTCAACAATATGGAAAAACAATTTAAACTGAAAGGTTCCAAACAAAATTGTGACGATTTTAAAATATTGCGAAAAGAAATTGAATCAATGAAACTTGTTACAAATGAGGTATTGGACAAATTAAATTCAAAATCAATAGCATACGCATAATATCAATATTCTTTTTTAATTTCAGTCATTTGATAATTTAATTTGTGCACCATTTCCAATATTGCCACAAGCCAATATTTATCATAAGAAGAGATCATAATTGCCATTTCATTCTTGTTTTTAACATTTTTAGACAATAAATAAATGATTACATTTTAAAAACTAAAACGGCTGTCATTTGAATTACTAAATAACATTTAGTAAATGTATGAAAAACTCATTGAAACTATAAAAAAACTTTTGCTTTTCGAGCAAATCAACTGAATCAATTACAATCGATATTATACATGCATTTAAAAGTGTCAAAGAGGACGGACACTTTCTGAAATTTCGTGTCGTCCGTCCTACTTTGAGGTAGGACAATGTGTATCCGTCCTTTTGTCCTACCTTAAAATTAGGACAAAAAAACGGACACAACATTTTGCAACGTTAAAATAGGACTCACGGAAGGACACAATTGCCCTCTTTGACACCTTTACATGCATTTTGATGACAAAAAGGAAAGAAAAAAGAAAAATAATTCAAAACCCATTAAAAATTGTCTTTATACTGTTTATTAATAAAATGAACTTAAGCAAATTTGGAATTTATCAATAATAATCAGAAAAAAAAAAAAAAAAATGAAAATGTACGGCTTCACACAATCAATTCTAAATTTATCAAAAATTGAGATTTGTGTTGCTTTGAAATTGGTTGTGTGCGATGTTATCCATATATTCATAGATTTAAAAATGTTCAGAGTTGTTGTTTTGAGTTTTGGTGGCTTATTTTCTGTAAGAAAAAGACAGCAAAAATAAAAATCACAATGTGTAGTAATGTTTGATAGTAATGAATTTCACATTTTATGTATCAATATAAATTGTTAAGCATACCGTGATTTTTTCGAACTTCGATGGTCATCGCGACTATCGTCTCGGGAACGTTTCTTGTCACGACTGCTGCTACTGCTGCTATGCTTATGTTTATCCTTGCTGCTGCTACTGCTGTGATTATGACGGTCCCGATCGCGGTCACGATTACGACTACTGCTGCTTTTCGATGAACTGTAAATTGAATGTTTTATCATTAAAAATCAACTCGAAATTAAACTTATAGCAAATATTTTTGATTGAAAAAAATGAAAAAAAAAAAAAAAATAAAAATAAAATAAAAAAATAAGAATTTATGAAGCCAAATGGGGATCCATAGAAAGGAACATTTGAAATGAAATTGCATGAGGTAGATGGTATTGAACTCAATTTGAGTGTGGAGTTGGTATTGTGTTTGTGTGTGTGTGTGTGTGTGTTTTTTTTTTTTTTAATTTCATTAGAATGGTGCGTTTTTCCGAATATAACAGTTATATGCTCATTAAAATTGTTGGCAAAATGTTACGAACCTAGTCTTTTTCTTCTTTCGGTGTTGTAAATCTCTGCATTTAGGAGCATAACATTTACATAAATAGAACAGAAATCATGTATTACATCAATTATAATCGATATTTTGAATAGACCCGGTGAAAATCATAATTGAATTTCAACTTTACAAACATATTTTCATCAAAATCGACTTTTTTGTTTTTATGAATTGAAATTTTGGATCATAACATCATTATATATAGGGCCAAATAGTAATCGAAATCAGATTGTTTGTTTGTTATTCGTTCTTTTTTTTTTCTCGAGAAAAATTCGTTCATATTGTAATTTCCAATGGGTCTATGGAGATTGTCTTCGATAATATGATCAAAAATAAACTAGTACATGACACGTGCTCAGAAATTGTATTGTGACATGTTTTTTTTTAAAAGTGTGTATAATGCATATGAATTGTTTATTATGTGTTTTTTTTTTTCTTTTTATAATTTTAACTGAAGAACAAAAGAATCCAATACCTGTTGTGTTTGCTACTTTTGTGTCGATCACGACGATCATGACCGGATTTTTTCTTTCGATCGTATGTCTCTTCTTGTTTGGTACCATAATTTGCATCATCTTCGGCCGCTTCACGTTCAAGATCCGACCAATCTTTACCCGATTCTTCATCCGAACCAAGTTCTAAGACAAAATAATAACAATGCATTTTTATTTCAAAATTATAAACAATTTTACAATTCATTTGTTGAATTTGTAAAAAAAGAAAAAAAAAAAAAATTAGATTTACCATCATCATCGTCATCGTCATCATCTTCATCTTCGGATGCTTCTGAATATTCAGAATCATCATCAGACTCATCTTCGCTTTCCATATCAGTTGGTTCGTATGCTTCATCTTCTTCTGATTCATCATCACCACCGCCACCTTCTTGTTCGCTATCCGATTCTGGATCTAAGAATGTCCATCCACCTTGCTCAAAGAAACCTTTGGGATCATCAGTAATTGTTTTCATAATTTTTGTCCAATTCAATGATTGAACACCCTCTGAATATCGAATATCGCATGAGCTATATAAATATAAAAGAAAAATAAAAATGTTTGGGATTATTCATTCAACACAAAAATAAAAATTGAAACAATTCATTCATTCATTCATTCAACTTACTTGAGCCATTCTTTTACATGATCGCACATATTCATTGGAATTGCATTAACCATTGCAACTTTTTTATTATAATCTTTAAATACGAATACCATATCAAAGTTTCGCAAATGAAATTGGACACGTTCAAAATGTACCAATTCAACATCTTCAAGTGTAATAACAAATGGTGGCCATTCAGTTAAATTAACCAAACTGCCAGATGTTGGCTGCAATGTAACTGTACTTCTGAATGGTGCACCAGGAAAACCAAGCTCTCTAAATGGTGTATCAAATTCAACTTGACTTTTTGTCATTGTTTCAACTTTTTCGCAAAAACTTTTGAATGCCGTTTTTAATTTATTTCGTAATTCACGTTCCGCCTGTTCAGCAGCCAAATCATCACGATCATGCATATGCTGATGTTTACCCAAATCTGTTGTAATTTCACCAACTTCCGTATAAAATTGTACATCGATATGTTTCTTTTTACCAAACATGATGGCATGTTTTAAATGAAAATGCAATAATATGATCATTTCACCATCGCATGGCTGGAAGAAGGCGCTTTTGATATTATTGTATAAAATATCAACTTTATCACCGCGCACAGATGTATAACGAAAACCATTTGTATGTGCTTCCAATGCTCCAGTCATTCGTTTTGTTACAATGTTTGGCCGAATATACAAATCCTTTAATTTTGGATTACCTTTATTTGTTGACAATATCAATGTGTCTTGTTTAACAAGATCTTCTTTTTCACGTTCTTCAGCTTCACGTGTACGGAAACGTTTTTGAACATCTTTGATCAAACGATGTGCTGTATTTAAATTCGATGATGGAGCCAAGAGTTCACCTGGTTCCTTGATATTTGTACTGCGATAGGTTCTAGAAAAAAAAAAAAAAAAAACAATAATTTTTAATTTTAAAAATTCAAATCGAAATAATTCGAAATGGATCTTTCCACAATGTGAATAAAATCTCAACTTACACTTCCTTAACAAATGTTGCATCTGGTTGTGAATACATTCCAGCTTCATTTCGTCCAACCGTTGCGCCAGGATGGAAAAAATTTATACGCAAATATGTGTAATCACCTTCAACGGAGTGTGAAATATTTTTGATGGTCGAAATGTGAAATGGTGCTGGAACACCAAAAATTGGCAAAATAACGGTCTCATACTTTTTATCAACATACAATTTGAATTCTTTAACTTCTGGCTCGCGTGGCATTTGATTTACACTTTTATATGAAACAGTTGATTTGCGCACTTTTTCCGTTTCCTTTACACCATTTTGCTTTTCAAGCCGTTCACGTGCTCGTTCATTTAATTGTTCAGCCAATTCACGTTGATGTTGTTTACGCTTTTCTTCGGCATTCTGTTCTGAACGTAATTTTGTATCAAGTACAGTTGATCGTTTGCCACGGCCTAAAATTTCTTGACCATTTTCTGTATCTTGCTCTTCATCCTCTTCATCTTCATCGCCCTCTTCATTATCACGAAGAAAAATGCCAATATTTTTCATTTTCTTTTTCGATTGTGTTAGTACAGTGGCTGGACCGGATTCATTAACAACAACTGTATCGCCAAGAAATAGAGCATATGTTTTACCTTCTTTATCGGTTGCATCTTTATTTGTTAATCCAGCTAAACCAACAGTTATATTGAAAATCATATTTTTCTTAATAACTGCATTACATTTTGGACCAACAATCAATGAACTTTCACGAAATTCAATGCCAATAACAAAACCAAATGTTTTTACCAAACGATCAACCAAATCTGGTTTCTCTTTTTTTGCATATTCAATGCCCGTTTCATAGACTTCATTTAGCTTAATACCAGGTGTGAGCTTTTTTAAAATTTCCTCTTCCAAATTCAATACAAAATTATAATTCTCTTGTACTGTATCTGATGGATTAACCAATAATGTTCTTGAAATATTTGAACAATATGATTTATATCGAGCACCAAGTGAACAAACAATTGCACCAAAATGCAAATAATTTTTGTCACTCATGACACTGAATTTGAGGCCATAATTGCCACCCGATTGAATAATTGGCGGATAACACATTTCCAATTGTGATGTATCAACACCGGATACATATTTTTTGTCACTTAGCGCCTGTTCAACACCTTCAGCCAATTTATGATGCTTAACTTTCTGAAAATTATTCAAATTGTACATTAAGTAAATTCATTGAGCATTTTTGGCAATATAAATAAATTGTGACATTCTTATATAACAAACAAATGATGAACAATTTGCATGACATATTTTGCAAAGAAAAAAAAAAAAAAAAAATTGTTATTGAACAGAAGAAATTGTTATTAACATATTTCAAATATATTCAAATTAAACAAACCTTTTCAGCATCGATAATTTCCAAAATGTATTCTTTCAAATACTTCCCAAAAACATCAGCTGACACCAATGATGCCTTTTTAATGGTTAACAATTCTGGTTCTTCTTTTGGTGCAATAATATATGCAATCGATGCTCCAATATCAACATTTTGAAAACCATGTGAGTTCATCACTTTTTGCCATGATTCACAAAAATCACCTGGAAAACTATCTTTGCTAAATAAACCGACTACTTTTCCATTTCGTGATGATTTCATAATATTGAGTAATTTGTTGAAATTCTCCTTATCTTTGTCATTCTGTGAATATATGTAACAATATTTGATTGTCAGTCTTATTTATTATAATTGATACATTGTCAAAAGAATATACTGTGACAAGAACAACAACAGCAACAACAACAATAAATGGAAGAGAAAGATAGAGAGAGAGAGAGAGAGTAGAGCGAAAAAAATTTACTTACACGATCACGCACAAGCAATTTCACATCGGGTTCATTTTCTTCTTTTTCTTTATGATTTTCGGCTGGTTTTAAAAATTCAATCTTCTTTTTACTGGTCAAAAAGTATGCTACATCTGGTGTAAAAATGCAAATGGTATCATTGAGTTCATATCCAAACAGCCATACCTAAATGTTGAAATTTTTATACGCATTTTAATTAGTATATTTATTTTGATTGATTTGAATGGTAAAACATGACACTCACATGAAGCGATATTGATTTACTGTAAACGGTTTCATCATCACCACCTCCAACGGCCACCATGATACAGTCAACTTTTGACAGAGCGTCATCGTATAGTTGCTCCGGGTGCTACAAGTTAAATGTAAGTGAAAATGTTAAGCACACATTTCGAAAAAACAACAAAAAAATAGAAAAAAAAGAAAAAAAAAAAAAAATTTTTATTCAAAATTTGAAAAACAGAAAAAAATCAGCTTCAAATTTAAAATCATACTATTGAATTAAGAATGCCAACAAGAATGGAATTTTTTTTTTCTGGAGGATATGAAACAATGAATTGACATTCAAGTTAATGCAATAGCAAGCAAGCACATTTTGTGTGTAAAATTTTTCCACCTTCCAACCGCTGTAGAGACGTCGTATACGCCGGAAAAATACGTCTTTGTCCAGCGTTACATTTGCCATTTTATAATCACTTTAAATCAATCAACAATAATTTTTTGGTTGACACTTTTTCGTCGATAAAAATGATGAAATTAATTCCAAACGGCGCGTTCAAACAGAAATAAAAAAAAAAATAATAAGAATTGTGTGTCGGCACAAATTACTGCTTCTAAGCACTGTTTGGCACTTTATATGTGTGTATTTGACGGTGTTCGAATTGTGTATAAGTAGTGTATGTTTTGTTGAATATTCTCATGCGATATATTCACAGACAGTTTTGTCTGTAAAAGTATTTCGCAGCAATATGGCGTGTGTGCATTGGGTCAGATGGCGGGAGAATGCCATACAAACGTACTAGATTCAAACAAAATTCGAATAAATCCGAATGAATTAATATTGCGTATGATTTATTTAATTTTAATGTAATAAACTTAATTGATTTTACATTGAACATATACTTTTTGACTATAAACACATCGGAAATTCATTCAATACAGCAGAATACTGTATTGTACAATTACTAATAACTGGAATTTTTTCTTTTTGGTTTTTTTTTTTCGTTACGATTTTTATGAACAATGACATCTTTGATACAAATTTGCAAATTCTATTTATATTTGCATGTATTGTATGCAATGACAAACCGTCACTTAATGCGCAGAATACAACACATTCAACATATGATATATAAAGTTCTGAATAAGAAGAAAAAAAAACAATCTTTAAAATGTGTCCGTTATGTGAGTCAAGAGCATTGCAAATGACATGATGAAATTTTCACTTTTCTTTGATACAAACTAAATGTTCAAAATATTTGAAAATTTTTATTAAAATGCCAGATGATTCACTATGAAAACGTTATGATACATTTGATCATTTTTTTTTTTTTTTTTTTTTCAGAATATTTATATCCAAAAGCCGTTAGGATATTTATATAAAGAAAAAATCGTTGTCATATTTATCAAAATAAAAAATTGTACAAATAATAGACGATTTTAAATTTAGAAAACGAATATGTTTTAAATATTGACAAATATCGGCCATCTGAACCATGTAAAATAACCGAAAATCATAAGAAAATGAAAAGTAAAAAACAACAAATGATAACATAAAAAAGCGGAAGTCTGCATTATTCTGCACTTTGTTTATTATATGCACCTCTCCATATTCACAAAGTTATAAAAGATCTTTGAACATATATAATCATAAATTTAGGTAAATTTCCTGTAATTCCAAGCATTGACAGACAATGTAAATATTTTGAAATATCGTTATACATAAACAAAAGGACAAAACATACTATGCACAGAAAAAGACAAATGCTAATTGCTAATTGTTTCAAAAATACCATTATAAGCTTAATGATTTTCTGTCTAGGTTTAATGTAATTTTTCTTTGTGCCATATTTAAAATGTCATATGAGCTATAGAAGAAACCGTTTACGGTAGTTGTTACATTGTAATGTATTATCACTCGTCATCTGCATTTCTCGTTCAACAGTGCTCACAAAATTTGACACATTTTTGAAAGATTTAATTTCTTTTTTTTTTTTTTTTTTTTATCTCAAATTATTCGTTTCTTTATTTTATTTTAAAAATTTTTCTTGTGATTCATTGTATAAGTGTTTAATGTGTATTTACAAACGATAAAAACTTATAAATTAATTCAATATGCATTCAATATCAGTAACATTTTGCATTGTGTTATTAATTGTGGAAATATCTGCAGAAAGTTTATTATTGAGAGATTACTACGATGATGAAATGCTGGAAAATAAAGCCGGCTGTACGGCAATTTGTATGCAACAGAATTTGACAGCGGTAAGACTGTTGTTTGAAAAAAAAAAAAAAAAAAAAAACTGAATAAACTAACAGTGGATCTTAAATTGAAATTTCATTTAATCGAAAAAAAAAAAAAATTGTAAATATATTTGTACACATGGCTTACATTTCCTAATTATTAATGATATATTTCAACAGAGTTTATCCAATTGCTATGAGAGCTGTAAAAGTTCCAATGAAATGATTTCATTGGTGCATATTCATACCGAAGGAACAGTTGAGTTATTATGTCGAGAAGTGGATTCTTTAACAATTGAAATTAATAATGATTTAGCGAATATGGCAAATTTTTTAAAAAATGATGATAAATCAAGACAAGAATCGATATTTTTATTTAAAATCCATAGTCAAGGAAATGATTTATTTCAAAAAACCGTTTACATTGTAAGTGTTAATTCAGTAAATTGATATCATTTGAGTATTTGACATTGATTTGTTTCGCTCATTTTTAATGCCTATTTTTTTAATTGTATTTTCAACTTGAACAGGCCAATTATCCAATATTGAGAATTAATAATTTGGAACAAAACACAAATTATACTGTGGCTGCAAGTATTTTTAGTGATAATTTGGAACATCGGCGATTATTGCATGATGGTTTGTTTTTAGGGGAAAATAACCCGTTTTTTTATAATTATTATTGTTTTTTTTTCTTTTTTTTTTTCTTTTTTTTTTCTTGTAAACATCAATGCATTTATTAGATATTTGGAATATTCAATTTGTTATTTCCTCGTAGGTTTTTTTAGAACAATGGAAACGGATGACTATGTACCGCAAACTATATTGAATAATACAATTGAAATGGATTACCAATTAAATAATGATACGGATACAATATCAACGGTGATTACATGGAAACCAACACACGGTACGGTTGATTATCATCAAAATGTAACCTTTTGTTTTAAATTTCTAATCAAATGTTTTCTTTATTAGATAAAATTTGTAATTACTATTACCATTTGTATGCAACACGTGATGAAGATTACACAGTACCATACAATGGTCGAAAACTATCGGTAAGCGAAATTGTTAATGTTTAATCTTTAAACATAGAATTTTTAAAAATTTCAAGTTGAATAGTGACTGTGGTGCATTTTTTCTTACTCTCTTGCATTTATTCATATTTAACTCGTAGATCTTAGAATTGTATCATATAAAAACGGATAAATTAAAATTCGAAACGGAATACTTTTTGGAAATTCATGGTTCAAATGCTAAATATCCATATATTGAAGGTAATAAAAGTACACTTGTGTTTATAACACCAACATGTTGGAAATTTTATGGATTCAATCTATATAAATGTCGTAAGTATTTTCACTATAATGAAATTGTTTTATGTTCGAAAATTTATTGTCAATTATTATTTTAAAGGACCGCAACCATTGAAAAATATCGCCTCAAGTCATGTATTAATCAGTCCAGATTCATACAGTATAAATGTGACATGGGATTTACCTGAACAATTACCAGACTATTATGAGATATCAATAAAAATGTATTCAAATAAAGGATTTCCAGAAATCCAAATACAAAATGTTTCTGGCGTAAGTGAATATTTTAATTTTTTTTATATTTTTATTTCTATTTCTCATACGTTACAATTTTTTTTTCTTTTTTTTTTTATGTTGTTGTTGTCCTTCTTGATTTTTTGCAGTCAATGAATTATGCCTATTTTCCAACTGTAAATACAACTGATATACTCTATTATGTAGAAATAGTTGCAATATCAAAAGGTGGATACACAATAAATGACAGTGAGGTATTTAGTCTAAAGGATAGTTGGATTACCGAATTACGAAACATCTCTGACAATAAATATAGAATATTAGCATTCATTATATTAATATGTTTGGTTGTAAATATTTTGTATATATGGATTGTTAAATGTAATAAGAGGAAAAAAGTCCTCTTTGATGATATTGATATGCAACATTTACATGAAACAGAAATTCAAATAAATGATTTGCAACTTGGCGAATTGATTGGAGAAGGTGCATTTGGTATTGTTCGTAAAGGTATATTGAAATCAACAAACACTGAAATTGCTGTAAAAATGTTGAAAGGTATGTTGTAAACATTTGCCATTTAATAATTAACTGCAGTGGACACTGGAATTTTGATGGGGTGTTAAGCATATACTTGATTTGAAAAATTCTCGCAAATTGAAATAATTTTTTCGCTAAACTGAACTTTTTGCGATTTTCAATTGGGTACTAGACACTCCTCCCTTGCCACGATCTTAGTGATTTAGTAATATTTTGCAAAAATTTTAACATATTACCATATAATTGTTTATTCAGAGAGAGCTAATGACGAAGAGAAAAAAAAACTTTTATCGAGAAATTTTATTGATGAAATCAGTTGGATATCATGAGAATATCGTAGGATATATTGGACATACAACCAAGGAATTGAAATTACTCATCGAATATTGTAATGAAGGAAATTTGTCAAATTATTTAAGGTAAAAAAAACTATTCGAAAATTTAAGCTATGTTCCAGCATTGAACAATCGCTAGATAGTCTCAATTTCATTTTTGATGAAAGAAATGATTTCATTGTCAGTTTGCCATTTTTGGTAGTAATTCAATCTAATAGCTAATCATATCAATGAATTGCTTTAAATGAAATTCTAAATATTTACCATATTTATTTATCCATAGGAAACATCGTCAGAGTTTTTTATCATGTCAGCACAATTTAGCAACACAAATAACATCAAATCCCAAAAATCCATTCATTGATCAATCGCTAGATAGTCTCAATTTCATTTTTAATGAAAGAAATGATTTCATTGAGAAGTGTCAATTTGCAAATAAAAATGATTTTTTTGTGGAAAATAAAGCCTATGATTTATTATCAATAACCATGAATAGTATCAATTCTAATTGTTTTGATGAATGCTGTAATTTGACGACATCAGTGAAAATTGATGAAAATCGATTGAATGATATATATTCAATGGGGAATGATCTGTTGATGTTTGCCAAACAAATTGCTAGTGGAATGGTAAATTTTCATGTGTGTTTGTGTTTTTTTTTTTTCAACTCATTTTATTATTTATTTTTTATTCTAATAGCATCATTTGGCTAGCAAAAAGATAATTCATCGTGATTTGGCTGCTCGTAATGTTCTTGTTTGCTCTAATAAAACGGTGAAAATTGCTGATTTTGGGTAAATTTAAATTTCTGTTAGAAATGTTACTTTAAAAACCAATAAAAAAGAAATATTCATGTTCTATTATTATCAATTTTACCACATTTATATCGTTTGTAGCTTAAGTCGTGATATTTACGTGGATAATATATATATGAAATCGAGTTCAGGTCGACTTCCAATCAAATGGCTTGCATTGGAATCAATGATAGATCAGATATACACCAGTCACAGCGATGTGTGAGTGTGATAAAAACATTTTTTTTCCTTTTTTTTTTTTTGCTTTGCATAAAATTTATAAACAAAAATTCTATTCAACAAAAACAGATGGTCATATGGAATCCTCTTGTACGAAATAGTTACATTAGGTTGCGTCCCATATGGAGCAATACCAGTTGAAAATTTGGTGAAATACTTAAAATCTGGATATCGAATGCCGAAACCAAAAAATTGCAGCCAAGAATTGTAAGCCATTTAAATTATTTATGCAAAAACACACAATGAATATTCTAATTTTGAAATTTCTTTTAAATACAGTTATGATTTAATGTTCTCTTGTTGGAATTTAAAACCCACTGATCGACCAACATTCCATGAAATAATGCAAAAAATTAATTACATTCAGCTAAATAGTCCAAATGGAATATTTCAACTCGATAACATGGAAAAAAATGAATGGTGAATATACATTTTAACACATAAAACACATCTGATGATTAATGCCAACAAATCAAATCTAAATTATTACAGGTTAGCTGAAATGGAAACAATGGAAAATAATACCGATATGTCATACTTAAAGCCATTTGAATAACAAAATGAAAGTCCTTTTCTTTTTTTTTGGCAACAAAATTTTATATCAACCTTGAAGCCCTTTTAATAAAACAAAATCTTTGAATACATTTATGTTTTTATTTTCTTCTTCAAATTTTTAGAATGTGTTGTAGAAATTATTTGTGTTTGTTTTGAACATTACTTGGCCTGAAATGAAACAAACATACATGATAATTAAATTGAAATTTTTCTTTTTGTTTTTTAATTTTTATTTATGTACATTAATTTATCCACTTACCGTCCAGTATTTGCGTTGATGTAATGATAAGCAACGACCAAAAGGAACAAAAATACTCCCAAAACATTGGAGAAAATAGCCAATTGAATATCAGTAATCATGCTATAACAAATATATTTAAATGAATGTTATGAAATGAATTATTTTGATATGAATCGAATGGAATGGATTGAAATGTAAAAAAAAAGAAAAAATTTAATTGAAAAATACATTGAACAATGAATATTTAATTAAACTTACATGAATTTCAATGAAAATGCAGATAAATGCCGATTATTGTGTATATCTTCTGAGTTCCAAAATGTTATTGACACGTAGTTTTTACATTGACACCCGGTGACAGTACGTGCTAATGGTATATGCATAATCTAGTACATCATTTATGTTTTGTACTTCAGCGCCGGTAATAAACACATAATTTCAAAAAACAAAAAAATTGTTTGAAAAGAAGAAAAATTCAAACAAAAATTCAAAATTCAATTCATTTAATTGAACAAATTTTCTGAAGAGCAATTTTTCGAACAATTTTGATTCACACTCTAAATTTGAAATGTTCGTTTAAAAAAAAAGCGTAAAATAAACTTTAGCTGTCGCTATATTACAGAAAATTATGAATATTAACGTGAATTCTGAATGAGTTTCTTTTTCTCTTTGAATTCTTGCATCAAAAATATATTCATGTTGATAAATCACATAATTCTGCAAAACGAATTTTATATGATTACCTGAATTAAAAACGAATTTTATTTGCATTTGATTTTTCATTCAATTAATTTCAATTGAACAAAAAAAAAAGAACAAAAATGAAAAAAGCGTAAAAATAAAAAATTTCAAAATGTTTTTTTCATTTTAAAATTATGCCAAGATATTTCCCCATTTTTGTTAAACAGATCGAGAAATTGACCGCAATTTACTATACATTATTTATCAACGTAGAAAGTTTGATAGGTAAAGCTCTCGCGCTTACGTACAGGATATGCTGATTCAATGAGCGAGTAAAAAAAAAAAAAAAAGCCAAATGCTTTTGCTTCATACCTTTAGTTTCATGCTGAACGGTTCTACGTGTGCATGGTTTCAATTTATGTGAGAATAAATTGCTTTTATTTCTTTCTTGCATGTATAATTTTTGTTTTCGTACAGTTGAAATAAAAATAAGCCGGTTTGTAACTTCTAAATTAGATTGAATTTGTTAAAAATAGAATAGTTTCAAAAAATCGTGAAAAAATCTGATTAAGAAATGGTTTTTTTTTTTTTTTCTCAAATCGATCACATTTTGAAAAACCAAGATAAATTTCGTATGAATATTTTGATGAAAATTGATTCATTGTAAAGAGCATTGATTCCAATTGAAGAATTGGGTAAAAAACAAAAAAACAAAAACTGAATTACAAATTCAAGTAAAAAAACAGTTCACGCAAAATGACCATCAATTTCTCTGAAAGATTAAATTCTCCCACCATGATGGGAACAATCGGATTGTTTTTAAGTAAATATAGTATTTTTTTTTTCTTTTTGTTGTTGTTGTGCTCTTCTCTCTGTCATTCGTTTAATGAATAATTGAAGAAATGGAAAAACGACCATACAAAATTTAAAATTATAATAAATGTTGTTGAACGAGCGACCATGCCTACCTATCTGCCTTGTATCGCATAAACATCATTGAAACCAAATACCAAAATATGCTACTAAAAATAGTCAAATGTAGACGAATATAATCAACATATTTATTTAATGGCTCTTTCAATTTTGCAAATCAGCTTAATAAATTGTAAAAGAAAAACGAAAAATTGCCATGGCCTTTTCTTTCAGTTTCTTCACTCACTTACAAAGTACTGTTTGTTTTGTTTGTTTGTCCTAGTTCTGTTTTTGTTTTCATCCACACAAACTAAAGGTACAATTAATTCAAAAAAGTTTAAAATTATTTCCGCATAAATTCATATAAATAAAGTCAAACAGTTTTTGAATTTTAATCATAAATTTGTTAAGAATCATCATTGTTTTGAAATTTAGAAATATTGAAAGAAATTAAAATTAATAAAAATAATGAGTTTTTTTTTTGTTTTTTTTTTAAATATTATTCATTTTTTGTGTGAATACAATGTGTGATGTGTGAAGTAGAAGCTTTGAAAAAGCTATATGGAAATAGAAATCCTGTGCCATGTTTAATCCCGAGTCTATATATATAACCCAAATTGCTGATTGGAAAGATCAACTGTGCATTGAATACCTTTTACTTTAGATCCAATTGTCGTATTGGACCTAAATTCATTTGCGAAATTCCTCACTTTTTTCGCTTTTTTTTTCTCTTTCATTTTCGATGGGCGTTTTTGTCAAAAATGAGTATAATCTTGACATAGCATTATATGAATCAATAAGCTCGAACGCATATGTGCGAAAAAAAGTCAATGTTATCTTCGTATGATTATAAAAGAGCAATGTTATCGTATGATTTAAAATATATGTATTGGGCGATGCTGTTATTTATGAATTATGATTGAATTAATCTAAATTGTTCAGTTACTCGTTGATAATTGGAATCCTATCTACTCTTTCTATAATTGGAATCCTGTTTCAGCATTCATGAATTCATTATTTTTTTTTTGCAATTTTGACGGTAAAATATTTCATTCAAAATGTATTGCATTTGAAGCAATTTTAAATCAAAATAAATTTCAAAGCCCAAATTATACGAATGAAATGCCAATGATTTACATATTGTGAACAATTTATCTTGTGTGATTCTTATTTTCTGTCGCAATGCTTTATCTGAACATTTAGATTGAATCCATTCAAAAGCTCTGTAAATGTCATTTTTGAATTATTTCTCAAATAACTTAATATAGAAAATCATATACCAATATTAAATGAGCAGAAAAGAAATCATCCAAATAATGCCAATGAAATTAACATTTTATGAAAACACATTATGTGTTTGTGTTTTATCGATGTAATGCTAAGAAGCTCAATGAAAATTTCGCGGAAATAGGCATTAGGTACCCTTATCAACTGTAATCAGTTTGAATTTTATGTCAGGCCCATTTCACATTCTCAATACATTATACGGTTCATATCATTAATAATTCCCACATTTTTATACATGATTTGAAAACCGGAATAGAAGCAACATTTCGAATAAAATTTTCTTTTTCACACATCGATAAAAATGACATAATAATTTTTATTTGTGATTGACGAAGGTGGTTTGGAAAAAAATCTGAAAAAAAAAAGGAAATTTCGTGCAAAATGTCAGAGAGTTTACCAACATTAAATATGCCAAAAATACGAGACATTACCGAAAATATATATTAAACATACAGATATATTTTATATATTTTAATCAAGATAATTTCCCATTTTTATCCAGGTTATTTAAACGGATTTAATTGACATTTTTATAGAATGCATTCAATTGTACTAAAATATGTGCAATTAGTTTGCATTGCACTTTGGTTTGATAATTTTAGTTGTGATAATTTATCATTAAAAGATTCACAAAATGATATGTTATTAAATCGTGAAATTGGTTGCACAGCCGCATGCATAGCTACAAATGTATCGGCGGTAAGAATGTAATAAATTTAAATTGTAAAAAAAAAAAATATGACCTAATCAAGTTGATTTGTAATAATTGTTTTAGGATTTAATGCATTGTTATGAAAAATGTAAAATGTCAAATCAAACAATATTGAAGGAAGATGATAGCAATGAAGAAATTATTCGATTGATTTGTCGTGAAAATGATTCGTTAACCATTGAAATTTCTAAAATTAATAATGGATTCAACAATCAACATCAATACAATGGATCATTATTTTTATTTCGATTACAAGAAAATAATAATATATCACCAATGCGTATTATTCACATTGTACGTTAATGTTATTTCACGAATTAGTATTTACAAAAATAATACTATTTCGTAATATTGAAAAAATTCATGTAAAAATATGTTCACATTAAATTTTTGATTATCTTTTAGACCGATTCACCAATTGCAACAATAAATAATTTGAAAAATAATACCAGCTACAATGTAACTGCAAGTGTTTTTAAGGATAATTTAATATTTTATCATTTATTGAATATGCAAACATTCAAAACATTGGAAAATGATATGTATATACCGCAACAGATATCAAATAATACAATAAATATGACCTATTATCCATTAAATGATGATGGTAAATTGTCCACAATTATCGAATGGAAACCAGCACAAGGTGAATAATCCAGTAATATACTGAGTTATAAACTACAAATGGATTATTGAGGCTCTATCTCCAAGGTGTCGATTGTGATCGGTACCGAGTTTTTCAATACAAAATAATCATCCAACGATTGGTAATTGTATGGCAAAAAAAAACGATCAGAAACGACGCCTTGGAAATACAGTTTTTAGAGTGCATCGAATAAATAACATTTTAACTACATAGAACGGATTGTGTGGAAATGAATCTTGGCATACAAATGAATATCTTTTGTTCTGTTACTATCCAAAAAAGATTCTGCACGCTTTTCGAACAATTCATTCGCTTACATTAGTATTAGCAATGCTCTTTTGTTTTCATTTCAGACATGATTTGCAACTATTACTTTCATTTGTACGCACCGGCTTACCATTCATCTGATGAGCGAATATTTCAAATATTACAGGTCTTGAAACCAAACGTTTTTTTTTTTTTTGTTTTTGCTTACAATTAAAATCAACGAAATTCGAAAAAAATTCTGTTTTAATTTATTTTTAGCCACATGAATTATATCATTTGAATATTGAAATGCTTGAATATGAAACCGAATATATAATCGAAATTTATGGTAAAAATGGAATACAATTTTAATAAATATTTAGTACACATATTGTAAATTCACGGTATATTTGAATAATTAGTTGATATTTACTAAAATGTATGAATATTGCTTTTCGCCTCCTTAGGTAAAAATGCTAAGGAGGATGATTTTGAAGGTGAGAAATGCATTTATAATTTCATCACACCAACTTGCTGGGAAGTTAATGGATATAATTTACAGAAATGTCGTAAGTAAAAAATGAACATTTTAGCAATAATTGTGTTTTAAAAAATTTGTTTTTTTTTTTTTATAACAAATTTGAATTCATGTTAAATATTCATTGTATTGATGCTGAAATTTGTTTCATAGGACCACCAGAATTGGTAAATGTTAGTTCACATTATCGTTTAATTGGAAATGATTGTTATGCGATAAATGTAACATGGAATTTACCTGAATATTTACCCGATTACTACAATGTTTCATTAAACTTATTTTCAAAAGGTGCACATCAATCAAAAAATGTATCTGGTGTAAGTTATTGTCATTTATCTATTTTAAATGTTTATTGAATTCATGCAAAATATTTTCAACAATATTTCCATTTTATCTTCTTTATTTTAGTCAGAGAATTTTGCTTATTTTCCGAATGTTCAAATATTAGATGTCAGCTATGATGTAACAATTGTAGCATTTTCAGGTGGTGGAAAAACAAAAATGGAACTTGATCATATTAATTTAAATGAAGTTAATACTCATTTCTTTAGTAAGTTTATTTAAATGTTTATCCAAACTTATGAATGCAACATTTTGCAATTACAAATGGTCAACTTTTTGTTTTGTTTTGTTTTTTTTTTTTTTCTCCAGTAAAATACAAACGAATTCTTGTTATTATTGGCATTTTATCACCATTCGTGATATTATTGAGTGTTTCATTTATTTTTATTGTGATAAGAAATCGATTAAAGCATAAACGAGAAATTTCTTCAAAAGGAATGCATTTACAAAAATTAATATGTACATATAGCAAAGATGAAATGGAAATTGATCCAGCTAATGTTGAATTGTATGAGGTTCTTGGCGAAGGTGCATTTGGTATTGTACGAAAAGGAGTGTTAAAAACAACAGAAAAAGCAATTGCCGTGAAAATGTTAAAAGGTGAATTTATTTTCACAAAGAAAAAAAAAGAAAAAAAAAAGAAATTATTCATTGGACGAAATTATTCATTAATAAAAATACAAATTTATATGAAAATAATTATTTTCAACTTTGCAAATAATAAATTTAGATAATGCTGGTATTGAAGATATTAAAGGATTTATCAGAGAAATTTCATTAATGAAATCAGTTGGCTATCATGAGAATATCGTTGGCATTGTTGGTCATTCAACGAAATTATTCAACAAAATGATGTTACTCACCGAATATTGCAGTGAAGGAAATTTATTGGATTATTTAAGGTAATATCAATACATTTATTGGCCCGTAGTGGGATAACGGATTGTAACGGAGATCGAAAAAATCGCAATTTTACAAAAAAAAAAAAAAAAATCCGAAAATTTTTTTGCAAATTGCAAAAAGATTTTCAACTAAAGATTGTGTGCTTATAAGCACACCCATAAAATTCAAATCTCGCTATGCGGCTCAATGTTTTTAATTAGTGAGTATAATCCATTTAAAATAACAAATAAAATTCTCTCTCTTCCGTGCACACAGAAAATTTCGTGAAGCATATTCACCAAAATTATTTTACTCAACAACTCAAATGGAGATTTTATCATATCCATCGTTTGAAAAATTGCCTGAAAATATTTTCAATTTTGATTCAAAATTAGTTGATAAATTTACACTTAAAGATAAATCAATTTCATTACAAAATACAAATATGCATAATATTATATCAAATCGATTATATGATGAAAATGCATTTGATAGTCAAAATTGTATGGCTCATCATTCATGCAATATATCATATGAAAATCAAATCAATAATGATTGTTCATCTAATGTGAATATTACATGTAATTGTAATAATTTGACAAAATTAAATAATAACTTAAATGAGATAAATAATAGCAAATGTATGTGTAAAGAGAAAACAAAAAATGTTGATAAACAACAATCAACATCATTGAAAATTGATCATCAAAATCGTTTTGATGAACGAAAACTGGGTCCATATGTAACAGGAAGAGATTTATTGATATTTGCTAAACAAATTGCAAATGGCATGGTATGTACATTTCCATTCAATTAAATCGTATAATACAAAAAAAAAAAACATTTATTTACATCATATTTAATAGGACTTTTTAGCCAATCATAAGATTGTTCATCGTGATTTAGCTGCTCGTAATGTTCTTATTTGCTCTGATAAAATCGTTAAAATTGCTGATTTTGGGTAAACATGAAATTTCAAATGAATTTTCCTCAAAAATTTTCATAATGCATTTTTCAAGTTACAGTTTAAGTCGTGATATTTACGTTGATAATATATATATGAAATCAAGTGCCGGTCGACTTCCAATCAAATGGCTTGCATTGGAATCAATGACAGATCAAAAATATACCAGCCAAAGTGATGTGTATGTGTAATTTAAACCAATGAGGCAAATTAACATATAATTTCAATTGTGAAACTAAATCACATACAAGTTCAACGCCATCTACAATCGCACTCAAATGTACATGTAATATCATATCGATGTGTGTGTCTTCACTAAGAAAGTTGGAAAACAGTATCTATTGATGTTATGTGGTCTTCACATTTACGTTTGTAGAGGGCGTTAAGTTTTGTCGATCACCATAATTTGCCTCATTGTTTAAACAAGTTACATTTATAATAATACAAGTACAATGGGCAAATAAAAAATTTTAAAATGTTTCATTTCAATTTAGATGGTCATATGGAATTTTATTGTATGAAATTGTAACATTAGGCTGTACACCATATCCAACTGTTCCAGTTGATTGTTTAATCAATTATCTAAAATCCGGTAATCGAATGTCAAAACCACATAATTGTAGTCAAGAATTGTAAGTATTAAATTTTAAAAGAATCAAAGAAAAAATGAAATCAAATTCCAAATGGAAAACATATATGTTTTTGAGAGAAAAACAAAATCCATTTTAGTTATGAATTGATGTTCTCCTGTTGGCATTGTGAACCAAGCGAACGACCAACTTTCAATGAAATAATACGAAAAATTGACTGGTTTATCCATCAATCTGAGACAAATGAAGTGTTCCGTATCGATAAAATGGACAAGAGAGATTGGTAATTGATTTACTTCATTGAAAAGAAATGAAAAAAAAAAAAAAAATTCATTTCAATTTATTAATGACAATTAATTTTAATTATTTCAGGTGTAATGAACCGATTAAAATTGAAAATTCCTGCAATAGTTCATCATACTTGAAGCCATTATAATACATTTCAACGACGCATAAAAAACTAAAATCATTTCCTTTTTCAACCATACATTGATGTATATTCTTTTTTCTATGGTCTTAAAGTGTCTTGAAGATTTTCTCATATTAAATTGCACTACATTTGATTGAAATAAATTTCTGAAATTTTTTATTATTTTCTTTTTGCAATGTAATTAATTACAAAAAATAATAAATCTAATGAATTATAGACTTTAAAAGTGGTATTTTTTTTTCTTCACATTTGTTTTATTGGGTGTGCAACTTAATTTCACGGTATTTTTTTGTTAAAATAACCATTTATTTATATATATAATGAAAATTACATACAAGTATTATTCAAAGTATTGCCCATCGCTAGTCACTACTTTTGCCCATCTTTCAGGCAACTTATGGATTCCATCCCAAAAGAACTTCTCATCTTTTGCGCCGAGAAAGTCATCAAGCCATTTTTTGATACCTGCATCTGAAGTGAACTGTATTCCGGAAAGGTGAGTCTGCATTGACCGAAACAAGTGGTAGTTAGAAGGGGCAAGGTCTGGGCTATAAGGTGGGTGAGGCAGAATTTCCCATCCGACATTTTCCAAGTAATTTTTAACAGGCACCGCAATATGTGACCGAGCATTGTCATGATGGAAAATTATAGACTCATGCCTGGTCGCATATTCTGGTCGTTTTTGCTTGATTGCTGCGTTCAATTTGATGAGTTGTTGTCGGTAGCGTTCCCCATTAATGGTTTCATCAGGTTTTAGCAGCTCAAAAAACAGTACACCCTTCTGGTCCCACCAGATACAGAGCATTACCTTGCGCTTTGCGGAGTCGTAATGAATCCACTTTTCATCGCCAGTAACCATACGATGCAAAAACGACTTCTTTTTATGGCGAGCGAGCAGCATTTCAGACATGCAAAATCGTCTTTCAACGTCTCTTTGCTTCAATTCGTGTGGCACCCAATTTCTTTGCTTTTGAATGTATCCAGCTGCTTTTAAACGTTTTGAAATGGCTTGGTGAGTGACTCCCAATGATTTTGCAATTTCTTCTTGAGTTTGACAGCAATCTTCATCAAGTAATGCTTCCAGTTCTTCATCTTCAAACTTTTTTGGTTGTCCAGAGCGCTCTTTGTCTTTTGTTTCATAATCACCATTTCTAAACCGTATAAACCATTTCTGACACATGCTAACGCTTATAGAATAGTCAGGGTAAGCTTCAGTGAGTAAACGATGCGCTTCTGTTGCACTTTTCTTCAAATGAAAGTAGTGTATCAAAACTTCCCGCAAATGTTGTTTTGAAGGCTCGAAATTTGACATTTTCAACGTAATTATAAACTTGTGTAAATTAGCTAGTGTATACTTTAACAAACGGAATTTACTAGATTTTTTTGACGCTCTCACTGTCAAAATCTATGACGGATGAATAGATATGAAGTTAGGAACAAATACCGACAAATTAAGTTGCACATCCATAATATTATTGTTCATTTTATTTTTGTCTAATATGTATTAATCTTCAGATGATAATGATCATTCTTTATTTAACTTAGAATAAATTTTATATTTTCTCTGTTTTTGTTTTTTTTGTTTTTTTTTTTTTTTTTGAATTTGTTTACTTAATTTTTTCATTTTTTCATTTAAACAATTATGCATCATCATTGGTTCGAGCTAATGGATCATCACGATCTATAGGCGGTGGAGATGTCAACACCTCAACATTTTTACTTGGACCTTGTGTTAAATATCCAGCAGTTGGGGCAACACCTATTTGAATAACGAACAATTGAATCACATGAATTATGATTAAAATGCGGGAAAATCATTTGTTTTTTTTTTTTTCTTTCTTTTTTTCATATAGTTACCTGTCAAATATCCGCGTACATTAGTATCAGTAATGAATAAGTCATGTTTTTGATCACGGAATTCCGCCCAAATATGATTTGAATTGAGCAATTGAGATACTTTATCACCGTAGCTCAAATTGTGTGTCATTGCTTTTAATGCAGAAACAATTTGAGCTTTAACCTAAATAAATTTGAAATGAAATGAAAACAAAATTGTTGAATTTCTTCTGAAAAAAATTGTGTTTGTCGAATTCTATCTTAAATTACCATCGATGGGCTGTCTGTAAATTCAAGTCTACTGTCAAGAATTTTCAATAAATATGGAATTAAATTACAATCCAATGACTGACGAATTAGTGAATCCTGTATAAATGAATAAGAAAAACAATTACAGTGAATAAGGAGAGAGAGAAGAGAGAGAGAGAGAGAGAGAGAGAGAGAGAGAGAGAGAAAGAGAGAGAAAGAGAGAGAAAGAGAGAAAGAGAGAAATTCTTTTACATACGTGTTGACATTTGAATAGACGACTCAATGTTTCGCATGTGGTAGCTTGCAAATCTTTGTTATTTTCCATGCACTTCTTAAGCGAACTGATACATTCAGTTTGTGATATGGCTTGAACACATACCTAAATAACAATAAAATGATAGTTTTAATATGTTCTGGTCTTGCAACTAGCAAAATAAACTATTTCAATAATTAAAAAATTGAAATTTTTTTTTTTTTTTTTTTGACAATTCACCTCAGATACTGAAATTTGATGAAGAACTTTTAAGGCGCATTTCGGTTGAATGGATAATTGTGTAAAGAATTTTGGTATATGACCGAGCACCGGTATGGCATCGGCTAAATTTGGTTGCGCATGAAGTAGTGCAACTAATGCATTTGTTGATATATCAAGAGCTTCTTTTTCTTTTTGTGTTGTTGTTCGATTTATGCTACTGCTAACAAAATCCAATAAATCGGACAAAAATTGTTTTGGTTTTCGAAGTGTCCAACATGGATTACTGATAAATAATTTCAAATAAACGCCTGAAACAATCAATTCATCACTCATAATATCCTTTAATGTATCTGGATCTTTCCATAATTGATTTGAATTGATGATTTGTTGTTTCCAGTAAATATTACTATGATTTAATACTGATTCAATAACATTGTCACGTGTTTTATCATTCCATATTAATTCAGGATGTTCATGTATGGATTCAAACATTTGAACGGCAATCTGTGGATTTTCAATCATTGCATCCAAAAATACGCCCGGCAAAAATTTGCATACAGTTATACGAATCTATAAAATGATAGTAAAAACCAAAAAAAAAAAAAAACAGATGAATTTCATTTTTTGTTTTCATCAGATTTGAAAATGCGAATGAACAAAATTGTTTATAACAAACCTTTGGCCCGCTAAGCTTATCAGCAGTCATTTTGCCAAGAAGTTCAGCGCAAAATTCACGAATTTGTGGATTACGTGAGCTACAGAATAAATCTAATAGATAAATGACAGCACCTTTAGATTGAGCCTCTTTAACCATTCGTTGAACATTCAATAAACCGGATAATGTTTCCAATACTTTCATTTGCATTGCCTTTAATTCATCATCTTTAAGTGCAGTTAAGAATTTGCCAAGTATTTCACATGCGGCTATCTCATTAACACATTCTTTATTACGTGATACTAATGATACAATTTCCAAGCCAAGTGTTTTAATATCTTTGGCACGTGATCCAAAATTTGTTGATACCAAACCAAATAATATATCAAAATGACCCATGCATTGTAATTCAACATTTGGATTTGTTTTTATCACAGAAACTAATGCCTTTAATACCGATATAATATTATCCATTGGATCACCATTTTGTGTATTAAAATCGCATTTAATTGATTGTGTGGCATCGGATACGGATTTTTCCAATTGATTTCGTGCTTTTGATCGATTATATTCGGTTAAAACATTATTAAAACCATCTTGACTGCCAGTGCTAATAAATTTTTGACGTTGCGGATGATTTGTAGCTAATGTTGGTTGTAAAATTCCATCAACACTGCCGCTTCGATTATTTGATGTTGATTTATTTGAAATTAAATATGAATAGCCTTGTTTTAAAAATTTCAATAAATCAATAACAAATGATACGGGATTTATTATTGGAAATGTTGGCATTTCATTATAAATTCGTATATAAACACCACCAATTTGTAATTCATCACGGTGTGCATCAAATGAAAATTCTGATACAATATTAACAATATCAGCAATATCATCGTATTGTTCTTTTGCGCTTTTTGTTCGTTGCAATTCAAGAAAATCAATTAATTGAGCTCTGGTTGCATTATCCCATATAATATATGGATTACGTGTATTTGATGTGAGCACTTTTAATACTTCTGAATCGCTATGCGTTGCAAATTTATCGGTAATATATTTGGTAAGCAAACGATCGACAATTGTTTTAACCCATTTATTTGTTGGAATTCCATTAATTGTATATTTGCGATTATTTGCAAAATTCTCCTTTTCCACACTGGCCATTTCGGATTCAAATACTTCTTCGCCATCGCTAATCTTTTCACCAGCCGATTTGTTCGAATTACTATTATTATTATTAATATTATTATTATTATTCATTTGAACTGCATGAATGGCATTATTTTGTATTAAATTGGTTGCATTTGAGGTATATGGAGAGGCGGTGGATGGTGATGATGATGATGATTGAGCTAATTCTTTAATCGATGTACCAGTTGGTGGTGCTGTTGGTGTTGTTGTTGGTGGTGTTACAGCCGTATTGTATCGAATAGCAACATTCAATGGATCATTTTCATCAAGAATTAATTTTAAATCATAACCACATAGGGCTACAATGGATAAAATTGACATTCGAGCCAAATTATTTGCTGATTTCTGTTGATTTGTTCTTTCATCAGTGTTAACGCCACTTTCATCCAATGTAAAATCATAATCGAATAAAAACAATAGCAATGACCATAATACGCCATTTTTCACTAAATTTGTTTGTAATTCCGTATTATTGGCGGCTAAACTTGTCACCAAACCAACAGACAACGAATGCTACAGGAATAAAAAGAAAGAAAAAAAAAAACAATCAATTATCATACCATGGTATCGTGTGAAAAATAATCGAAATACAAAATAAATGTTGAAATATGATATATAATCGTTTTAAAGTTATCAAACGGAAATGATATGCAAATTAACTTACTTTAAAGTAAACAACTCGACAAACATCGGTGATAAGTTGCGGCAATTCAATGATTTTGCTTTTACAATTTTCAAAATTACATGCGACTTCAAAACATTTCGTTATATTTGATATAATTTGATAATGCACTTCGGTTGGTTTTGAATCAACGCCCATAATTGAAACACATCGTGTGTATGCCTCCAAAAGAGCCTGAGAAAATTTGCAAAAAGAAAAAAAAAAAAAAAAAAAGAAAAAAAAATTATTTATGAAATTCAGATAAATTGATTTGTGAAAGGTTTCACTTACCTCAAGACCACTTTCTCGTCTCAGTTCTTCAGCATTTAATACTGAACAGTATACGGTATGATAACAAAGCTCTGAAGCAGCTGTTAATAGTGGCACTTCTTTTGAGAATAATTGCTCATCTTTTGTTTCCATTCGAATTGTTTTCATCAATTGAGGATATCCGGCATATTTGTATGGTCGCAATTCTATTTAATCAATTTTTAATTGCATGGAAAAAAGATACGAAAATGTTGTTCAATCAAATACAATGAGGTTCACATTTTAATGAGATTATTTTACAAAACACAAAATTATTGAATGATCAAATACATACCATCGGCATATCGATCGAATAAAATGCTTTGCGTTTGAAGTATTAAAACAATATTACTTGGATTTGGACCATTTGTACCAAGTACCGATCTTGAACATAAAAATTCATAGGCAGCATTAACACGTTCAAACATTTCCCGTCCATTTACATTTTTATCTGGATGATACATTTGTGCCAATCGATAATAGCTTTTTCGCACAAGCGTTTCATCGGGTCGTGGATTTTTTACCAAATCAATGCCAAGATTTTCATATGCCTGTTGTACGGTCATTTGTGATGGTTTTTTTTCAACTTCTTTACGCCATGCATCCAATGTATGTTTTAATAATGCAACTGGATCCGATATTGGCCAATTTGGGAATTTTTTTGTATCACATAAATGACGTAAATAAAATATATGACAAAATAATTCATTTTCAAGTTGTGGATAACTGATCACTGGTATGGCCAAATATGGATATCGTGCCATTGTATGTCCACGTAATTTTGGTGTAAAATCCGTTAAATGTGCTGATATTTTTTCAATAAGTAATCGTCGCATTTCAGAATTCCATATCACTTCGGGCGTATCAAATTCACCTAAAAATGTTTCCGCAAATTTTTCAGCACTATGATTTTCCAAAAAGCATACCATTGCTTCTGGTAATAATTGTCCCAATATACTGCGATGCATAATTTCAGATTGTTGAGCTGATTCTTCATTACGAAATGCTTGTTTCATGTGTGTCATTTTAAGAAAACGTGCAATTGGTAATATATTACTACCAGTATACATGAGCATAAAATAAAAAACACCAGTCAAATGTACTTTTGGCATTTCGGGATTATCTTGCATTATTTGACATAAAAGCGTTGCAACACGTTCCAATAATGCTGGATCATGTGTTAAACACACTTGAACAATATGCGGTAAACAAACAAATTCCGATAATTTACGTGATAATTTTGGTCCTGGTATTAAAACTGCTTTACCTATTGGGAAAAACAACAAATGAAAATAATGATAAATATTCTAAATATCTACTAAATATATTCATAAAGGGTTCTCTGCCCCTAGCGCTTTACCATCACGTGCACGGCTTGGAAAAAAGCTTGTACATTTTATAAGAATATCCAAAATGTGTGCAGCCAATTCAGTTTCATCATAAAGCGGTGTTCCTTTTGCCATTAAACACCATTTTAATTGTGGCAATTGTTGTAATGATCGCCAACCATCCATACCGATTGCCCAGCATCTTGTTCGTGGTGTTATCACTTTTTGATTCCATAATTCTTTGAGCTACAAAAAAATACATACAAATGCAAAATGATTTCAATTCAACTGCCATTTTTCTATTCAATGTTATGTTTTCCATTTTTCTTTTTTTCAAAAGAAATCCCGAATCATTAACAATGCAACTTACTTCGGAAAATGTAACTGGTCCACAACGTTCGGATTTTTCATTTTCCTTTTCAATGTTATAATACCAGTCTTTTTCTTCTTGAAATCGTTGATTCGGTCCGGCTTCAATTACATTTGTTTTTGTATTTGGTAATACACGGCCTTGATGTAAATGTGCCAATGTTATTAAATCAACCAAACAATTAACATGTTCAACCAATGGACGACAATTGAATTTATTCAAAACAAGACACTTGATAAGTCCAATCAATGCATCACGCAATGATGGCGATAAACACTATTTTAAATAAAATCATAAATTCAAATTTAAAAGAAAATCATCAAAATGTGAGGAAAAAAATGTGATTGAATCTACAAAAATATGAATTTTCAATTAAAATTTGCTTACACGATCCAATAATTGAAGTATATAGCTCATATCACTGAATTGTCCAATATCCGTATGATATCGTTTGTACACTTTGGCCAATGCTTGCAAAGAAGTTACAGTCAGTTGATCATCATTAACACGTTGACGGCATAAAACTCGACGATAAAGTGCATTGAATAACTCGACACTTGAACATTTAAAACGAACAATTATTAAGTTTTCATTTATTGAATAGTTTTCTGTTCCAAAATTCGATAGAAAAATCTACATGCATGTGTTAATGTGTCAAAGTTTACTTACGGATTTTTAACTAAATGCTGTGGCCAATCATCTTTTTCAAGAATTAAACGAATGTAATAATCACCGATTTTAATTTCATCAGCCAGACATTGATAATTCACTTCAAATTCTTCATAATTCCATGCTAAAACAATATTACCGGATAGTTCTTTATCGCTCGAGAATTGTCTTAGCTCATTTTCAAGGCAAACACGTAACTCTTCTCTGGTCTAAAATGTTGAAAAATTGTTAATTTCGAAAAAAAAAAAAAACAAAACAAAAAAAGAAAATAACTCACTTTGTGATTCCAAATTAAATTCGGGATACTATGATCTCTTGTGAATTGATAAAAAAAATACGGTAGATTAATGATTTTATCATTTAATTTCTTCCGTTGTCGTCGATTTCGCAACACAATTGGACGGTTTTGAAGTGCCTGATTAATTTTTTCCTGTCGATCAATTAAATTTAAGCCCCAATGTTTAATGCCTTCCAAATGTTTTTCAATCACACTGCGTTTGCTCTTATTGGAATGTTGAATAGCTAAATTTAAATTATCACGAAAATTTAATTTATCCTCTTCGATATCAGAGCTTGGCACTTCATCGGGTGATTCAAGATACATTAACAAACCGGCTGGCTGTAAGAATTATTGAAATTTTCACTTTTAAAATCGAAAATTGAAATTAATTTATATAAAAAACAAAAAAAAAAAAAATTAAAAAAAAACGAAATTAATTTGTTAAAATGTTGAAAATCTTACAAATATTCGTTGAAACAATTGCATTGCATCGTCATTATCGGTAATCCAAAGCCCAACTAAATGTCTTGATAATTGCCGATGCGCAGACATTGTTGAATCATTTGCCGGTGTATATAATGCAACCAATAAATGTCTGCACAATGCAGCCTCATCTAATGCAAGTGTTTGCATTTGATTTGCAATACTTGCTTCACCCTCTTCAATTATAGCTCGCATAACTAGGCCAGCACCTTTAACAATTGCAAGCGATGGATGCTATTTTGCAAAATGTAATTAATTTAACATATTTTACAATTCTTATCTAATGCATACTCCGGAGAAAACAAAAAATGTCCAAAATAAATTGTAAATATTCACCTGAAATAATTTAAACATGGCTCTGCCACGATTTGCAACCATTTCTAAAAGACAATCAAATTGTTTGCTGTCAGTTGTTTCACTATACGGTACGCATAATGCAAATGTTAAAAAATCTAACATTGCTGATAAAACAAGTGCACCACTTCCCAAATTAACATGTTCGGTCCATGTATTTAATAAATTTTCAAGAAATTGCTTCGATGACAGCAATGATGATTTATTCAATTGTTCTTGCTTTAGATTATAATCACCGCTCATTGAATGCATCAATGAGTTAAGCATATCAATTGCAGCATATGTTACGGCCAAATCTTTTCGATGTAATGAAGCTACCACTTTTTTACCAATCGATTCGCGAAATCTATTTAAATAAAATGTACGCTCAATTTGAGTTCAGACAACAACAAAGTTAAAGAAAAAAAAAAAAAAAAAAAAAAAATTATTTCAATCAAAATACAATTTACCCCGGCAAATTTGTAAATGCAGCAAATCCAACTTTACTCGCCAATAATCGTCTAAGCGTATGAAAACAGGCTTCCAGTTCAAAATTGGTTGTATCGCTAATTTTTTCAGTTTCTTTTTGTGTCAATGCTTGTAGTGCGCCCAATATAAGTTTCTCTTTATTTTCAGCAAAAAGGCTCTAATTGAATAAATACATAATTGTGATGATCAATTGATTTATATTTATTTGACTAGATTGATTGTGATAAATATGGGCGAAATAGGAAAAGAAGAAGAAGAAGAAGAAGAAGAAGAAGAAATAGAAGGAAAAAAAAAACACTTACATCTTGTGTCACACTATAATTTAGACCGCTATGAGGAATGTTTGCATTAAATCGTTCAAGTATTTCGAATCTCTTTCCAGGATATTGAAAATTATGTATGACTAATCGTAATAAGCATGCTTCAGTTTCTTCATCAACATTTGCATACAATGGAACGACCCGTTTTCCACGTGGTGTCCGTGTCATTCGAACATGTACATTGGAATTATTACACGTTCGCACCGCATCCAATAATGTTGCCAATAAAGAATCCCTGTGTGCATGTGTTTGCGAAAATTATTATTTAATTAACATCATAAATTCTGTATACATAATTCAATACAGTCATAAAAAATGGTCGAACCGTTTCTTTTTTTTCATCTTATTTGAATTTCTAATGCACATTGAAATTTTTATGCTAAAATATTCATTAAAAAATTTACCGATCATTTGTTGAATATGAACGAGTTATTCCATTTTTATATTCGATGTGAAATAATTGAATATTTTCTGAGTCTCTGACTAAGGCAAATATATCTTCCAATGGTCTCAATGTGCAAATCTATGAATAGAATGAGCAACAACAACAACAACAAAAAAAAACCATTGATTAAATTACAATGATTTTCAATGAATGCTGAATGATGATTGATTATATACATACACTGTACGTTTGTGGATCACGTTCCAAAACAGTCGCTTCTGTTAGGCAAAGAATACGTTTCGTTGGTTCTGGATGTCGATCTGTTATCTTTTGTACTATAAACTCGGACATTGATGTTAGAAAATTGTCTTTTCTGTACAAAACAAAGAAAAATTCCAATTTGAAAAAAAAAAAAAAACAAAAATAAAATGAATAGAACACTTAGTGTCTTAATACTGATTCAATTTGCATGTTAATATAATTAATCATATTTAATTAATGATAATATACGTACGAATAAAATCCAAATTTTTCTTGTTCAAATCGATTAAGTGTAATTTGACTGGGAACCACTTTTACTGTAATATTCATATATTGATTAGCCGCTTGTACAATATTTTGTACGATTTCATGATGGTTTGTTGCACGGAATAAATGCAAACGTGTAAATTTGCCATAAGCAATGACAATGCCCTGTTCATAATCCTGAATGCCTATAATAAAAAAAAAAAAAAAAAAAAAAAAAATTAATCATCTCTCCTCATATTTGTTAATTGTGTGTATGTTTACGATGAAGCAAAAATTAATTTTCTCATACCGATTGTAGCGACAATGTCTTTGTAGTCATAGCTAGCGATCACTTTATTGGATGTTGGATCAAGTTGATCTAATGAACATGGTGTTATTTCTAATTGCGTGGGCAATCCAATTCCAGACCAATGATATTTATAGGCTGAGTATTTCTACACAATGAAATATATTAAAGAAAAATAAACATATTTTCCAAATTGTCATGTTAATTGGTTTTTTTTTTTTTTTGTTTTTTTTTGTTTTTTTTTTTATTTCGTCATACTTCAGTTTTGATCTTTTCCGCAAACTCCCTGTGATACTTGAACAATGATGTAAGTATATCGTTACGGTATTCGGACGACAATTTAATAGTGTCATGTTTCCTGTCTTTCCGTAATATCAATGAAAATTCTTGATTTGACTAAAATATGAAAAAAAAAAAGAAAGAAAACAAAATATAAAAATGAAAAATGGAAATACTGATTTGTATATCGATGAAAAATTTCGAAAAAATCACATAAATATATCACAAATAATGAATAAAATGAATAATTAATTGATAAAATGTATAAAAACACACGCACGTACATTTTGTAATGATTTGTTGGGGGCGATCGCAACCACATCCGTATATAGCCATCGATTAGTGACTTCAAATTTATCGGGATTATATGTTGAAATGCCCGTTTTGCCGATAGCTAAAATCCGTTTGTATTTCCCTTTCCATGAATGTTTTGTCACTAAATAACATTCTTGATCGATACAATCTTTTATCGGTACCATCATTTAATTTAATCCACTTTAAATCGCTTTTATCACGATTTTTTTTTTTATTCACTCACTCTCACATACACAAACGATTCAACGAGAAAGATGTAAAAAAATAGACTATTTATGTTTTTATCAGCCCCAGGTGAAATGGTTGGTTTTGTTGTTAATCTAAATAGTTTGCAAAGCAAGATAAAAAAAAAAAAAAAAAAATTGTGATGAAAAATTGTCATGCATTTAATTTTGGCCTTATTTTAGAATTAAATGAACAATTCTTTTAATTTTAAATCATAGAAGCGAAATTCCATTTCAATTTATCTATTTTCGATCAAACAAAATCACCTTTTGCACAGTGCAAACTTTCACATTTGATTAATTGTTGAATCAAACAAACGAAACGAAAAATTCATCCTTTTGTTGACTCATCAAAAACAATTATCAATGGTTTCTCAATTAACAATAAATATTAACATTCGTTTGTTAGCAATCAAAATGTTGAACTGAACGAGAGAGATATTATAAAAAAAAAGGGGAGTTTTTTTTTCTTCATTTGTTTGTGACAAATATACAAAAAAAAAAAAAACCAAAACAAAAAAAATCAAAATTAATAGACTGATTCTTATGTGAGTTGAATGTTTTGCTTTTTTGGATCCACTTGCTTTTGACTTTTACTTAATTACATTGCCTAACAAACATCTTCTTTTTTTTATGTGATTGTTTTTGTTGTTTTATTTTTTTCGTTCGTATTTGACTTTTCGATAAGTAATTCTTTCTTTCTCACTTCCTTTCTCTTTCTATCTTGGACTGTGGCTATTTTTCACATAGATAGACTTTTCCTTACTTCTTCTTTCTTTTTAATAAAAGTTTTTTTTTTTCTTTCTCTTCTCTTTTACCACTAGCTCATAATATTCATCTACAATTTCAATATCAACCATATGAATTACATTTATTAGAAATGTTTAAATTGTTTAATAATTTCAAACATAAACGAATTTGAATCTAACGTAAAACAACAAATTAATTATCTAAATGTTTGATTCGCACAAAGAAATCACTTAATAACAAAAAAAAAAAGATTGAATTGTAGAATAGTTGTGTATTAAAATAAAAAAAAAAAAACTAATGTATATATTCGGTAATGTCATACACACAAACACAGCGTATAGTACAAGTTTCATATGAATCGTATTGTTGGCATGACTGTTTCTCTTGCACTGAAATGTCAATATTTTGACAGTTAAATTCACACAATCAACAGTGCCAATACCAATCAACCGAACACTTTAACTGGTCAAAATATCGAATTGATTTCGACGCGGCGGCAAATTGTTCTTATCAATGTAAATCATTCTTTTTTGTTTTTCTCTATCGTTTTATACTCTCTGAATATTTTCATTGTTTTTTTTTTTTTTTTCTTTTTTTTTTGGTTGGTTGGTTTTTGCTTATCCAATTGAAGTTTAAAAGTCGATATTGTTTAAGAAGAAATACTTGGAAAAAGGTAAAGAAAAAAAAAACTGTTCACATGCAACGAATGTAAGTGTGTATGTCTTTGTGAGTGTTTGTACTGAGATTGTTGTTAGTTTGCTGGATGCATCAAACACAAATGTTTCTTTCTCTTTTTACACAAATATGAAAGAAATGAGCGTAAACATACATTCTTTTTTCGCTCTAACGACAGACAATCCATATTAAGTGATGATATCGTGTATGCTAGAAAGCAGATCATGAAACGAACGGAATTGCTAATGAAACGAAAAACGTGTCAGTAAGCAGACGACGACGACGACGATAAAACATACATTTATATACAGTATATTGCCAATACACATTGACGACGACGACGACGACGACGACGACGACGGCAACAACGACCACGGTTACGTTCTCTACCGTTTAAATTCTTTTCTATTTCTCTCTTTTATTTCGCTATTTCGTTTTATCTCATATGGTGTTTACATATGAACCAAGTATAGTGCATTCGAATTTGGTGCTGTGGTTGTTTTTATTTTTTATTTTTTTTTTGTTTTTCATTTAAAACATTAATTAGTTTGAACAAAGATATGTTCATTCATTTTGGTGAACGGAAAATATTGTCTGTAGCGAAAATAACAGCAACAATAATATCATCCCCAATTATCAAAAAATCAACGGCACATCGGCTTTTAAATTTATACAAATGTGACATATTTACTTGTGCAACGCAAACAAAACCATCGGTTAAAAGTGAGAATATGACATTTATACACACTTTCTTTCTCTCCCCCTCTCTATGTAACAAAATATTTGTTGTTGCACATTATTTTGATAAGTTTTCACTGTCATTCAATTTATCGGTTATTGTAGTTGAGCAATTGTGCTAGCAGGAAGGCAAAAGAGAGACATTTTGTGTTTGTGAGTGTGGAAAAAGAAAAAAATAGATTTGAATGAATTTGAGAAATAGAAAATATACACTATTTTTACACAGTAGATCATGTTTGATTACAAAATGTGAATTAGATAAATGTCAACATATCCATGGGTGTATAAATGTGTGTGTATGTGTATGTGCCTGTGTGTATGTGATTATACCATTTTATTTTGAGAGAAAGAAAAAGAAAAATTTATTTTTCTACATGTGTATGTTTGATGTGTATTATCGCTTGATTTGGATCAAAGAAACGTGCATATATTGCTTTTTTATTTTATTTTATAATTTAATAACGGTTCAGACATACGTTCTAACTTTCATTCTATCTTCCTTTCATTCTCTTATCACAATCTGTTTAACTTATTTTCATTTATCATTTCAGAAAGTATTGGTTTTGTAAAACATTCAATACGTTTAAACGTAACATCAACGAATCGAACGAGACCAATTCAATATTCAATTGCAGGCTGGACTGCATCCACGAATTTACATCAAAAAAATTCATATCAAGTGACATCATTTGTGAAAAAATTTCAACAATTTTTAATCGTTCCATTTAATCAATTTCATTGTTCGAGTGCGTTAAAATTGAAAAATTTAAACGAAATGAAAAGCGAGTTTAAACGTTTGCCGACAAATGTCGTACCAAAACATTATAATTTGGAATTAACACCAAATTTGACATCGTTTACATTTGATGGAAAGACATCGGTTAAGTTTAAGGTTAGTAAAAACCAAAAAAAAAAAAAAAAAAAAAAAAAAAATCAATTTAAATGGAAAAGATAAAAACAAACAGAAGAAAAAATCTCACAGAAACATAAACACTATTCTCTCCATTTTTATTTTTTACTGTTTATACTTTTTTTCTTTTTCATCTTTGCTTGCATTTAATTTCACTCTCGCAATAAACAAACTATATAATTTGTTTAAAGTAAAATCATTGTTATTAATAATGATGCCAATAGACCAAATGCAGTATAATAATGAGCTAACAGAAATATGCAACAATTTTACGATATTAACGTGATTTTTGTTTCTTCGTGTTTTCTTTTTCTTTTCTTCTCTTTGTTTTGTTTTTGAAAGGAAAAGAATTAATTAAGTATTCGACAATGTGCATGTTGCACGATTTTGCTCACGCAAATTCACCAATACAATAAACCACGCATATTGTAGTGCTAGTGCTTCATTCATACTATAATTTGCAATCACAATAACTACGATGATTTGTCTATAAGTTTATATAAAAGATGTATTTAAGCCAAAGACATGAATTTAAGCGGATAGTATGGCCAATGTACAATACATGAAACATACTACCTTCTGTATTGTGTGCGCTGTTTTTTGTTTTTTTGTTTTATTATTCTCTTCTTCTCAACAACTTTCGCTTTTAAAATCCTTCGGATAGTATAGATTGTATTCTATAATAATACTAATGCAAACTAGACCAAAAAGGTATTGATATACAAAGATATATGGAGCGGCTAGCAAAACTTGAATTTTTCAATAACATCCGTATTTCGTGATCAAAACAAATGCATCAAAATAAAATCATTTGTTAATTGAAAAGTAAAACATTATTCATTGAGAAATAATTAATTAACTTTTATATTTTATTTTTATCGACATTTGTATCATGTTAAGAATTCCTTTAGCTTTGAAATTGAAGAAAAAAAAAAAAAAGTTCACAAATCATATTCATGATAATGTGGAATTTTTATAAGATTTTTATTTTTAGCATCAAATTAGTAACCTTGGAAGCATATTAAAAAGAAATCTTCAAACAAAATCATATTACTTTTAACATTTTCATTTAACCGCTGCCATCATCACGTTTATTTACATATTGGAAGTCGGATTTTATATTCAGTCTTTTTTTTTTTTTTTTTTTTTTTTTTTGTTATTTTGAATAATCAATCACATAGAATAATTTATTTGTCAACAGAAGATTCGAATTTAATTTAAGTGCGTGTGTTGAATAAAATCGAATAGTGGGAATAGTAAAATGTAAAAATCTTGATTTCCTTCTGTTTACTACAAAAAAAAAAAACAAATATTCTAGTTTAACACAATAAAATGTCGTTTGATTCACCGATTTTTATTTACAAAATAAAATAAACAAAATGAAATCTATTATTTATTCATCAGGTGCAAAATGAAACTGACAGCATTGTATTGAATGCTGTTGATTTGGTGATAAAAAATGCATCAATTCAATTGGATGGAAATAATGAATCAATTGAAGCGGCAGATATTGCATTTTGTGCTGAACAGGAAACGGTATCGTTAAAGTTTCCAAATGTTCTATCAACTGGTTCGGGTGGCATACTAAATGTATCATTCAGTGGCAATTTGAATGATAAAATGAAAGGTTTTTATCGCAGTAAATATTTTACACAAAGCGGTGAAGAACGTTATGGTGGTGTTACTCAATTGTAAGTAGACATTCAGTGAAGAAGGAAAATATTGTTGAATTTTTTGAAAAAAAAAAAAAAAATTGTTTCACTCGTCCTTTAATTTCCAATTATAATTATGAATATAGTGAGGCGACCGATGCGAGAAGGTGTTTCCCATGCTGGGACGAACCGGCCATAAAAGCAACATTTGATATAACGTTAATTGTACCAAAAGATCGTGTTGCATTATCCAATATGCCAATTGTATCGGAAAAGAGTATCGATGATAATTTACGTGAAGTTTGCTTTGATACAACGCCAATTATGAGCACATATTTAGTTGCAGCCGTTATTGGTGAATATGATTATGTTGAAGCTAAATCAAAAGATGGTGTTTTGGTTCGTGTTTATACACCGGTTGGTAAAAAAGAGCAAGGATTATTTGCATTAGATGTTGCTACAAAGGTATTACCTTATTATAAGGAATACTTCAATATTGCATATCCATTGCCAAAAATGGATTTAATTGCAATTGGTGATTTTTCAGCTGGTGCAATGGAAAATTGGGGTAATCCAGATTAAAAATGTGAAAGAATAAAAAGAAAAAATGTAATGAATTAACCATATTTGCTTTGATATTAGGCTTGGTCACTTATCGGGAATCATTTGTGCTTGTCGATCCAGAAAATACGTCATTGATACGAAAACAGTCAATCGCATTGACTGTTGGTCATGAAATTGCTCATCAATGGTTTGGAAATTTAGGTAATTTTTTTTTTTTCTTTCAATTTAATTTTTCAAACAAATTTTTGCCTGAAATTAAGAAAAGAGAAAACAAAAAAAACAAAAAAATTTAAATAAATAATTCATTTTTTTGTTTAGTCACAATGGAATGGTGGACTCATCTTTGGTTAAACGAAGGTTATGCATCGTTTGTTGAATTTTTATGCGTAAATAAACTGTTTCCCGAATATGATATTTGGACGCAATTCGTTGCTGATATGTATACGCGTGCACTTGAATTGGATTGTTTAAAAAATTCGCATCCAATTGAAGTTCCAGTTGGACATCCATCAGAGATTGATGAAATTTTTGATGAAATTAGCTATGCAAAAGGTGCAAGTGTTATTCGTATGTTACATCATTATATTGGTGATGGTGATTTTCGAAAAGGAATGAATATTTATTTGACCCGTCATCAATATAAAAATACACAAACTGAAGATTTATGGTCAGCATTAAGCGAAGCAAGTAGCAAACCCGTTGCAAAGGTTATGTCAACATGGATTAAACAAATGGGTTTTCCAGTTATATCTGCATCAGCTGTACAAGTAGATAACAAACGAATTTTAACATTAACACAAAATAAATTTACAGCCGATGGTGTTGAACCAACTGAAGATTATTTTTGGATGGTTCCAATTACAATTTCAACATCAAAATCACCATCTGAAATAGCTATTGTTAAAATTCTTGATAAAAAAGTTATGGAAATTGAAATTGATAATGTTGATAAAAATGATTGGGTTAAATTAAATCCAGGCACAATTGGTTATTATCGTACACGTTATACACCTGAAATGCTCGATTTATTGATACCAGCTATAAAAAGTCAAACACTTCCACCATTAGATCGTTTAGGTTTAATTGATGATTTATTTGCATTGGTACAAGCTGGCCGATCACCAACACGTGAAGTGTTAAAACTTATTGATGCTTATCGAAATGAAACCAATTATACAGTTTGGTCATCAATAACAAATTCATTAATTAAATTGCAAACATTATTGTCACATACAACCGTTGATAAGCAATTTAGTGATTATGTTATTCGTCTTTATGCACCAATTGCTGATCGTTTAGGTTGGGATTGTAAAACTGGTGAATGTCATTTGGATACATTATTACGTAGTTTGGTTTTAAATCGTTTAATTTCATGCGGATGCATAACAACAATGGAAGAAGCTAAAAAACGTTTTAAATTACATGCAAGCGGTGAACAATTGCTACCAGCTGATTTACGTTCAACATGTTACAAAGCGGTCATGCAAAATGGCGATATGAGCACATATGAAGAAATGTTACGCTTATATCGTGCTACTGATTTACATGAAGAAAAAGATCGCATCTCACGAGCCCTTGGCTCATTCAAAGATGTTGAAATTTTAAAACGTGTCGTTGATTTTGCATTATCGGTAAGGAATATCACATTCTATTTCTGTTTGCATCACAATACTGTTGTATGTTCGCCCATTCCTCCCATGCGGAATTTTTTTTTTCCAAACAAAAAAAAAAAAAAAAAAAAAAGGATTCATTCAACGTTTAATAATTAATATGCTTTAATTCATACATAGACTGAAGTTCGTGCACAAGACTCCGTATTTGTAATTGTATCGGTGGCGATAAATCCAAAGGGACGCGATATGTGCTGGGAATTCTTCAAGAGTAATTCAGCCAAATTGTTAGCACAATATGAGGTAATCATAATATTCCATTTTAAATAACTTTGAAAAATATCAGTCGATGACACGGAAATATGAATATTTAATTAAAAATCCTAATGTTTTAATTTTTATTTTCTTTCTTTTTTGCTAATGTTTTTTTTTTCCTCGTCTTCTACTATTTTTTATGTTTGTTATTTAGGGTGGTTTCTTGTTGGCGCGACTAGTAAAATATTTGACTGAAAATTTTGCATCCGAAGAGAAAGCACAAGAAGTTGAGAAATTTTTCCAAGAGAATGAATTTTCCGGCACCGAACGAACAGTTTCACAATCCGTAGAAACGATTCGTTTAAATGCAGCTTGGTTGCAACGGGACTTACCAAATATTACCGAATACTTGAGCTCATCATCAAACTGAACTCAAAATCAGTCATCGTAAAAATGTTCTAGTTTGCCCAAAATCGTGCAGAGAAAAAAAAAATTAAAAAAAAAAAAAACAAAAAAAAATTAATAAATCGAATTACACTTACACAAAGCGCAAAATATTCGAGAAAAATGAAAATTGTATCATTCGAAATCATATATTTCATAGTCAGAGCGAAAATGGAGAAAAAATGAAAACAAAATTCAAATATACATGCTTATTAATTATAATTTATTTATTCAAAGTCCAGCAATTTCAAATAATCAAGAAATATAGACAAACAAAGAGTCAATCGACAATGCAAAAGCAAACGAAAAAAAAAAACAAATTATTTCAAAGCAAAACCATTTACCATTTTTCTTCTCCTTTCAACATATTATTCAGACTGATTTTCTTCTTTTTAATATTATATGAATATAAATATAAATATATTTTTTTTTTTTTTTTTTTGCATCTAATCATTCATGCTGAAATATGGAGGATAAACAAAAATTAATTTGTTAACTATAGCGAAAATAAAATCTGTTCATTGTGTATATGAGGTATTGTTTCATTATTACATTCATTTGAAGACTTTAAATTTTATAAGATCTGTTGGTAAACCGCAGTTGATATCCTGCGGATGTTTTTCAATGAATTCATGAGATTTTTTTTTTTTTTATTCTCACGCTCTTAATATTCCCATTTCTATTTCAATAAATTTGGTTGATTTAGAAAAGAGAAATTTCGTGGCTATTTTTTTTTTTTATTGTTAATATTTCAGTAAGGCAATTGCAATTGATTAAATGCATACGATTACAATAATTATACTAAATTTAATTCAAAATAGATGAATCTTTTGCGATGTTAAATGTTAGTATTTGCATTTGCATTTTAAAGACTACAAAAATGTGTGTGCAAATGAAATGTGCATAAAAAATTTTTTTTTTTAAGACATTTTTTAATTATCGGTTGTTTCAACTTCTTGAGCAGAGATAACCTCAAAGTCGAATCCATTTTTCGATAAGTTTGAAATTAAATTTGTTTTAGCAAAACAGGCCCCCGGAGATATAACGCCACCAGTCAATGGTAATTTTTCTTTTTCAGTTAAAATCGTTTTGGCGGCCAACAAAAGTGCAACACATGTTGCACCATAACCTATAACAAATAAAAATAATTATCAAAAAATAATGTTTAACATTGAAATTTGTAATGTGAAATGATCAAGGTATTTTCAAATTTACCCGGATTTGATGCGCTAACACGAGTAATAATTTTTTTCGATGGCATTGTAGTATGTTGATCAGTTGGTTCTGTTAATGCTTCCTCTTTTGGCCATCCTTGACCATAGAATGTCATTGTGAATTTGGTTCGTTTCATTGTATCTTCGGTTGGTCCTTCATGTGAAACAAAACCAAATGAAAAGATTTTTGGATATTTCAATAGTAAATTTCGACCAAATGAACATTTTGTTAATAATCCAAAGACAATGCCCCACAATGTCAAAAGCAATACGTGTAATAGTCCTCTGTAAATAATTTTTTTTTTTTTTTTTTTCTTTTTGTTATTTTAAATTGCATTCAATTAAGCTAAATTGTATTGTTATCATACGGGAATTGCATATAGGCCTGCATTTGAACTGGACGCTTTTTCTCGTTTTCATACATGAATCGTTGTGATCGTAAAACAACTGGACGATCAGAACCTAAAAATAAATGATACATATTTTATCTATCTTGTTCTATAATTAAAAATCATTGAATTTACCAAGGAACGGAAGACACCATGCGTTCACCAAATCCGATTTATGTATAACTATAATTGAAGATATATTAATTAATCGTTTGTAAATTTCATTTTGTTTTTTTTTCTCATTTTTCATTTTCTAATTGAAATTGAGTACACAAAAACCAAGATTATCCAGTTGCAATTGCCTATAAATTGGTTGTTAAATGGTTTTTGTTTTTTAATAACAATACCTGGTCTCTTAATTTGACGCGGTTTGCTGTATGGTAATTGTTCTTTAAACAACTTTTTACGAATTGCGGTTAATTCTTTGGCATGAGCCAAACCATAAACGGCCGATTCCCAAGTACCATAATGGATTCTATTGTGATTGGATTCAATGAAATATTTTTATCGATTGTTAATGCACAGATAATGATGAGCAAAAAAAAAAAAAAAGTTCGAAAAAAATTACCCGGCTCCACCAGATGATGGGCCTTCTAACCACACTTTTAAGTATGTTTCCACCGAATGCAATTCACCATCAAAATGTTTTTCAAGAAATACCATTCCCATATCAGCCGGAATGCTGTCAAATCCACAAGCTGACACAATATAAACGCCCTTTTCACGTGCCAAATCATTGTATTCAAGCTGCATTCGTTCCATAAATTGTGGTTCACCACTAACATCAACATGATGAGTACCAGCATTGATACTGTATATGGACAATAAAAATTCAAAAAAGAAAAAAGCAAAAAAAAAAAAAAAAATCAAATACCAAAACGAATCATATTGTGTGTATTTTCATTATGTCGTAATTAAAAAATAATTGAATTTACCATGCTTTAACAACCGGCTCGCCATAAAATCGATAAGGGCCACAGCAGTTTACAATAATCTGATTCGAAATATAATGAAAAAGAAGAAGAAGAAGAAGAAGAAAAAGAAAAAGAATGGGAAATATGTTGTGAATTTTTGCACAACGCAATTTGCAAAGTAAACGATGACATCATATTTAAATTTTCTATATATACACTGTATATATACTGTAAATGTGTGTGGGCAAAGAACAAAAAGAAAAAAAAACGACGAAATAACACCTGTTAATTACCTTAGCTCGTTCGGCCATTTGTTGCAATGAGTTTTCATCACGAATATCGGCAATAATTATTGGAATGGCTGACAAATCTTTTCCAGCCAGATCACCCATTTCCTTGAGCATTTGTTCCAATTTTTCCTTTGAACGGCCAGCAACACCCCATTGCAAATTATCCAACAATTTAACACCTTCGTATACTGCGTATTTGCCGGCTATTATAATTAAAATGCATTTGTGTTTGAATTTAATTTACAGAACATTGTGAAAAATTTTGGGAAAAAAAAGAACAAGGAATGATATAAATCGTGCATACAAAAAAATCAATATTGTTTAGTTATTTATAATCATATATAAAAAGAATGAATAAAAGTATATCGTGCTTACTGAAGCCACTTGCACCAAAAATCACTAAGTCCAATCGACTGTTTGCCATTTTGGTTATTTGTTGAATGACTCAATTGTTGTTCAAGTTGATATATAGTACAAAGTAAATTAATCCTATCAAAATTGAAAAAAGAAATCCAACAAAAATGATAATAAATAAACAAAAAAAAGAAGAAGGAATTGGAAAAACAATTATGGAAAAATGTTGTTTAGTATGACTAAAAGCAACGATAAAAAATATTTATAATTTTGGATTCATGATTAAGTCAAAATGAATGAAATATGCACATAATGCAACCACAATGTCAAATCCAGCACGTCACAATGATTCTCAAGACCTTGACTTTCCTATATTGTGCGTATTTTGTATGTTTTTTTTATTTTTTTTTTTTTTTTTTCTTTAACTTCGTTGTATTCCATTTTTTTCTCTCTTTTCCTACGCGTTAACCGCTTTATAGATATTTTCATTAATTTAGTAGAAAGGCTATGAAATGTTCATGTTACAAAAACCGACAAAAAAAAAAACACAAAATCATTCACATAAATAGAGCAATTATTAAAAAAAAAACATCTCAGAAAATGTTTTGACATTTTGACAAACTTTTATATTTTGATAATTTTTAATATTTGGTCTTTTTTTATTATTTGATTGTTTTCCTTCATTCAAAATGTATTTTGTATACATTATGAAATGAAATTAGGATCGATACATTATGAAATAAAATTAGGATGGTGAAAAATTAACCAAAATTTACTTACTTTAAAATTACAATAACTGACTCTTTTGTCAGTGATGTGATAGAATGTAATCGTTACTGAATTACGTGAACTACACCGTCTTAATAATCACTTTTCAATTACGTGGACTTTACTAGCAAAATGATGATGACGAACAGAAACAGAACGGAAAGGAAAGGAAACAAAAAAAAAAAAAAATTATCGCTTTGGTTTTGTGCTCTTCCCTTTCTGAAGTAATTCTTTTTCTACGCCGAAATTTAGTGCGGCTTTATTTGGTTCTGCTTGGTATTGTCTACTCTTGCCCAAAAGAGAAATTTTTGTGTTTTTATTCATATAATATATTTGTTTTTTTTTTTTTTGTTTTTTTTTTTTATTATTCTTTTCTTTTCTATTCTTTTATTTCGTATGGTATGGAGATGTAAACCTAATGCGAGTCAATAATGTACTGTGTGGATGGTAATATATCGCATTTGGTCGTAACATTGCAACCATTTGGTTGTTGTTCTATAGCTGTACATGTGTATACAATATATATTTATACTTTGTAATGGCATACATCTAAAAATGGAACGAATGAGTGCACCACACACAGTTCGTTGTATCAAAATTGGCTGGAGCCGGCAAAATTGCGATTGTATTGTATATTTCAAAGTGATTCATGTATAAAAGTCTATAATACAACAATAAACATAAACAAATCGTGCGCCGCATAGAAAATCCGATTGCTGTGTAAGGAATATTACAGAGTAAGAGAAGCACAATGAGATAGAAACAAAAGAGAGAGAGAGAGAGAGAAAAGCAACAGAAACAAATAACTGATAAATAAATGTTTGTGTATGCGTTAGACAACAGCATAATGAAATTTGGAATTTTTAATTGAGCACAATTTAATGAGTGAAAATCAAAATAATAAAATAACACTCTATTCAATCTTTTATTTTATATTAAATGCATCGATTGAACATTCTAGTACAATACAAATTCATATCCAATTAATTCATATGTTGCTACTGTTATAAACTGTTATCAATGTATCTATCTTTGTTTATTTTGAATATAATTTTATTATATTCACATTTTAAATCCATTTTTCATCGCATTGTTTACAACAATTTATAAAAAGCTTAAAAACACACATGTTTTCAATCATATATCACAAAAATCATACATTTTTAGATGGAACGTGTTAAATTCCTTTTATATGAATAATATTGATCAAATGCCGATCTGTTTTTATTCAAAAAAAAAAAAAAAAAAAAAATAGTGAAAGAGAAAGAGAAAGAAAATGGGAAAAGTAAAAGACTTGGAGAACGAGAATGAGAGCAAAAATGAGATAGAGATTAAGAATGCGAAAGAGAAATAGAAATACGAAAATGATAAATAAAGAAACCAAAAAAATATGAAGAATTCAATTGAACGAAGAAGAGTGTGTGTGAGTGGAAGAGATAGAGAGAGAGAGAGAGAGAGAGAGAGAGAGAGAGAGAGCCGAGGAAGACCGAGGGAGAAGAAAAAGTCAAGTATAAGCCATTGGATAAATATTTACTCATGTGTGTTTTTTTTTTTTATTTGAATTGTTGCAATGCAAATGCTAAATTAAGATCCATACGCAATGTTCTATTAGAATGATTGTGATAACATCTTTGCAAATGGCAACGCAAATACGTTAATTTAACAAATTGAATTGTAGATTCTTTGGTATTTGGCTGTATTCTCATTTGGACTTTCAAGTATATTTCTATACACTTGTCATTATTCAATGATCTAAAATTAGAAAAATTCATCAAGATTCAAGTGATTCAACAGTCATCGACCAAGTGGTTCACATGAAAACAAAATTAAAAAATGGTAGCAAATAAGAAAACCGTGCGCATTATTATTATAATCGACGCATTTTGTGAGGAAATTATTCTTACATTTCCAAAATATACGTAGTATTTTAAGATTTTTTTTTTTTTTTTTTATTTTTTTTTCATTTCAATGATATTTTAATGCACATAATCATGACTCATTGGGAATAATTTGAATAAATTCGATTTTTATCAAAAACCATCATTAATGTTTTTATTTGTATTCAAAATTAGTAATAAAAATGACTTTGAATTCAACGAATCATTATATTACAATTGATTTCCATTAAATTTTATTTATGATTCGAATGGATTATTTACACGATAATTACTCATTAACCATTTGTGGTTTGAAAAAAGTGAACCTAAAAAAACCTCACAGCCGTGCAATTGAACGAAGATGTTCAAACTTGTAAGAATATAACATTCATTAAATGAGCATAGTTCAAATTGGCTAATGGGTAAAAATAAAGAGGTCATTGAATTAATGATCAATGATGATTTCGGTTACACATCAAAAGTGCATCCAAGATCAATATGTCTGTGTTTGCTTACATGTATATGTTTTGATGATCAAATAATAATTTTTTGATTGACAATGTACAATGTATGCGCGCGTCTGGTTATTTAAACAGTTTATTAACTGTATCGTTAAATCAAGCGGAATGTCATCGTGCTCAATATTGATGATTCGTTAGCTCAAATCTCTTTTGACATATTATAGCGCTTCTTTCATTGCGTTCATATGCAATACCTCTGCAGCAATAAATGTATTTCTTCTGCTTCTTCTTCTTCTTCTTTTAAAAACACTTTGAGCATTTTAATTGTATTTCTTATAACAAAGTGGTGTTTTGCTTTTCGAATTCGAAACGACCAGAAATTCAATGGTCTCACTTATGTAAATCGAACTTTTACACGATAAATTGGCTATTTGATGTATTTTTTTTTTCTTTTTTTTGCATACAAAAGGCTCTTTTGAAAAGGGATATTTTTCTATAGCTGACCCCTCGTGTTCATCTATATAATAAATGATTTAATTCCAACAAGCGAGCTACGTTAAAAGAAAATATTTCTTCAAATGGGTCTTGTTATTTTATCCAATCACAGTATGTTTGTACACAAACAGTGATGTATGCGGAAAAGTAAAAGTACGACAACAACGCAAACCATATCGAAAAAGACCTTCAAAGACATAGTACATGAGAGATACTTATAAATGCACGTCAACGTTTTCAATAAAGGTACTCCTTTATATGCCGATTATTTTGTACACGATAAATTATAGTGTCGTATGAATAGTTTGCACAAACTATTGATTGACCGTTTTGGAAAACGATTGAATATTTGCAACGGTGTTATTTTTTTTCTTTTTTTTTTTTTTTTCTTTTAACGTTTTGATAATTTCATGTTTGGCACACCATTCAGCTCTCTTGCTCTTTTTTTTTTGTTATTTCGTTGTCGTTCGTTTTATTTCTGCGAATTTTCCATACAGTTTTTTTTTTTTTTTTTTTTTTGTTCGAATATTCGAGCCGAGAATAGAAGCACGATATAAACATCGCAATAAATATACTAATGAGGCAAATCGATTATTATAAAAACAGTTATCTGGTCGCATGCCATTTTTCTCAAACATGTTAATATATTCTCGAATATGTTATAGGGTGCGTCAAATTTTCATTTCACAAAAAAAAAAAAAAAAAAAAAAAAATGGAGTGATGGCACGTGATAGAGCATGAAAAATGCATTGATTTCAGTGATTTTTTGAAAGAAACTTTGCATTTATGTGTGTTTTTTTGTCAACACTAGTTTCAAAAGAGTGTACAATTTTTTTTTTTTTGCAGTCTATTGAAAAATTTCATATGAAAAACAACAAAAATTCTTTCAAAATATCATCAAAATCATGCAATTTCCATACTCAATTTCCATACAAAAAAATGGCGAGAAAATTTTGCAATTTTACATAAAAATCTTAAATATTTTGTCTGGCGATAATTACAAAAGCATATATATCAGGGTTGGTTCCAGAACAAAGTCTTCTCATTTTTTCATAGTCTATCACGAGGCACCAATCCAATTTTTTTTTTTATCGCTTGAAATAAAAAATTGACCCACCCTAATGTTAAATATCTTTGGTGTTGATTTCGTGCTGAAGACAACTGTAGAACATTTTTGTGGAAAATTCCGTCAATACTTGTTAGTTATATTTCGGAAAATTCCCATTCAATAGCAATTAGTCATATTTTAAATTGATGTGTGTCTGCAATACAGACTCTGCATGAATTGAATGTCACAATATTGAAATTATTCATTTTGTTGCGAAGTTTTTGTTTATTTTTTTTTCGTTTCACCAAAAAATTTCTTCATGTTTTTTGGGTTAAATTTTTAATAGAAATGTTGTCACTTTTCATTTCATTCCCATTTAATATTGATTTCATACTTGAAAATGCATAATTTATCTATTAAAATGTTTGCGTACGATCAAATATTTAGAATGCTAATTAACAATTGCTTTCTATATATATCTGATTGATAAGCCGTTTTAAAATTTGATTTGTTGATCAATTCCCAAGCAAAAATCCAAAAAGACTAAAAAGAAAAAAAAAAAAAAAAAATTAAAAAAAACTTTTGCATCGACCTTGGCAATATATATAGTAAAGTCGGTTTTATATGTAAAAATAGCCATACGCATACGGAATTATTGATCAGCAGGCAGGCGACAAGTGTAATCTAAAATACTTCAAGGTAATTTAACGGTTGTTGTTTTATTTTATTTCTGTTTTTCCAACTATATCCATTATGAAAAATTGATTTTTTGTTTTTATTTAGTTTTTTCGTTTTACAAATGTTTCAATCAAAAATCAGGCAAGCTTATAAAATGAGATACATCCAGGATATTGGTAAACATTTTCACAGACATCAACAACACTTGTATTTAACATTGTGAAAATTTGGTGGAAATTAATGAACTTACTACACATATGAACTTACTTCGTTTATGGATGCGGTCATTTAATATGCACTGTTCATTGTGCATTGGAGGTGGATAGCACTTGCATTCACATCCACATTCACACTCACACTTGCCATTAAAAATGATTTTCTATCTCATGCAATTCAGTTTCACATTTCATCTTAGCCTTGTATTTACTATCGAATTATTGAACGAGTTGCTTATTTTTTTTTTTTTTTTTCTTTTTTTTCTTTTCATCGTAAGAGAAAGAACAACAAAATTACCTCAGCCAAGTACCGCAACTCATTGTTTATACACAGTGTTGTTGTTTTGTTTTTCTTCTCTTGTTCGTATGGTGTTCACATTGGTTCAATTTGATTGTACGTTCAAACTCGCGATCACCATACACACGAGCTTTCCTCAGCATAGTAGCTATGCTGTTTAATTGCATATTTAACTCAAGCGCTACGCTAAAAGAAAACAACAACAACAACAAATAAGCAAATCCATAAGCGCAAACGCTACGAAATGCTGCCCGTTGTTGTTGGCCGATGGCACACTACAAGTTCCTACAAATTTTTTTTCTTTGTGCTGTTTGTGTGTGTGTTGTTGTGCTTGATATATATATATTTAATGTAATCGAATTGCTTTGAACGAAAATTATTACTTTCAATTTCAGTGTAGCTTTTGACAGTGACGAGTGTAGACGTGCGATTTGTTTCGCATACTCACTCACTAATAAAATCATTGATTTAATTTTTTTTTTGTTTTTAGTTCAAATTTGTTGAATTAAACATACAAGTTTGTAAACGATCAATTCAATTCAGTGCATTTGTGGGCTTAATTTTTATTTCGATCTTATTTTCGTTTTTTTTTTTTTTTCTTCCTGAATAAACAAATTAAAACGGCAGAATAAACAAAGGAAGTAAAAAAAAAGCGCGAAAAGAAACTTTTCATTGCTGATGATTTGGTGTCGACCAAATCATAGCACAAAATAACTGCCATCTTTTCACATCAATTTAAAATCAACTGAAGTGATTCGTTTCTTATTGCATTCTCGTGAAGATAAAAAAAAAAAAGAAACACCGACACCAATATTGGTTCAAAAGATAGAGATTGAATACGTAAGTGAATTTAATCTGTGTTATAAATAATAATGCACAAAATAGTATCACAAAATTATTGTCAATAAACTGTTAGTTTGAGCATGAATTTTGGTCCTGAAAACATAGCGTTTTGCTTGAGAATTGTATCGGTTTGTTTGTTTCGCCAAGTACCAGATGACTTCAGTGCAACCCAAGTGGCATTTTCAAAAAAAAAAAAAAAAAAAAAAAATAAGAAAATTCGTTAAATTTTTTACACAATAACGTAAAACTTTAAGATTTAGTGTGAATGATCACGATTGTTCTATTTTTCGAACAGTAATAATACAATACGAAGAAGAAAAAGAAAAAAACTGTATTAACAATTTAATTTTTGTAAAACTTACGATTGCATAGTTTAAAAGTTTCACATAAATTTCGCACTTGATATTGCAAATAGAATAAATGATTCCCATTTATTAACAATATGATATGGCAACGGTATAAACATAAATTATTGTATAATAATAATTGGTGTGTTTACGGGTGTGTGTGTGTGTGTGTGTGTGCTCAATATTAAATCGATTTGATGATCACACTTATTGTATATATTACATGATGCGTCCAATTTAGACGAATTATGTGGATTTACACATTTATTCAGGTGTATGTGTGTAATGATTTTGAGCGATGATTTTTTTTTTTTTTTGTTTTTTTCTCACAATGTTTCTTCAGTTCAAATATCGCAACATCAAATGCAATAAATAAAAGTCTCGAATGTGCAAAAGTCAATTGAACAGTTTACAATAACAATCTGCTTTTGAGGGTTTTTTTTTTTTCATTTCTTTGTCGACATCATTTTGTTTTTTCTCTTCTATTTTTTTTTTTCTTCTGCGAAATGATTGGTTTGCCTGGTGGTTTCAAGATGGATCGATCGTTTAGTGTGTCAACATTCAAATAGATTGCATTCGAAATTAAATTTAAACCAAAAAGAAGAAGAAAGCAACAACACAAAAAAAAAACTATTGACATTAACGAGATAACGATCGGCATTCATAACAAGAGTTATACCAAATTTATCTCAGCAAGAAATAATGATTCAATCTAAAACAAAAGAGTATAAAAAAAAAAATTGGATTTGCATAACTTAGCCCGATTATAAGCAATTTTTCTTCAGAGAATTTTTTGTTTTCTTTTTTTTTTCACATTGCTCACCTCAAATTGTAATTCATTGATATGACAATGTGAATAACAGCATCAATTATTTTATGCAATTGCACATTTTTGTCATTTTTTCAATATATGAATGCATATTTTAACATTGATCGATTGAGAACTAATTTTGTTTTAAACTGCTTTCTTTCCACTCGGCACACTTGTTAAACACACTTGTTGGCCCTATATGTGTGAGAGTGTGTGCGAAGGGTTTTTTCTCTTCTTTACATCCAATTTTCAGAAATATAGCTCAACACTTACACTTTGAGTTGATTTAATTGTACCGCTTTGCAATCGGTCGGCTCTTGTTATCGATTGTGTTTTTATGCGCTATATTAGGTTGTACACATGCGGCATATCTCACTCTCTGTCTGTCTATCTCTCTCATTCTCTTACTCTCTTTCTCATTCTTTCTCTCTCTCTCTTCCGAAATGGTATTATTTTCATACACAGCATAATCATATTGTATAATGTTTATTAAAAAAAAAAAAAAAAAAAAAATTAAATGGATTGTTACGTCGTTCTGTTAGCTTTATTTTATGTAATCCAATCGAAAAAGCTCAATACGCACACACACACACACTTACAACAGAAAAAGAAGAAGAAGAAGAAGAAGAAGAAGACGACGACGACGACGACGACGACGACGACGACGACGACGACGACGACGAAAAAACCGCCAATAATGTTTTTTAAGATTCAAATGCGACTGGACATTTTGATTATTATTGCAAAGCATGCCATTACGTTGATTTGTTTGTTTTATGTGTCAACAATACTGCAACAATGCGATGAAGATCTATCATATCTCTCGCATTACTATTTCATATGATGTACGTTTGGAAATATTCAAAATTCAACACGAACTGATCTGTATGTTTTTACAATCGATACCTTACATTTATGCTGTGTATCAAATCGCACTCAGTCATTTACGCGTTGTTTCATTTTTGCTTTCGTGCACACGTGTATATATATATATCTGCGCGGTGATGGTCGTTCAGCTTTTTGTTGTGACTATTATTCAATCATTTTTTGGCACCCATCGAATCATCGGTCCAAGATAAAATTCATTTACCTCATTTTATTTGTTTTTCGTTTTCATTCATTTTTCATTTTTATTGATGTCGTTTTCTTTTCAAAATTCATTTCAAGTGTTTTATGCTATTTATAAAGTAACACCTTGATTTTGAAATTTGAAAATTCTCTATCGACAACAATAGAATAAATCAATGTGTAGAAAGAAGAATAAAAAAAAAAAAAAGAAAAGAAAATACGCGACACCAAACTTGGAAATGGAAACCGATAAACATAAACAACAAATACTATGATTACAGTGTGTATACATTTGTTTCACAGTGTGAACAAAATTGAATGAATAAAGCAAAATCGCGTTTAAAGGTCGCATTCACGTTGGTCCGCAAGAGAGCATATCGATTGCAGAAAATCACACATAATCCTCAATGATTAAGTCAAGTTATGAAATGGTCCATTTCGCAAGTGCATAAACACACTTTTGCCACTTTTTTTTTTTCTCATTTCATTTTTCTTTTCTCTCTATCGCTCCTTCGGTCTCGATCGGTCGCTTGCTGCCACTCTGGTTATCTTGGCTACGTATGTATATGTGATTTATGAAATGGTAACATAAAAATTTTGTAAATATTCTCATCTATTATGATGTCTGGATGCAGTTATATAAGATGAAATGATTCGAAAAAAAAAAAAAACAATGAGAGAAAAAAAGCATGCCATGAGCAAATCATACAATAGAAGATAATTCATTGAAAAATACCGTCCATCATAAAAGAGTGATTGGTCTTTGTGGACAAAATGAAAAAAAAAACGCACACATACATATACACCAAGCAAATTGATTATCGTCACTCATTTCCCACTGAAAAAAAAAAATTTTTACACATTGCAACTTACTACATCTCAATTCATAGACATCATACAAAACTCCGGTTTTGAACACACAATTAGCCATTCTGAATGCAATTATATTACATTTGAGCTAAATTAGATCTACTTCGAAGAGTGAGTGAAAAGAAAAAAAAAAAATAATTTAATGTCTTGTCCAGTCGTTCTTAACGATAGAAATCAAACTTATAGATTTTTCAAGTGTGAAAAGAGAAGAAAAGAGAAAAAAAAAAATGGTAAACATTGAACAACAGTAGACAAGAAATCAAGCAACAACAAACAGACTTCATTTTAGAAAACTCTTAGCATATAACAAAACGTTTAATCACAAGTAATACAAGTGTATGAGCAAATAGAGACAAAATTTACGGGAACCAAAAGATATACAACATGCTCATACTATAAAGAAAAGAAGAAGAAGAAGAAGAAAAAAGTAACATTCACACAAGAGATTAGTAACAGTACAATCTTAAAATGTAATGGAAAACCAGTATTTCAACGCAATTGATATTTATAGCGATACAGTTTGGAGCTTAGTTGTTGTCTGTTTTATTTTATTTTATTTTTTTTTTCTTTTTTCATGATTATTTATAATGCAGTTCAATTGGAATTTTTCTTAGTGGGACTGCCTGTTGCAGTATACAACGATTAAACGATTTGGTTGTTATCCTTGATAAAATTGTAAATGACGTTTGTTCTATACCACATTTCATGTGGGCATATGACGCACAATTTATATTCGAATTTAGCGACAAAATCAATTGAGCTCGACCTGAAAATACTTTATAACGTAACGACTAATTCAATTTTTTTTTTGTTCTCTTACGATTTGAACAAGTGAATACTTATTTGTGAAGCAAATGTTGTTCTTTATGTTGATTCTTGCTCTTTATGTGTATTATCATTTAAAAACTATTGCCGCGCATCAATTTGATTGAAAAGGAAAAAAAAATACTAGCTTCGAAATGACTAAAGAAAAAAAGAACAAAAAAAAAAAAAAAATATTAAAACCAACACATAGAGTCAAAAAGGCCATTTCATTCCATTGAAGTGGTGTTTCGGGGTACTTGTGCCATTTGCGTAAATCAAGAACAAAAACGTACGAAAAAAAAAACATTGTTTTATTGAAACAAAAAGACCTCGGTAACATCGAACCATGTTCTTGATCAGTCAGACAACCAATATGACGTAGCTTGGTCAGGCGCATTGTATTTTCTAGCCGAAATGAAAAAAAAAAAAAACAAGCAACAACAACAGAAACCATAACGATTAAGCTCTAAAATTGTACACGAACAGGCCATGGTATTGATTTGTCGGATTGGTCATGTTTTCATATGCCATCTTTGCGTAATCGAAAGAAAGCCGGTTTGCTTGGCTCAATATACTTACTTTGATGAACGCTTTAACTGAAGGTTACATTCGGTTTCGGTCATTTATCGCCCATTCGATCATCGTCAACACTCAGACACAACACACACACAAAAAAAAACATTTCATATTTCCCAATCAGATGAATGAATTAAAATGTATGAAAGAAACAAAAAATAGCATATAGCGGTTTGAAATAGAGGAGGAAATTTGTGTGGTTTTTTTTTTTCCTCCAAGCTTTTTTTTTTTTTTTTTCTTTTTTTTTTGTTATTTCTTGTTTTAATTTTTGAAACCGAACAACATCAACGGTAAACAACAATTTAAATTTTTAGTTCCCGATACACTCTCATTGATGTTCATTCAACGCGATAATTAAAATCTGTAGCTCATTCTTTTCTCTCGATTCGGTTACCCAGTTGTACATTTTTTTTCTTCTCGGTATTGTGCCCCATTGTCGAACGGAGTTTTTGGAGGTAAAGAAAAATAAGAAAAACTTACAAGAAAAATTAACAAATTTTCACCAATTTTAATAATTAAAGACAATTAAACAAAAAACGAAAAAATTTCTACTCGAATTATTTCATTTTTTCTTCATTTTATCATGTACCTATTTATGCTGTGATATACAAACCAAAATTAAATTTGAATGTTTCGTTGAAAAATAAAATAAATATTCAATTGAATTTTCTTCCATTTTTTTTTTTCAATGAAGAAGAGAAAAAAAAATGTGAAAATAATCAAAAAAAAAAAATTTATTTCCGCTTATTTTCACTTTGGTTCCGTGACAATTTAAACAATAGACATACAATATTTGTTGATACCGATTTGTAGATGATTCTTTGTGTTTCATTCATTTTTGTTTGAATTTAATTTTCATGAAGACAAAACATAATTTTTGTAAATTTTATTCATTCATTAAGCAAGTTTTAATACAAATTTTATGTGTAGTAGAGAAAAAGAAGAAGAAGAAGTAAAAAAAAACCCGTTGATTTAACGGCTATTGTTTTGCATGTTTAATGTCTCAAGAGAATTTCCTTGTTTATCGTGTTTACAATTGATGAAAATATGTGTTGATATTGTGTTATTGTGACTTTGTTGTTGTTGTTGTTGTTATTGTTATTGTTTATTCAACTTGAAATTTTGATTAGAGATGATTTTTAATTGTCTATTAGAGATGCAAAACAATTGAAGTGCAAATAAGATAAATAATAACCGGTCAGTGTGAAATAAAATGTCAAGTAAACGGAAAGTAGAAGAAGAAGAAGAAGGGAGAAGAAGAGAAAAATCAAAAAAAAAAACTTTAAAGAAAAAATATTGTGTCCATGGCACAAAATATAAACATCCTTCTCAATCTTTGTAAATGTGAATTGTTTGCATTAATTGGTTGGCATCGGGTTCAATCTGTATTCTGTTTTTCGTGTGTATCAAAATAATGATTGATCGTAGTGCAGAGTGTGGTCATATATTTTGTTGTTGTTATTGTTGTTGTTGTTGATTTTTCATCTTTCGTTTGGCTTTTTTTTCTTCTTCTTCTTCTTCTTCTTTTTGCATTTTTCTGTTTGCTATTTTATGAAAAGAGTAATGATCGCAAAAATTTTTCAGCCGAAAAAGTTGGAGTATGTGTTTCAAGGTTTTCAGCGCATACAAATTAACAAACCAAATCAAGTGTATGTGATGCTGATGTTTAGTTGCGGTGTATGTGCATTTTTTTTTTCACTGTTTTTGTTATTGCTGTTGTTGTAGTTGTTGTTATTGTTTTTTTTTTTTTTTTTTTTTTTTTTCATTTTCTGTTTTGCAATAGCATTATAATTGTCAGTTACGATAAATTACAACAGTTAAATGTCGATGCCAAAGCGGTTCAGCCACGTACCGAAATTAATTCAAACACACGCATAGTTTAAACATAATTCCCGTTAGTATTTTGTGTGATTGAGTGTAATTATTCAATATTAATGACGCGATATGTACATATATGTTCTAGGCGTCAGATAAGCTTGAACAAAAAAAATCACTTTTCAACATTTTTGTTCATTTTTTTTTTGTTTTTTTTTTTTCTTGTTCTTTGCATTGTTTATGAAAAATAAGCTTTCGATAACATTTAAAATTGTTGCAAACATGTGCAAGTGCATTCATTGTAGTAAATTTAATAAACCGAAGAGAAGAAGATAAATTCAGTGATATTGATTATCTCGATGAATTTACGGTTTATTATTTGTAAATGACCGATGTGGTATTCTTCAAAGTGACATTTACCAGATCCGTAAAACATTGGTCAACAAAAAGTGCACCTGAGCACTATGTATTTGTTGTGTCTGTCTCAATGGGAATTTCTTGATCCATTGATAGCTTCAATGACTATTATATAAACTAATATTTCGATTTTTTTTTTTTTCTTCTTTCGATTGAGTGTTAGCTTTTCGTTTTTTTTTTTTATCTGTTTGAATTTCTTTGTTACTTAGTTGTAGTGATATCAAATGAAATTTATGATTGCTGTGCGCTTTACAATGTTTGTGATTGTTGACTATGATTCGTTGTGTATTTTCCCATGTTTGTCATAGCAACAACAATAAACGATAAACTTAGGCGCATATTGGCTGATGTTGCGCTGCGGTTATGCTTTTAACGGTGTTTTACCATTGTGATCAATATGTGTTGCAGCAGCAGCAGCAGCGCAGCAACAACAACAACAACAACAAAAAACAACGGATATCAGTAATAGCTGCGCACCATGCCGTGCGCACATTGCGACGATAACCATAAGCATCGTTTCATTTTACCTTCCATTAAAATGCCGAGTGAAAGAGAGAGTGCACAAAATCATTCAGAAAAATAAATGTTATGTCGACGAACGTAAGACTATCTATGACATAATCAACAAAACCATTTTACACCATTTATTATTTAACATGGTCTTGAATTAATAAAAATTCGTGTCTGTCGACATTCGAGTGCATGTGTTGCCATTGTATACTGAATCGAAGTGATAACTAAAGAAATTCAGCATTTACAGTTGCTGTGGTGATTCGTTTTATTTTTTTTTTTTTTTTCTTTTTCTTTTCAATCTTCAACTCTTCATTTCTGTCTTTCTCTGTCTTGCTTACTTGCTCCCATGAAGAAAAAAACTAGAAATAATGTGAAAATGAAATAGAGATAGAGATATGCGTGTAGCTCTACGAAGTGAGACTTTTTTTTTTTTAATGCGGTCAACATTAAATTTACCATTTTTGTGTTTTGCGATTCAATTCGGTTAAGATTAAAATCGTGATTGAGTTTTTGTGCAAACATTGGTATAAATCATTTTTTGTTTTTGTTTTAGTTTTTAGTTTATAGCAAATTTGTATGTCACCGTCTCGATTATTGACGAACGAACTAACAACAACAACAAAATGTCATTCCTTTGTTTTTGTTTTTGTTTTACTGTTCAGTGCTTTTCAACTAAATTCATTAAATCGATTGTATCCATTGAGATGCTTAACCATGATTACCCGATTATCTTATGCGTAATTTGTGTATTTGTATGTTTGATGTATGTTCGCATGGTTTTTGATCATTTGTTGACTCAATTTGGTGATATTTTGCTTTTGTTTCCACTGCATTTGGTTTTTTGTCGAACAAAACCACCAACAACCAACCAGAAAAAAAAAATAAATAAATAAATGAAACGAACGACAGATATGTTGCAATAACACCCATCCGATTAGTAATTTATTTATAAATTGATGATTATGATACGATGAGACGCAATCATTGGTTTTGCTTTTATCTAACCTAACGGTTATTTCCTTTAGCAAGACACATGTATAAAATATGTAGCAATCGTTAAATACATAAATAGACATCAAACGAAAGCGACAGTTGATGAAAAAAAATAGCAACAACAACAAAATGGTTTGGTTAAAAATGAATTTTATGTATTCAATATTGTGAGAGTTGGTGCGTATGCACATCAACATATATAGAAACTGATGGAAAAACTTGTTTAACTTTATGCGAAGATGACTGGCACAAGATATTTTCCGTCGTTCTTGTTATTTTACTTTCATACAATTATACACACACATACACATATATACACACTCGCACACAAAATTCAACACAGAAAAACCGCCAATAAATGTAAACAATATCACACTTTGAGTGCAATGATTCGCTTCAATGATTAACCCAATTCGAATTCATAACCTTCACTTCTGCGGTCTTTAGTTATTTTCAATTTTCTAACATTATAAACAAGTTCAATTCATTATCAGGTTTTATGTTCCTTATTAAGCTTCATGCACAATTTTTCCATA
>JAQOWM010000693.1:2532500-2735000 GCA_029041755.1 Resseliella maxima | reverse complement strand
ATATTTTATCATTAGCTAAATTGATGTGTTACAGTATGTGTAGTTTATGCAAAGTGTGTGTGTGTGTGTGTATGCAATAAAATTAATCTCAAATTATAGTATATCCGATTTTATCGGGTGTTTTCCTTCAATGGAAAGTTCTCGAATGTCATATTCAACTGAATAATCGAGATTTTGTCCGAAGAGATTGTGAATGTGTTTTGTTATTGCGAGTTTTTTTTTTCTTTCTCATACTGTTTTGCAAAATTTCCTTTAACTAGCAACATTAGTTGATTACCTTAAAGTGGATTTATGTTTGAAATTCGTAAACATTTTCACAACATAGTTCTGTTTCATTTTTTTTTTTTTTTTTTTTTTTGTTTCATTCATGCGCATATCGTACGTTTACTATTTTGATAAAATTGTATAAAATGTTAAATTAACTGAATTTGTATATGATTTAATTTTTTCTTTTGTCCTCCGAATGAATATATTCAAGTTATGGACTTTTGGGAGCATCAGGATGTGGAAAGACAACATTATTATCGTGTCTTGTTGGACAAAAAAAATTGCATGAGGGTCAAATATCGGTATTGGGCACATGTTTAAATACACATTCAGCAGCAACATTGGGGCCACGAATTGGATACATGCCACAAGATATTGCATTGGTTAATGAGCTATCGATCAAAGAGACAATTTATTATTTTGGCCGAATATATGGTATGCATGACGATCGCATTCGAGAACGATTTAAAATTCTGAAGGACCTGCTGGAATTGCCCGACACCAATCGTTTAGTTGAAAACTTGAGCGGAGGTCAAAAGAGACGGGTTTCATTTGCGTGTGCATTAGTTCACGGTAATTTATTATTTATAAATACTACATGCTCTACATATATATTATTTGTTTCTCATGTTAAATTTTTTTTTTTTTTTCTTGATTTCGTCTACTTGAACATGCACATTTTCTTGTTTTATATTCATTCATGCATTCTAGAACCGGAATTGGTCATATTGGATGAACCAACAGTTGGTTTGGATCCATTACTCAGGGAAAAGTAAGTGATTGGTTAGAAAAATTGAAAAAAAAAAAAAAAAAAATTACATTTACAAACCACTTATTTGTTCCAAATTTAAACACAATTCGAATTCCCAAATGTAATTTTTATGGATTTTTTTTTAGAATTTGGAATTTTTTGGTTGAAACAACACGAAAAAGTAAATTAGCCGTAATTATTACCACACATTATATAGATGAAGCGCGTCAAGCCAACACAGTGAGTTCAAGTTGAATTGCATTTGTCGGAAAATATGAAATTTTTGTGAAATCACCTTTTTTTTCTTCCTTCATATTTTCCACTTTTATTCAGATTGGAATGATGCGAAATGGGATTTTATTGGCCGAAGATACGCCAACAAATATTATGCAACGATTCAATTGTGATAATTTGGAAGATGCATTTTTAGTACTTTGTCAAAAGCATGGAACATCTGAAGAGGCGGACACAACAATGGGTCGAGCGGCTGGACAAAAATTTTTGCAAAATGTTTCACATCAACAAAGTAGCCATCAAGAAATAAAACCTGATGAAAAACAGAAAGAAGCAAACGCAAGTGCGGTGATGAAACATGACAATGAAACACAAACTGATCTACCAACAAAAGGGAAATTAAAACGAAATCTATCATTCCATGAACAACGGCCCGACACATTGATTGGCAAATTAACATTTACATCACAAATACGAATGAAAGCATTGCTTACCAAAAATTTGCTTCAATTAATTCGTCAACCATCGTAAGTAATTTTAAATCGATTTAATGAGAATGACTCAACAAAAAAAAAAAAACCCCAAATTTCTAATTTTAAACATTGTTCATTTCGTTTTTTCTTTTTTTCTTTTTTTCATATTCATAGCGGAGTTTTGTTTATGTTTTTGTTTCCGATTCTGCAATGTACTTGCTTTTATTTAGCCATAGGTGATAATCCAAAGAGTTTAAAATTAGGAATAGTCAATGAAGAAGTGCCCAATTGGCAAGATTGCTACAACAGTTCACTGCTTACCGCAATTGTAAATGATGATGAATGTAATTTGACAAAAATTTCTTGCCGATATTTGAAAGATATACCGCCCGAATATGCTATACAGGTATGAAATGAAAAACTAAAATAAAACAAACAAAAAAAAAAATGTATGAAATAAATATTGATCATTTTTGTTAAAAAAAAAAAAAAAAATTCCAAAAAATTTAGATTCATTTTAATTCCAAAGAGGAAGCATATGCGGAAGCAAAAAAAGCAAATATCATTGGATTTGTACATTTTGCATCAAATTTTACCGAATCAATTCAGGATATTTTGGATAATAATCGAGATGCATTGAATGCATCATTTGAAAATCGTGAAATTCAAGTACGATTGGATATGTCAAATCAACAGGTTGCATTCTTTCTTGAACGTAAATTACGTGAAGCATATCGTGATTTTGCTCAAAAATTAATGATCGATTGTAATTTACCAAAAGCATTGGCTAATATTCCAATGGATTTTAAAAAACCCGTTTATTCATCATTTGAAGCCGATTTTCAAGAATATGCTGCACCCGGCGTTATAATGACGTAAGTGGATTTTTTTTTTTTTTTTTTTTTTTTTTCATTTGATATTTCAACATTGTAATCATAAATTCCATCATTGAATCATTTTATACATATTTCTTTATTTGATTGATATAGAATGGTTTTCTTTTTGGCAACTCTTGTTACGGCAGCGGTATTTATTACCGATCGCATGGAAGGCGTTTGGGAAAGAACACTTGTGGCTGGTAAGATTTAAATGGATTTCAATTTTTCACATATTGAACTTTATCTATCAAATATCATGAATTAAATTTCTATCGCCAAAGTTTTTGTATAGGTTTCTGGTTAACGCTTTACATTGAATGAGAAATAGAAGAAATTACATCATTTTAAGCATTTCACATTCACACATACACAAATACAAACTCACACATACTCTTGTTCTCGTTGATATTCGTTTTTATTCATGTGTGATTTTGTGAAAAAAAAAAAAAAAAAAAAAACCATTAGTAATTTATTTTATATTTCGATAGGAATTACAACATCTGAACTGTTATTAGCCCACATTGTGACGCAGTCAGTCATCGTTTTTCTACAATGTACCGAAGTAATATTCTTTATTGGTGTTGTCTTTGGAACGGAAAACAATGGTGACAATTTAACCGTTATTTGTTTATTATCATTGACTGGATTCGCTGGAATGTTATTCGGTATATATGGTTTCTTATTTCATTTTATTTGTAGAAAAAAAAAGAAAGAAAAGAAATGAAAAAACAAAATGAGAATGATTCTTAATGAACATGATCATCTTTGTATAATTGATTCTTATTCATTGATCATTTTTTTCCATTGCTCTTTTATCATAGGAATGTTAATATCAATTACCTGCGAATCACACACAATGGCTAACTTTGTATCAACCGGCGCATTTTATCCAATGATTGTACTGTGCGGTTTACTATGGCCACTCGAAGGAATGCCACAACTCTTGCGCGATTTTGCCTTACTATTGCCATTTACAATTCCAACTATTTCGGTACGTGTGATTTTTGTTTTTTTTCTTTTTTTTTTATTTACTTTGATGTCCATTTTATTCATGTTTGAAAATCAAACGAGAAATCATCATGCAAAATCAACATTACAGTTTTTTCTCTTCTTCTTCTTCTTCTTCTTCTTCTTCTTCTTCTTCTTCTTCTTCTTACAATGTAATCATTCTTATAATTTTGTGACATTTATTATTTACATAATTCGTATTTGATTTACAGGTGCGAAATATTTTATCCAAAGGGATGTCAATTACAAATCCAAATGTCTACAGCGGTTTCATAGTTATATTTTTATGGATAGCGGGATTCTTCTTTTTATGTTTAGCCGGTTTACGACGAAAGAAATAAATTCTGTAAATACTTATGAATTTGGCTAACGGCGGTTCAACCAAATGCATTTAGTTTCTAAATTTGTTTAGCTTTAAATGAATGTTTTGTTTTTTTTTTTTTTCATTGGCTATTGTTACTACTAAATAGTTCCATTGGGAACCAAACAATTTACATTAACCGTTTACAATTAAATAATTCATACATATCACGTTCATACATTTGTGAACCGAATAAGTAATGGAATTTATTTTGCATCATCTCATGGTAAGGAAAAAAAAAAATAAATAAACATAAATTACAAAAGAGAAAAAACCATTTTCTTCTGTGTCATTCATGTGTACTTTTGAAAGAAATCACAACAAAAAGAGATCAAAATTTGGAAATCAAGCAATTTTGGTGCTTGAATTTAATGATTAGAAATATCGAAAGTTGATATTTCAATGTAAAACACTGCATAACATTGATATTTTATTGTAAATATTTGTGAAATTTTTATTTTTATTTTTGTTTCATTTGATTCTTAATAATGAATGAAATTGACAATATATTTCTGTTTTTTTTTTTTTTTCTTTTACTCGACCAAATAAGTTTTGAATAGTTGAATGAAAATAAAACCGAGACGAATTACCAATGTTATTGGGTCAAAAAAATAAGACAAAACGAAAACATCAAATAAACAAATAATATTGAAAAATATCATATCTCAGAGCAAAAAAAGATCCGTCCAATTCAAGAATGTATCAAAGTTAGCTTTGTCTCTCACTTTCTTTTAACAATACAAATAAAACACAAACAACAAATAATTTGCATGAATTTTTACAATTCATTATAGCATATTTTTTTTTTATTACGATTGTTTTAACTTAAGTGAAATGGCATTCAATTATTATTAAACTTATAAGAATTAGCAATATTGTGTTTTGTTTTTAGGAAATGTAATAAAAAAACAACAAAAGAAATTTTGCTTATTTTCAAATGTGATTAAAATGCGTTTCAATAATTTTTTTTTTTTTTCGTCATCTCATTTAATTCTCTTCTTTAACTCTGTTCTCTTTTTGATCTGGGTAATGTATTTTTAATGGTTTCAAATACATTGTGATCAAATTTAATTATTTTGTGTATTTTGATGGTATTTTTGTCACACAGACAATTGGTATATATATATTCTAGAAACACAAGTAATTGAAATCACAAATTGTGCTCATTTGAGTATATTGTGTAGATAATTTATGGGGAAAGAAGGAAAAAGAAAAACATATAATTCCTTATCTAATTCGAATATTTGCTTAACGAATTTGTTCAATTCACACTCTACAACCTAATTTAAATGGTAAACATTACTTGAATATTCACACAACAAAGTGTGTATAATTCGAAAATTGATTAGATTTGAGAAATTACTAGTCCTTAGCTATTCACAGAAGAACATTATCTTGGATTTTTTTTTTTTTTTTTTTTTTTTTTTTTGAATAACAGTCATTTGAGTTGCATGAACGTAAACATTATAAAAACGTTGAGTATTTGTTTAAGTCATTATGTTTCGATTTGTTACAGATCAAATACCCGAAAATGAAAAAAAAAGGAGAAAAAAAAAACAAATATACATGATTAAATTGACACACTTAATTAGTATAACATAATTACGCCAGCAGATTTTTCATCAACTGGTTCTTGACGCACGGGACGACGTTCTTTTTTCTCCATAATCAATACTATAACTAAGATAACTATATTTATTATCACAAATAGTATACCAATTAATATAAAATAGAAACTGTGACCAAAATCGGATAAATGTGTTGTGTGCCAGGAATTTCGACGATCTTCATTCATTAAAACATTCATTTTTAAATAACCATAAAATTCACCAATCCAACATAAAAATGCCAACAGCTGTGATAACACTGAAAATTAAACGGAAACAAAACCAGAAAAAAAAAATTATCATTTTATTTACATTTAAATGTATGGAATATGATGAGTACTGAATTAATATTTAAATATTTTACATCTTCCATCATACATAACTTGGTATGAAATTCATAGCCTATGAATTTTCGATAAATTTTTTTTTTCTTCTTTTTTTTTTTGATTGGAAGAAAAATAATATGCTCGAGACGAGGAAAAGAAAGAAAACGAAAAAAAAAAAAACATAAAATAAAGGAAATATACAAACCTGATGCACCATTGCTAAAAAACAAAAGACACATTGTACCATGTTTTTTCTGTGGTGAAGCCGATTTCATAACGGATGCAATACCACCAATTGCGCTTGAAAATAAACCAAGACCAGTGCCAATAAATGTACCTAACCATAGCCAATAGCTCATAAAATTTGGCTCATTTCGTAATGTAGCTAGCACATCAATTTTTGCTGGACGTGCTCCAATGCCCAAGTCTAATGTTTTTTTACCAGAAAATAGGCCAAAATGTATAGTTCCCATAGCAGTTGATAAATTTGGTATTCTTGCTTCCGCTTCAATCCAATGATCCGTTATTAAACTGGCTATTAATAAGCCAACAACAATGCAATTGACAAAAAATGTCGCAAATACAAGTCCTCTGGTTTTTATGCTCATGTTGTTGTCGTCGTTGTTGTTTTTTTTTTTTAAAATAAATTACGCAATCCACACAAACAAGTTCCAGCTGATATTTGATACTGAAATTATAAATGCACGTTAAAAATGAAAACACATTTAAATATGTTAAATACTAGTTGATATATATATATATATATATGTTATATTTGATATATATATTTGTATTGTTCATTTTGCAACTGAGTCATTCAGAGTTTTTCAGTTGCAAATTAAAAGTTGGCAAAAATGTGTAACAAAATCAATGTGTTCTTAAAAACAATGCGAACAATTTGAGAACAGAGAAACAGTTGCAGGTCTTCAGTTTTACACAAATTGATCTGTTTCTTCTTCTCCTTCTTCTTCTTCTTCTATAAAACAAAAGACTCTGCCGCTATTTTGACGCACTCACAAAAATGGGGTTATATTTCGTTGAATTCATAAATTCATTATTTTTTTTCTTTGCTCAATCGAACGTGAATAAAATATAAAAGAAAATTTTATGAAAAATTATTGACTTTCTTATTTTAAACATTTAACCGTGATCATAATAGTATTTGTTCAATGATCAATGAAATTTTCAACACAAAGACTCATGCAATTTTTTTTTTACTCGTTACTTTGAATTTAACATTAGTCATATTTGGTGTTCATTATTTTTGTCACATTCCACCAAATTTCAAGTGCGTTTAGAATAAAAAAATGAAAAAAAAAAAACAAAAAAAAAAAATAAAAAACAAACATGATTTAAACTTACCAAATTTAATTTGTAAATACTAAGCTATTGAACGGATAAATTTTCACTTTAATCTTATTAATTTAACTGCAGTTATTTATTAATGTTGTTCACCGCATTGATCGCCATTAGTCATATGCGTTTATTCGTTTCATTGTTTAACTCAATGCAAACTGCACTTTGTTTTCTCGTAAATAAAAACACATTGTTTGATGTTATTTTTCAAACGAAGCTACTGTCACCAATATTCTGTATAAGCAAGAGTGCTTCCTTCTTTCTATCTTTCTGTCTGTCTTTCTGTCTGAATTTCGTTTTTCGTTTGTTTGCTTCTTTTTTTAATAGGGATTTTTATTTAATCTAATCACTTTATTCTCATTGGAATTTTAAATAAAAATCAAAATACAAAAGTTCTGTTGTATTTACGAATTAAAACAGAAAATGTCCATTATTTGTCTAGTTTTTATTAAACACACAGTACATTTTTTTTTATTGTCACGGTCTATTTAATTTTTATATTTTTTTTTTTCAGATCGATTTCATTACATTTTTGAACGAAGCAAACAATGACAAATGAGTTAACCGAATGCGCAACTTAAGTCTAACTTGATGTATAGTAGTCTATATTTAGGAGATGAATATAACTATAACTGTAATTACCGTCAATAGGGGCGCCACATTGATATTTTTATGCAGTTTTAAAATTCATTTTTTTTTGTCTTAAAGATGATCGACATAGAATTTTATTGAAATAAAATTTCGTTTCTGAAAATTCTTCGTCATTTAGAAATTTTCTCGTTTATTTCGTTTTGATTTTTCTCATATTCAAGTTCTTAACTTAGACAATAATTATTCATTTGTCCATTTCATGCAATTAGTTAATTAAAATCATTGACAATTGATAAATGGTCGGAATGAAAATGATAAAATCGGAATGAAAAGTGCAAATGGATTTTTTATGTTATGCAAAAACAATGAGATATCAAAATTTGAATTTGGGAGGAGAAAAACAAAAAAAAAAAAAAAAAAAAATTGTGAATCATAAAATTCCTCTGTTTAGCCATATTAGTGTTGATTCAACAACACTGTTGAATTGATTACAATTACAAAAGATTTGTTTCTTCTCTTCTTCCGATTGAAACAAATTAATGCGATAAAATCAGTTTGCAAGAAAAGGGATTACTGTGGCCCTTGCTGTGTTCGGGGGTATTTTCGCATGTCACACGTTTGTCATTAGCTAACATTAAATCACAAACACGCACACCACATATTGAGAGGATACTAAACGATTGACATAGAATTACAGACAGTAGATTTTCCTTTCCGTTTTATCTGTCATTTGCTTGAATCGAATAGAAAACTGCGTACGCGCACATAGCATAAACACACACAGGGCGACCGAAGAGGACGCCAAGATAAAATTCAAAGAGAGTTGATCCAAACACAACAAGCAGAAAAAAGAAAATAAGAGGAATAAATGAAAACATTTCTTTTGTTAACTTCAACTGCTATTCTTCGTAATTGAGATCTTAAAATTGTGCACACACAATACGCACTGAAAAAGAAAGCCTCACTGATTTAGTATGTACCATTATTTGGAGTTTAATTCACAATTGCATGTCGAACACATAGCCATACATTACAAAGAATAAGATGCCTGAAAAGAGGATGGAGAAAATACATTGAAAGAAATCAGAGAGAGAGAGAGAGAGAGAGAGAGAGAGAAGAGAGAGAGAGAAATAGAAGGTGATGGAAAAAAAAGAAGAACAACTGAAAAGGTCATGCTCTTGATTCAGCGATACGAACGCAATAAAAGCCACACATGGGATTTGATTGATTTGATTGTAGTCAATGTTAAGAAGCTTAAGAACTATCTCAAATTGTCTGTGTGTTGACTCACACGCAGTCATCTAAAATTGCAATGTTTATATTCTGGTAACAACAAACTTTCTGTTCTTTTTCTCTGTGTCTCTATTATGATATTTCCAAACGATCAATTCAATTTTTTAATTGTTGAACAAGCACTAGATTAATTTTTTATCTAGCCAAAAAGTAGTAGAGAACAGAATTACAATCAGAATTAAGTGAATAGGCCATATCCGATTTTCAGAGAATATCCTATAAATGAAATCAATTGACTTGCACTGTAATCAATGGGTTCGCGACGGGCGGTGTATTGCGTTCAATGGATTTCCTGAATCCATTTTTTTTCCATCTTTCATTTTTGACCAAAAAAGAAAAAAAAAAAAAAAAAAAGAAATCGGAAATGATTCGAAGCGAGCAGTAGAAGTTGTTGACATATTTATGCATTGATATACAATTGATACGATCAATAGTTATATTTGTTTAATGCACATTTTGTTCAAATGAAATAATTGCAAAAATAGTTTTTCTTTGCTTCGTCAATTAAAATAATGCTACAACCATTTTGTTGATAGCCAAGTGTGAAAGAAAAAAATAAATACCTTTTTTCTCGTTGATAATGGCAAATAATTCATGTAGGTCAGTACTCATTTTGCACGGTTTTGCATTCCATTTTCAATATCACTGAATCACTACTGTGGTGGTCGATCTGCCTAATAATGAACAATAAATTTTTTCCATTCATAATCAATAGAGCCAAAGAATAGAGAAAAAAACGCTCTCTCCGCGTTGTCTATTGACATTTTTTTTTTTTCAATCGACACGGCCAAACATGAAATAATTGTTCAAAATATGGAATATCAAACCACAATAAATAACCATAGAAAACAACAAAAGCACTAGGTCGATCAAGAAAACAAATACCACAAGTTTTTTTTTTTTTTTTTGGCATTTTTGAAATTGAATGAATTCTTTTTATTATTTGGAGGAAATTTTGTTTTCCTTTTTTTGTCATGTATCAAGCGAAAATTCTGTGTTAGTCGTGCTTCTTCATGGAGGACGAAAAGAAGAAAAAAAAAATACAACACGAAGAGAAGAAACGAATCGAATCGAATCGAATCGAAATCGGTGATGGCTTATGAATGAATTTAAACGCGTACTCAACACAGCGATTATTTGATGTAGGTAAACATTTTGTTTTCATTCTTCATACTCGAATGAACGATCGAATGGACCAACAAAAGGGATTTGGACAGAAATTTTGAAAGAATTAATGAATGGCGTAGGACATTTATACATTGAATGTTTAAAATTATTGCCTTTATAGCACATTAAGTCACAATTTTTATCGTTTTCTCTGTTTTTTTTTTTTCTCTTGTTTATTCTCATGCAATTCTCTCAATGGATCCATCTTAATCTCTTACATGTTTTTTTTTTTTCTATTAAAGACCAATAAAGTGACACATTGTGAAAATTTATGTTTTGTTAGATTACAGATAAAAACTAAATACATCAAAATGTACTCACTGCCATATATGTATTTTTTTCTTCTTTTTTTTCGCAATAAATTTGCTTTGTGTGTGTGTTTTTTTTTTATCATAATTTAGATTCAATGCACAACATATACAATAGCAATTACGTGGAAAAATCACTTAAATAAGATGAAATTTATAGAAATTATTATTATTATTTTTTTTTTTTTTTTTTTGATTTAATGATAATCAAAGGGACACAATGCTCTTTATGCGCGATAAATTCAATGCAAACACTTTGGCAATTGGCAATTCAATTCAGCAGAAAAATATGAAGACAAAAGTGAAAGAATTTAAAGAAATAAGATATTAAAGTGGTTTGTCATATATTTACCTGTACTAACAATTTTTCAAAAAAGGTTAAACATTGTCATTAAAATGTTGCACGCGATGCAAGAAAGTTGTGTTGTTGAACACCGACGGATACAAAGAAAGAAAGATTGAAATAAATTGACCAATGTCAAAAAAAAAAAAAAAAAAAAAATAAACGAAACAAACAGTTTTTTAATATTTAACATTTCTAAATAGTTTGTCAATCGTTATTCTCTCCACATTCCAGCTAATTAAATGATATTAAGAAAATTGTGTAAAGTGAATTATATCACAAATTCGATATCCTTTCTTCCTGATCAGTGTATCCATATGACAGGCGTGACATTTGACCCAATGAATTTTACATCATCAATAGAAGAAGAAAAACGAATGATAAAAGAAATGCCAAAAAAGAGAAAAAAATGAAATGAAATGTTGGTTATTTTTAAATTGTTGTGAAAAAGGAAACAATTGTGAAAAGTGTAAAAATTTTCGCAAATTTCCCACGCTTTGAACACAGATAATGTGTAACAATAATATGTTCACCGGTTCAAATTGAGAAAAAAAAAAAAGTGAAACTAGTCACTGAGAGTGTAACAAAAATATCGAAACAATAGCCCGTACGCACTGTTACCTATTATTATATTGACGCACAAAAGTCTACATATTGCCATTGCAACATCATTCAATCTAAATGCAAGACGAAGGAGAAGACGAAGTAGAAGAATGAGAATATGATGGAAGAACAAAAAGAAGAAAAAGAAAACGATAAATGGAGAGTCAATGTATTTTTAAAAGAAATTGGTGCAGTGTTGAACAATTATCTGCACAGTCAATCGATCTGGATATTTCGACCGCAACAGACAGTATGACGCCTCAGCACGAAATGCAAACCAAAAACCAATTCTTAATATACAAATCTCAAGTCGAGAATAGTAAATCGATTTCGAGGGAAAATTGACATTTCAAATAAAATTTCAAATCGATTTACAAAATGCAAAATATATTTATATTTTATTGTATATTGTAAACATACAATTGCGCTAAATGCCCGGTCTATGTTTGAACCACATGCACAAATAAATTACCTAACATCGATGACATATCGTTATGGCGATTTAGTTGAAACATTACAATCAATATAGTGTACCGCCTGTAGTGAACCATTATGCTCATTATTGATTTCGGAAACAAAAACTACTTTTGAGAAAAAAAAAAAAAAAAAACAAAACAAATTGGCTAAATTCTTGATCGACTTTTTCGCATGCACTTTACTTTCAATTACCATATGTGTCAAATGAATGGCATCAAAATAGATGTTGTTCATAATTGTAAATCAAATTCATTGTAAAATATAAATTGAAAATTTTCTGTTTTACGAATTCGGATGTGCATTGTTCATTTCTTGATAAACTGTATCGATTCATTGCAAACGGAATTGATTCATTTATTCATGAAGGAAAATCTGATATTTCAAAAGCCCACCAATAAATCGCTATTTTTTCTTTTTTTTTATTGTTTCTTCGATCATTTTTATCGAACACATTAAACATATAGAGGTGAAGAATGGAAACAAGAGGCCTAAAAATTGATTGGTGTTTTTATTGTATCAAAAAAAAATGGATCATTGATCTTCAAATATTCTTTGAAATGGGACAATTTTTAAAAACTTGGTCACAGTGGAAAAAAAACAACAACAAAAATTAGTTGGCTTTTGTCATTTTTCTTCCTTAACAGTTAAACTGTGTTTGAATTCTATTCAAATTACAAAAAATCAATGCATTCACATCGAATGAAAGGATATTAGAATTAAACAACCAACGAAGGAGATGCAATGCAATGAAAATGGACAATACAATTCAAGAATCTTTGATGATCAGGTAAAGAAAAAAAAAATAGCCATATAAAAGTTTTGAACGTGTTGGATTCGATACGCTGACCGCGGTTTGACACTTTGCAAACAAAATTACGCTTTTATTTTCACTTCCTTGCCTTTGATATTAAGAAAAAAAAACGGCCTTTTGACAAATTTGAAGTTTTTTTTTTTTTTTTTTCATTCTCCTTTCAAATAAAACTATTTCGAAGAATCAAAGATGAAAAATGAAGAAGAACAAAAAGAAATTATGATAAATGAACAAATGAAATAAACTTTTATGATTTTATTGGTTTTAAAACTTTGCTGTTTATTTTATGAAACTATGTATGATATATTTATTAGGTATAAAATATAAAATTTCGCACATAAGTAAACTCTTTTGCCTTAAGTTTTTAACCTTTACCAAATACAATTAATATACAAATTTTTTTTTCTTCTCATATATGTTTGAAATTCAAACGACACATTATGCCCTAATTACAATTGTTATTTAAACATACTAATGAGTTAATAACCATATAAATAAGGATAAAGTGGTAAAAATACGGCAGACTGCATGTACCGATCTTGAACAAAATGAGTTCTGAAAGAAGACAAAACAAATATAAAACAGGTGGTCATGATGAGAAATATTTAATGAACAAAACATAAAGAAAACGGACAAAGAAACCAAATAGGAAAGGTATAGCAAACGAACCAAGAATTTTTTTTTTTTTCCGATTGTATTACCTCTTTTCAATCTATTTCGTACAAACAAAAAAGAACAATGTCCAAGATAAGGGCAAAAACAATAAGAAAATATTTTAATTACCTTGTATGCTTTTTGAGATGATCACGACGACCGAATCGTTTACCACAGGTTTGGCATGGGAATGGACGATGTCCAGTATGGATGCGCTTATGTCTTGTCAATTCTTCATTCCGTGTAAATGTTTTTCCACAATTTGGTTCATCACATTTGAATGGTCTTTCTCCTGCAAAGACAAAAAAGAAAAAAAAAAAAAAAATAAAAATGAAAAATAAATTTTCATTAAAATCCAATCGAAAATGGAAAAAAAAATATACCACAACGATCAATCGATAAATTCAATTTGAATGTTAACAATTAAATTTAGATCAATATATTTTCATCGATTAAAACTTACCAGTATGAATACGAATGTGACCTTTAAGTTGACCATTATTTGAAAAAGCAACATCACAATGTGGGCATTTAAATTTTTTTGGTCGTTGCTTTCTGGCTGTCATCATTTTAACTTGAGCTTCTTCGGCTAAAACGCGTGCATATTCCTGTTCCATAACATATGGATCAACATTTATAAATGGTGAATTTGGTATCAATAATTCGGGATATGTAGCGGCCTGTGGTGGTGGCGGCAGCGGTGGTAGTAATGGTGGTTGAGCAAAAAATGATGGCGTTGGAAAAAATCCTGGTGGTACTTGTGATTGTAAAATTGGCACTTGATTTGCATTTAATTTTGTTTGCGATGCGGCACTATTTACAAATCTTATAGTTTGTTCATTTAATTTGGCATCTGTATTTGATTTTGCGCAATTGTCATTGTCAATCGATGCATTTTTCACTGGTGATTGTTTTTCACTGATTTCATCACAGCATTCAATTTTAAAATTTGCTATTAATTTTGGGCTAATTGATTGTACAATTGATTGAGTCGATTGCATCGTTGTTGATGTTATTGTACTATCCTGATTGGTTTTTCCATCCCATGGTCGAAATAGACGCGAATATGTTTGTGGTGGTGGTGGTGATATGGCACATTTGACCGACATTTTTGTTATTTATTTGATTTCACCGTTGAAATTTAAAAAAAAAAAAACAAAAACGTTTCAATCTAAATATACAAAAATTCAAAACCAAAAAGAAAATTATCACAATTTTCGTTTTTTTTTTAGAAACGCAAGGAATAAGAAAAATATCGATGTTTACAGTTTAAGTAACCAAAGTCAACTAAGAAAGATCTTCAAAAAGTATAACTTTTAAAATAATCTCGAACAATAGAATCCTGTTGAACTGAATGGTAGGTAGCATGAAATGAGAAAAAAAAAATACAATTTCAGTAGTTACTTAAAAAGATTAAAGAATCAACAAATAGAAATAGTACACACTTACACACCCATACATACATACATACATAAAATACATGGTAACATTTTGGCTATTGTAGAAAAAGGATCATACTCAACAAAAACGCAAACACACAGAGGCGAAAGAGAGGAAAAACATTGAGTACAAACAAATAGAATGAAAGAATCAAAGCAAAATTCAATAAGTGAATCGTATGTGACAACTCCTCCCCATGTTCGGTAGACAGAAGGGCTGACAAAGAGTCAAGCACACGATGATACATACAATAAACAGGCATAAACAAAATAGTGGTACAATATTAAATATTTAGGGTAAATTCGAAATAACCAACTAAAAACGGCTCTTCAATAGGCCAATACAACACAAATACATTTGCACAAATATTCAAACTGAATCCCCCTGCAAATGCATAAATCGTAATTTTGCGGTTAAAAAGCACATACGTTCAACTCACCACAAAATCTAAACATCGTCACCGAATGTGTTGTCGGTTCTTTCATTTTTATTTTTACTTTTTTTCGTTTGATTTTAATTTCCCTGTCAATGCCTTTTTCAGAGTGTGAAAGAGTATGACTGAAACAGAGGGACTGATCAAATTCGTCTATCACTCCTGACTGCGTTTTAATCAAATCAAATAATTTCGGCGTTTTTCTTTTTCACTCTCTCTTTCTCTCTCTCTCTCTTTCTCTCTCTTTTTCTCTAATACATACGAAAATGTCTCTTTTTCATCTGTTGAGCACCGCATCGCTTTTTGTTTGATACGATGAAAAATGATACGAACATATACAATAAAATGAACGGGAAGATAATAAATGGCAGCGAAAAAGCAGTCATACAAATGCGTTGCAAAATCATTTATGGAAAAATCTTAACTATGAAAAACTGTTTTCAGAACATAAATCGTCAAACCCTTGGTTTTATTTGTTTGTATGCATGGCATACCATACACCACAAGAGTTTGACAATTTAAATATTATATGACGTCTAAATGACACACATTTCAACCATATAACAATGATGAATCTAAGAGAGAAAAAAACTGTTGCATCTATTGCTTTGATATAGAACCAGAATTTTCGTTCCACATGAGTGAATTGCTTGGCAATGGGCTTGCGATACCATTTCGCATGCACTTTTCCAAGTGATGTGTGTGTGTGTGTGTATGTGTGTGTGACTGTGGTGTGAGAATTATTATCGTTGTCAACGCATTAAAAATCAGCCTCGGAATCACACAAATTACCCGTCATCATGTTGGCTGTGAACAACGGTTTGTCAAATATAAACGAATGGCTGTTTGTGCATGTTTCATGCATTGGCAACCACATTGATAACATTTAATAAATATAGCGTTACTATGATTTGTTTAACCAGAAGGCCAATTCTCTCTCTTTCAATGATTTTATTACAGTTTTTTTTTTTTTGCGTTTTCGATGTTGACATTCTTCCATTTCGACAATCTTCATCATTTTGTTTGAACGTCATTGTATACATTATAGCAATCTCGATGGCTTTGTTAATGTGCCCAAGAGCGCTCTCTATTTGCTTGCACTTTTTTCATTCATTATAATCAAGATTCATGAAGGTTTGTACATGCATCACGCAATTCACTGTATTAAAGGCAAGACAATCAAATCGATTTTCATTCCACACGAATGATTGCATATTCCGTTAAATTACTAAATTACAATTGATAGATGAATTTTCTAGATTTTACGAAAATTAATATTTTTGTGTCTTCGGAAATTGCAATTTTTTTTGTTTCGTTAGTCTCCCACAACTCTCACTTTTTCCCGCTAACGTTGTCTTTCGATCTTTCTACCTCCCCTCTCCCTCTCTCTCTCTTTCTCCCTCCCTCTCTCTCTTTCTTTTCTCTTTATCATATCACTTTCTTTTTTATTATTTCTCTATCATTTTTTTCGATCTCTTTTGCGGTTTCAATTTGCTAGTGAAATTACTTTAATTCAAATAAACTGTACATGAATATTTTGTTGATTATAGTTGACAAAATCCGAAACTACTAATCTTGAGAATTTATATTTTGAATAAATGGAATCCTCTTGAAAATTGGACTACAATACATTAGATTGCGATCCATCATTCCGAATTGAATTATGATTGTATTTATATGTCGTGAAATTAAAACGTATTATTTGAAGTTCATATCAATCTAAGTGTGCCTTCGTCTCAAAATGGAAATGCCCAAATTTGTTTTACTATTTTTCTTTCCACTTTTTGGGTGAAAAAAATCGAAAAATGAAAATATTTCTGAATAAATCACTCAATAATGATTGAATTGCGTCATGTCTGTTATGATGCCAAATACGTTGCACATAACAATAGATAGAAATAATTGTGAACACATTGAAATTGAATTCGATGATCGATCTTCTGCTGGATATCGACAGCTCGTGACATTTTCAACTGTCACATTTTGTTCAGCAGAATTAGTTTCCAAAAAAAAAAAAAAAAAAAAAACATTGAATAAAACCGTAAATTGTGAATAAAAACGGTGTGGTTTTAATTTAGTTAGAAATTGTTAATTTCAATTTTTGATTTGGGTTTGATGCGTGGCACAGTCTCTAGTACACCTTTTATAATTCATTTAAATCATTTTGATTGAGTGCAATCGAATTATTTGACAAAAAATATATAAGATTTGGATGAAAATCTGTTTTCATTTTAAATCGAAACGCTATAATTTTTCGGATTATTGAATTTGTCGAGGTTTTTGTTGTTGTTGTTGTTGTTGTTGTAATATTGGCTTTAATCAATCTTCTGCTAATATTCTTTCGAATGGATTTCTCAGATCTCAGCCATAATATTATCAATAAAACCAATGAAGGCTATGTTTTGATAACATTATTTTTGTGTTAGACCAACTCAATTGAATGTAATATGACACTTTTATGATCGATTAAATTTTACTTCGAATATTGCCAATTGAAATTTCGAATTTAAAATTGTTTCATTATATAACATAATAAAATGAAGCACAAGTCAATTGAGAATTTTTATGTATTGTTGTTTTCTATGTTTTCCTTTTTTTTTTTTTTTGGTTCGTTTGTCGAAAATGAGCATACAAATCGAATACGCAACATAGAAGCACTTAAATGTGCATACCCTTAACCTATGAGAGGGGCGTTGTATTGGCGTAAAATTTTCAATGTGCACGTCATTGATATTGCACTCACTATTCGCATAAATGTTTATTCATTTTAACTCCGCCTTCTGTGTGACCGATTTTTCAGAAAACATTGTCAAGAAGCCCGAAATGCACCCCAATACCATACAAAGTTCCATATTACAAGCATTATGCTTGCATTGAAAATATTCAACATACTAGGCCAAAATTACACATACTTGCGGTGAATTGACAATTTTCATTGAAATCAAATGTTGATGAAAAGAAAAGTTTTTAGTTTTTCGATCGAAAAATGCAATATTGAAAATGCAATGTCGAAATTGGGCTGTGTGTTTTGTCTCTCTGTCTGTATACTGTATATGGATGATTGCATTAGACAATAATAAAATGGAATGGAAAAAAAAAACACAAAAGTCAATATGATAGAAGGCTAATCGAATCCACTTTTATTTGATAGCCAAGTTTACTGCTTATATATATATATCAATTCGGGATAAATGCTCAAGAAAAATGAGAGAAGATAAAAAAAAAAATAAACATCTGCGGCGCACTTTCCTCTTGCTTGTGTCAATTCAGCATTTGAAAAATGCACGATTTATTAAATAAACTATAATAAAATATCAAATATTTTTTTTTTTCTTTTTGGCGTCCGTTTGATTCTATTGTGTTGTAGTAGCGCTTTTGTTATCTTGTTTTGCAAAGACACACACTCATACAACACATTTCAACACGGGCCCCGGTTCTATTTCATTTCATTTGTTGTTTGGTTTTTATTTGAATCCATCCTAAAGAGGCGAGTTTTTGAAGTGGCTTTTGTGGTTTGATATCAGCCATTGAATTGGCTGATGTATATTCATAATAGTTTTCTTGGTTATTTCTAAGGAAAAAATATAAATGTCGATATAAAGGAGCTACATTTAAAGGTTTTTCAATCAATTGTATCCATTTAAAAAAAAAAAAAAAAAAAAAATAAATAAATAAATGACGACTCGCTTCGACTTTACGCTTTCACAATAAAAACCATATGCATAGCTCAACACAATAGTTTGCTCTCGTGGACAACGCATATCATTTTTCACACCTTTGCCCTGATGACAATGAAACCATTGTTTTTCCATGTTGTTGTTTTCATTGTTGATGGCTTTCACTGTTTCTGTCTTTCTCACTCGCACACACCTCTCTCTCTCTCTCTCTATCTTTCTTCATTTATTTCATTCTCTTTTTTCCTCCTATCTCTTTTTCTCTTTCTCTCTCTCTCTCTTCCTCTCTTTCCCTCTCTCTCTCTCTCTCTTTCTCTCGCTCATCTCGTGAATTGTAAATAAGTGAAAAAGTGCCGAACAAATTGGCCAATATCAATATACAGAAGAGAGAAGATAAAAAAAAAATAGATACATTGAGAGATACATACTCGTTCACAACATTGAGTGCATGCGCATTTGTCGATATTTGACAAAAATTATGATTGATTTGCCAATTACGTCGATCAATTTAAAAGCCGCCATTGAAGTATTATGAATAAACTCAATAACAAGTAGCAATGATCGACTGAATAAATCCTTTAATTCTAAAATGGATTAAATGTGCAAAACAAAATGTGTCACAAATCAGATTATTGAAATGAATCAATTGACAACAACTTATTCGTAACACAATACAGAAAAATATAAAAACTTGGCAATCTATTTCAATGAAATATTTTAAAAGAGCAAAAACAACAACAACAAAAAAGTTGTAATTTTTACGATAAATATGAAAATTCAACTGGATTTTACTAATCAAATAGTGAATGGACTCTATGGTTTAAGAATAGAATTTGTCACATATATTTGTTGACTTTTTGCTTGAGCACATGTCAAACGTGCATTGATTTTGTTTTGAAATCACTTAAGCTTACTGTTAAAAAAAAAATGGCAAAGAATTTTTCAAAACTAAACCACTCATTTTGATGCGTAACTATGAATGAAATCAGCTCATTTTTTATCCGTACTTTTTTTTTTTCTCATTTTTCGACTTTCGCCTAGATTTTAATGTAGTCAAACATAATTGTGGTGCCATTCAGTCTGCTCTCTACATCATTGATGAAAATTCAACGAGAATTATGTTTCAAAAATGCAAGAGAAACAGAAAAAAAAAACGATTGAATATTTTGCAATTGATTTTGAAAGTGTAGAACAACAACTTAACTAACCTAAAATCAATGGATCGACTTATACCGGATTAGTGTAACATGGTTTGTAATTCAATTATAGACATTATAAAATAAGAATACCTGCTTCCCATCCGGACTCGTGCAACTGATTATTATCTTGTACAGAGTATACGATGTCATTAGGAAGGGGAAAAAAAAGCATATTTTCAAGATTTTATTGCATTTTCACAATGTGGCTACCGAATTTGTTTCGAATAGATGTTTTTTTTATTTTTTGTTCTTGTTGTTGTCCTTTTCATTGACAATGAATGCAAATATCAAGGCGATGAAACGAGATGCACGTAGGGCTTACTACGCGCCCAGACGTGCTCTCGGTAGCACAAATATGTGTTCTCAGTGGTACAAACGGACGCGTAGTAGGCACTACGTGCATCTCGTTTCATCGCCTTGGCAAATATCAACCTTAGCATCTGTTAAGAAAACCAAAAAATTGGCCAAATAACAGCACTTTTTTAAAAATGAAAAAAAAAAAAAGAAAAAGAAAAATTCAAGAGTCATTCGCACATATGTGAACATACATACATCTCGGAAACGATCTCGAACCAATCATCTTGATAATCGATTTTTTTTTCTCTCTCTTCTTTCTGGTTGGTATTTTGATTGTGTGCCTTTCATGGCAATATAATCGCATTATGTTTTAGAAAAACAAACAACAAAATGTTCATTATAGCTAATCTGCTTACATTACAACTATCTCTCTGTGGATTATTTTGTATGCATGTATGTTTGTCACATATCATTCGACACCCTGATCTATACAAAGACTTTGAATTCTGAATAGTAGCACAAAAGTACCGATAATTGTATTGTTACTTGCACAAAAGTGCGTACGGAAAAGTTAAAGCAAGAGCAAAAGTAAAGAAAAAACAATACAAACAACAACTTGCCGAGAGCAAAAAAAAAAAAAAAAGAGTGAGAGACATTTTTGAATTAGTCATTTTCATTCACAAATAAAACATAAATGTTGGTCAATGTGTAAAAAAAAAAAAAACATATACAGTAATGCATCAAAGGAATTTCGCATTTCTAAGTGGTTTGTTGTTTGTTTGTTAGTTGTACAGATGCCGTTTTAGAGTGTGTTTTAAAACATCTAAACAAACCGAAACCGATTGATGGAACATGTAAAATATACACAGACAAATCAAAACAAAAACGACAATTTTAACCAGAAAATTTGATTTGTTTATGAAACTAAATCAATCATAAAAACACATAAAAAAAAAAATGAAATGGAACAAAAAAATAGACAATCAGATTAGTCGATCGATCATTGTTTTGACTTGATTATCCTTTTACATAGACTGCACTAAATATTGAAATCAACTCAATTTATATCGGTGCATGAATAACATGTTAATTTTAAATAAACAATAATGAAATTCTTGGTAGATTGATTCTTGTATTAAATAATGAGTTATTTTGCGCGTGGATCTTTGGAGCTTTTCTTTCGCCAAATCATTTTTTTTTTCTTCATCATTTTCTATTCACATCGCTTTCGTCCTTAGAGAATTTATGTATTTGTTGTCTTATTTTCTTTTTTACTCTTTAACTGAACATAAAATGAGATTTGCGAATGCGTAACAGAAGCTAAAATCGGCAACGAAGAAACAAATTGATAGCGAATCCGACAAAGAGAATCGGCAACCCGAAAAAAAGCCACATCAATAGAAATCACATCGGTAAAGGCACATCATCATCATCACCAAGTCTGTGGCTATTGTTGGTATTGTTATAACTACATGTTGCAATTCAGTTATAAACAATCATTTCAATAGAGATTGAATTTAAACAATAAATAGATGCTGGCACAATAAATTAGTTGACATCTCTATTTCAACTAGCATATTTGTTGTATTCGCTATACTTATGACACTATAACATATTCGTTTCTTCTGTATTGCTTTTATTTTATGTTGTTGGTTGTTTTGTTTTTTTTTTTTTTTTTTTTTTTTTAACACTATCAATATTCGCATAAATCGATGAGAAATTCTCCCTCGTCATTTTTACCGATATACTCATTTGTAATGCGGCATAAAAGTAGAAGAATATGACAACGAAGGAAGGAGCAAAAAAAAAAACACAACGACAAGTCAGTTGAAAAGATTGCAACCGATTGAAATTGCCGAAGAAAAAAAAAATAAAAGCGAAGTGTTCTAATGAAGAAAATGAACATTATCACCATCTCAACTAAAGAAACTTGAAACGAATGAAGGGAACACAATGATGATGAAAAAGAAAAGTGCCGACACGCTATATTATCCATTGCATAGTGCATTAAAGGCACGAAATCGTACACTTCTTCTTCTTCTTCTTTTTCTTCTTACTGTTCATCTTATTCATGCCTTTCACACAAAGCTATTGTTTTTCTAGATTCTTTGAGAACCGGCTACTATATTTTTATAGAAATAAATAGAGAAATATGTGTTTTTTTTTTCCTGATTTATCTATCGAATCGTTTGTCAATGTTTAACTGTTTTATTTTTTTTTTTTTTTTTTTTTTTTTTTTTAATGGCAAAAAGTGTATTTTGTCGTTCCCAAAATATGATCGCATTGATTTGATCGTTTATTTTGCACATACCGATGAAACATAAAAATTGTTGCCTTTTTTATGTTTCTGCATGACAATAAATAAAATAAGATGAGACACATAAAACTGATGATCATTGATTCGTTTGTCTCTTTTTGCCAAACAATAAAAAAAACCCGATATTTGTATCAATAGATTTCTTTGGTAACATGAAAATTGACCGGAATTTTTCGGAATTTCAAAGAGACCATCATATCATAAAATTAGCCAAAAGAACTACAAATCGATATAATCATCTCTATGATGTTTTTTTTTCTTCTTCTTACTCTATCTCTGTTCTCATTTTCATTTGTTATCTTTTGTTAAGTTGTTATGTTTCAATCGAGGATGTTCTGGCAGACAAACCGTCCCGATAACTTTTTCAAAATCAGAAACTATTTATGAATTGATATGATAAAAATGCGAATGAGAGCAAAAAAAAAAAAAAAAAAAAAAAGGATCAATAGAGGCGTAGCAGATATGCGTGAAAATTGAATTGCCAGCAGCAACGTTCAAATGCTTGAACAAAGTATCACAGTGTCATTTGATTGTCTACAAATTATGCGTATAAAGTATTGTATCAATTTGAAAATGTTTTAAAACTATTTAAAAGACTGTCATATAGTTTGATGCGAGTATGGAATTTTTGTGGTTCAATTGACAACCAGAACCAATTTCATGTGTTGAATGTGTGTTTCAACAGGCAATAAAGTAATTTATAAATATATGACGATTCTTCAAGTGATTGTTTGGATATGTTGGACAAAACCATAGCAAATGTATGATATTCTTGAAAAACAGAATCAATCAGATACAGATATGTATTTATATATTTTTTGTTTTTTTGTTTCCAATGGACCTTATGTAGCAAAAATGTCTCAATTATATCCGAGATATTTATTGCAATGAGATGACATTGATCATATTCTTACTTTTATTTCCGGTTTGTTTTGCGTATATTTATCAAAACCGCAAAATATCATTTAAATGTCTATTCATATAGTTGGTATAAGTTCCCTCCGAGTATCAATTCAACCCTAAGAATTTGGCAATACTTATCGACATATAGAGATTGAATAAAAAAAAAAAAAAAGGTTCACAAATCGATGTCATTTCGTATTGAAAACTGTTTCATTTGTTTGCTATTCAATCCAATTGTTGCTGACCCATCGAATTTGGAAGTTTTTTTCCCCCCCCCCCCTGAACTCATCATCGTTACTGCAATCACCTTTTCACAATACAATAACCAATATTTCTCTTTTCATATGATTCTTTTTTCCATAATGTTTATCATGGTATCGGCTATTTATGTGACGTCATAATAAATTCAATGGCAACAAGAAATTCGATGAAAACCATCGAAATGAACGAAAACTGATACGAATTATGTGTAAATGTATGAGAGTGAAAGAGATAATCCAATACAAATTAAGATTGGGGCAAGAGGGAGAGAGAGTGAGAGAGCAAAATTGTTAGCCATTGGAAAATCACCAGCAGTAATTTGGTTTTTCTTATTTATTTATTTATTCAAGATTCATCATTATATTTTCTCAAACATGTTGGCGATATATCTTCTAACGAAGCTCTTCAAATTTGAACAACAATACATGAGTTATGATTATGATTATAATATTCTATAATTAACTTGGTATTGCAGGAGACATGAGCGGCAAAAGCTGCTTATCAGCTTTTATTAAAATGGTCATAGTTGACATTAAAATTATCAAAACCAACGGATACATTTGATAAAAACGGAAATAACATAATGTTATGTGATTTGATTTGGCAACCCAACCGTTCGAGAAGTGTGGGTGCTCAATGAAAAAAAAAGAATATACTATATATAACTCTTAAACGGCATTGAACGAAAAGTAAGTTGGATGATTTTTTTTTTTTTTTTTTTTTTTTTTTTTTAAATATAGCAAGTGATTCCCACACACGCATTTCAAATATTACTTTCTTCAGAATGAGAAAGAGCAAGTGAGAGAGAATGAATGAGAGAAGAGCAAATATGTTGAGCAGATACGTTGAATAGCCGAAGTGGAGAATGATGGCGCATGTGCGACAAACGCGCGTTGAAAGCACTCTTTGCAATTGTATTCTCCACGTTATTCTCACGTTCAGCCAGTTTCCATTCATAATATTCGGTTGAGGGCAACTTTTTTTTTTTTTTTATAATAAAACATAAATTTGCTCTTCAATTCGGTTGTCCTGTTTGTATAATTTTGTAGGATTGTAATAGAAAATAAAAACGGAATAGAGAAGAAACAACGTATTGAAAGGTAGAAAATAAATCATACACGGCAAGTTTATCAAATTGGCCTACAAAATTGTGACCATGGTCAAATTTTTTTAACTTGTATTAAGATAGAGTTGTTATTTCTTTTAGTTCATTTAAGACATCAGTTTGAGTGTTCAACAAAAACAAAAAAAAAAAAAAAAAAAAAAAAACGAAGAAACAAATAAAACACAAGGTGAACAGACCTTCATGAAAATTTTCATTTTCACACTGCATTGTGAATCTAGAGAATTTTGTGTTTGTTTTACAATTGAATTGTGTTAAGTGAGTGCAAAGCAAACGTGAATTTAATCAAGGATTTAGTGGAATTTTTTCTTTCTCTCTCTCTCTTGTTTCAATCAATCAAGCTTACAATTTTACAAACCAATCAGTTCGGATAAGTAATAGACGATGGTGAAAGTGATTTATAATTGTCATAAATTTCAACACGAATTGTCATTGGTTTTTGCTAATTTTAATTAAATCGTGACATTTCATTGCATCTTTTTTTTTCCATTGATTCATTACTGTAGATTCGTTTTAATTTTACAAAAAAAAAAAAAAAAAAAAAATCGAAGGAAAAAAAGCTTTTTTTCATCCACTCTCACTCTCTCCCTATCTCTCCCTCTCTCTACTCTCTCTTTCTCAATCGGATAAAAAATCCCACGGAATGAAAGTTTCTGCCAACACTCATACAAATTTATATTATCCATTGTACGCATCATACTTTCGAGTGCGAATCGATGAGGCATATTTGTTTGTGTTAGTGTGTTGTATACACATCGCTTTTTTCGAGAATAACATAACTTAAATGGTAGCATACATTCAGATATTGGAAAATCGATTGCTTGTTTTGAAAATGTCTTGTATTTGATACTACATTACGATGTTCTAGTTGTCAGTTTATGAAAAAAAAAAAAAAAAAAACTTTACACCAACGATTTTCGTCAATTATTATTATATAATTAGTTTTCAATGAAATCACACAAATCTGTGAAACAATCATAAATTCATTTATGGTTAAATGAAATTTCATTTTTGTTTTTTTTTCTTTCTTTCATTTAACGCATTAAACAGATAATGAATTGAATGTCATCCACTCGTTCATAGGAAATTCATTTAAAATATCAAAAAGAAATGCACATGCAATGTATCTTCATTAAATCAACACCATGTTATACATATGTATGTTCACGTTTTGCATGCCGTGTTCACGGAAGCGATATCATTATTATTCATTCAAATGTATTCATCTCTCTTTGTTTTGTATTCTTTGAATACGTCGCTTTGTTTTGTTGAATAAATTGACACATAATTCTCACAAACAAAACGTTTGTGATTTACAAAAAAAAAAAAAAAAAAAAATAAAAACAATTTAAATCGATTTCGATTTTTCAATGCAGCTTTTTTTATAGAAAATTGAAAATGTCAAATGTAAATCGACCATATTTTCTCCTTTGGCCAAAATTGTTTTGGTTACATTTCATTTTTCTTTTCATTTTTTTTTTTTTTTTTTTTCGTTATTTTAGAAACTTAAAAATATGCGGCGAAGATCACGGCATGGGCGTATGTTCGCCTTAGGATTATTATTTATGATGTATAGTACGTTAAAAGTTTATTCATCCAGTGAAATTGCAATCAATCCATCAAATACACCACGATCGGACATCGAACAAAATGATGATTTGACAAGACCAACAATTATCGATGATGGGCTTTTTGGATCCACGGAATCAATACAATTTACAACAGCCAAACGTAATTTAAAAAACAATAATTTTTTATTTTTATTTCTCTTATTTTTATGTTCTCCAATGTGAATTGTCGTTTCAAACATGTATTATTTCACATTGCCCTAAATTGCACCACGCAATAAATAAGCAAACAACTAATGGATTTTTAATTTGAATAAAATAAAAAAAAAAAAACACAAAAACAAAAAAAAAATGTTTTGTATGTTTGTGAATAATTTCATTCAATTGTTTCATATTGATTTTTCTTCCCTTTGTTGAAGCAGCAATCACAACAGAATCAACGCGAATTTCAGGTGATCCACGACCAACATATCGTCCGAAACGACCAAACTGCACTCCACCGGCTATTGAACAATTTCCACCACCGTTATTGCCATCATGGTTTCGTGAAAAAGGCGGCCTAATTATACATGTTCTGATCGCAATCTTTACATTCTTGGGTTTAGCGATTGTATGCGATGATTATTTTGTATCAAGCTTGGATCGAATTTGTGAGGAATTACGATTATCACCAGATGTAGCCGGCGCTACATTTATGGCTGCTGGTAAATTCAAATAAACTTTGGATGGATTATATTAAAATATTTTCCTTTTTTTCTATTTTAATCTGTTTTTTTTTTTTTTTTTTTCATTTGTTGTCGATTGAAAACTATACCATTTCGTTTTGCATTTTGTGTATTAGGAAGTTCGGCACCGGAGCTTGGAACAGTTATTATTGGTGTATTTTTTGCAAAAGATGATATTGGAGTGAGTGGTGTGATTGGATCAGCTGTATTTAATATCATGTTTGTCATATCAGTATGTGCACTATTTTCGGGAACTGTTTGCCATTTAAATTGGTGGCCATTGGTCAGAGATTGCTTCTTCTATTCACTTTCAATTATCGTTATGCTCATTATTATGTTGAACGATTATATCTCATGGGTGAGTTGAGAAAAAAAAAAAATACGATCTCAAGCAATGCGGTGAAACGCAGGGCACGTAGTACCTACTACGTGCCTATTTGTACCTGCGAAGACACATTTTTGTGGCTACCGAAGAACATTCGAGCGTGTAGTAACAACTACGTGCCCTGCGTTTCACTGCTTTGATCTCAAGATCGATTTCACTATGAATAATAAATTTATAAAAAAAAAAAAATCTTTTTTTTTTTTCTTTTTCATATCCATTTAGTATGAGGCTTTAATCATGATTCTATTTTACGTTGTATATTGTATTGCATTGCATTTCAATACTGCGTTGGAAAAATGGGCATATTCATTAAATTTACCAATTAAATTACCAACGAAAGAAGAGCAATTAGCTTTAGTTACGTTTAAAAATGTTCCCGATCAAAATTATGCACAGGCAACCGAAGCAAATGGAAATGCTGAACAACAGCAGCAACGAAGTCCCGAACAGCAACAACAACAGCAGCAGCAGCAACAAAACTATGGAACAGGCTTCAATGATGGAACAGAGTAATCTTTCTTTACATTTTGTCATAATTTGTGTCTTTGATCGATTGCTTTAATGGTGTTTTTTTGTCTTATGTTTCATTATAACCCCGCTACTTACTACTAATCTGTTGTATAACACTTTATTTCTCTATTCCATCAACAGTGAATTTTGTCGAAGAAAAAAAAAACGAACCAAATAATAATTTAATTTCAATCTTTTCTTTAATCCCGAAAGTGAATGCTTTAAATGTTGTATTACCAATGTTGTCATACAACTAGTTGATAAACATTTCAATTTCCACACTAAACTAACGTGATTTTTGTTTGTTTTTTTTTTCTCTCTCTCTCTCTCTCTTTTTTGTGTTTCCGTTAAATGTTTCTATATTATTGTTGTTATATTGACGTTATTCTAAAGCTGGGATCCAAATGCAGCATGGGATGATGGACAAGCAAATCTACCGTCACAAACATCAATACCAATTCAAAATGTCGGTGGTTATGGTGTAACAGATTCATGGAATCCTGATGCATCTTGGGGTCAAGGTCAACAAAATTATGCATACACTGCCGCTGCGGGTGATCAAAGTGAACAAACATCACCACTTACTGGTGTTGATACAACAAAAATGGATCAAAAAAAATCGGTTGGTGCAATGCCAGCACCTGAATTTTATAAATCAAAAGATCCAAAAGCATCACAAATGTTAGTTGATCCATTAATTCGACCAACCGAAGGTGGTACAATTGCATTAATTACATGGCGCGTTTGCTATCCAATACATTTTCTATGCCAAAAAACTGTTCCCGATTGCCGAACTGAAAAATATCGCAATTGGTATGGATTCACATTCATTATATCAATGCTATGGATTTCATTCTACTCATATCTTATGGTAAAAAGAAACATTTTATTTCATTTATTTTCATTATATTTGTTTTGCATTCAATTTTTAAGTTAATTGATTGATTGATATTTTATTGATAGGTTTGGATGATCACCATAATCGGCACAACTTTAGGCATTCCAGATACAGTGATGGGTTTGATAATTTTCTTTTTATACCGTTGAATTATTCATGGAAAAAGCAATAGTTCAATTTTGATTTTGATGATGGCATGGTAATTGTGCATATTCTTTTTTTTTTGATAGGTTTAACATTCGTAGCGGCAGGTGTATCGATTCCAGATGCATTAAGTTCTATGGCTGTTATCAAAGAAGGATACGGTGATATGGCCGTTTCAAATGCGGTTGGCTCAAATGTCTTCGATATTTTAATATGTCTTGGTTTACCATGGCTTATTCAAACAACAATTATTGATGCCGGTGGACATGTCAATGTCATCTCAAAAGGTTTGCTCATATTTATCGAATTGTTCTTTTCGTAACCAATGAGAAAAAAAAAAAGTTAAAAAAATACAACCTGATTAAAATTTCTATTTTGCAATTTAGGTTTAACATATTCCACATTGTCATTGTTATCGACAGTAGTATTCTTGCTATTGTCAGTACATTTGAATGGATGGAAACTTGATCGACGCCTTGGTATCATTTTAATGGTTTGGTATTTCTTGTTCATTGCATTAGCATCAATGTATGAGCTCAATGTGTTTGGTAATTTCAATCCACCACAATGCATAAGTAAGTATCATTCAGCACATATTTCCTTTTCACATTCAATCAACATATTTTTTTTTTTTTCTCTTTTTTTTTTGTGGCAAAAATTAAAATATTTTCACGTTATTTGGAAAAAATAAACTAATTTCTTTTTTCTATGATTTCTTGCTGACCAGGTAAATATTAAACATTCGCATCAGCATTTGTTCGTTGCTGTTCAACAAATAATTTGCAATGCGGTATAAGTGTTTATATTCGTGGGCCTGTTTCCATTTATGTAACAAGTAAATACAAAAAAGAGAAAAGAAAAGAAGAAAAAAAAAAAGAGAAAAAAAAATCGAAGCAGAAAGAAGTCATATTTAAACGTACTGTTGTCCCCATTGAACATCGTTGTTATCTGCTGTTTTAATGCAAAATAGCATTTAGAAATACATCATTTCATATGAAACATACACACATCATAAATCTATAATAATATATTAGAATGCTATACAATTCCATGTGTGGTATTAAGTGAAAAAGAGTGATGAAACCTAGAAAGAAAGCAAAAAAAATATCACGAAGAAATGAAAATCAACATAAACACACATGATTTTAATGGTAAAAGTGAACATATTCTGTTATATTCTGACTAAAAACCTGATCAAATATTTGTATATAAAAAAAAAAAAAAAAAAAAAATATGCAAAGACAATTAAATATAAAGTTCAATTATTTATTGAGAAACAAAAAAAAAAAGCATTATCGAAATAATTTTATTGAAGAATATCAGTTTGAATATTATTGTAAAGCGCGATAGTGCAAACGATGTGCAACACTGCATCTAACAAATCATATATAACCGTATATATTTTTCGATAAAGTTGTAATCAAACTGATAGATTTCATTGTAATCTAAAAAAAAAAGTGTGACAAAAGAGCATAAAGATGTAAAGAGATACCAAAGAATTATGAAAATGAACAGCGAAAACCTAAAAAAAAAAAAAAAAAAAAAATATAAAATTATGCAGCAAAAATATAGATGAGATTTAAATACAAGCATTTATTAAACAAAGGAAGAAAAGAAGAATGAAGAAAAGAAGGAATATTAAAAGAAAAAATAGAAAAATCAAATAATTTCAATGCTAAAGAAAAGGAGAAGAATACGAACACTATGAGATCTATATACTTATGTATCCTTTTCAAAAGATGCAACAACAACACACAAAAAAAAAATTTTTGTAAATATCTGCAGTTTGTGTTTGATTTTCCGTGACTATTTTCGCTGCGATTATAAGAAAACTCCCAAAACTTACTCTATGCATGCTTCCGCGCGTGTTAAATGCAAACAAACAAAAAAAAAAAAAACAAACATTTACACAAAAACGAAATAACAACAATACTACAATCAATACTGTACAATTGCTCTTGAGTCTTCTTTCAATTTACATGCAATTATATATTTATTCTGATGAAAATTATCATAATATCATTTAATTATTAAATATATACTATAAAATCTATTATTATAAATGAGAATAAATGAGAAAAAGAGAAACTGCATAAAGAAAATTTATGGAATATTTAAATAAGAGAGTACAAGAGAAAAAAAAAAATGAGAAAGAAACAGCAACAAAAAGAAAAGAAAAGAAAAATTAAAAAGAAGTTTCAACACCATTTTATTCTATATGTAAACCCAACATATTCTTTGATTGTGATATGTGTTAAAATTATTTGAAGACAATATATCTTTGATGCCATCGGATCAGATAATAATCATACAGCACATCATTCTGTCCGATGTCTTCATTTCATGTGCAATTCTCTGAGATCAATACAAATGACCATAGTTCTTTGCAAAATTCTTTATGTGTAAAAGAAATGTGAACGTTTTCAAGAGTAAAACTAAAAGAAGAGAGCAAAAAAAAAAAAAAAAAAATTACAATGATTTGGGCTCTTAAACTAAAATATATATATACACTACCCGCAGAAAGTTTGGATTCAATGCATGTTTTTCATAAAATTGACGTTTTTTCTTGCTCAAAAAGTATATGAAGGTGTAATTTTTTTCTCGCAATTTCTTCAGAAGGATTTTAGATCAAACTAAAATCTTCATTTTCTTCTTAGAATAGAAATCTGTATCGTGATTCATTTATGGACTTTTTCGGCCATGTGCATGGAAATGCCAAAAAATGACCATTTTTATATGTAAATTGAATCGGACATTTTTCTGGCCTTTGAAAGTCCGTAAAGGAAATACGATACAGATTTCTATTCTGAGAAGAAAATGATTTGTATGAAAAACATGCATTGAGTTCAAACTTTCTGCGGGTAGTGTATATATATTCAGATTTATAAATCAAACTTGGAAACTTTTTGCCTAAACGTTTCAAATAATAAATCTCACATCAATTATTTATACGTAAAACAAAATGATGTCATTTGATCTCAGAGCATATCCATTTCGTTAATGTTAATTTTTATTGAGAAACAAAAAAAAAAAAAAGGACAAAAAAGAAAAACACAAAATTCTATTGAATCGAATAATATCACATCATTTATTTAAAGTAGAATGTTTTAAAATAAACAGCCTAATCATAATCAATTTCTGTTTGCTTTGCATCCATATCAAAATCATCATGTCATATTGTGAATTGTGTGAAAAAAAAAAAACACAAAAATGAGATAGAGTGCATTAGCTCTGATTTATCAAATACCTAGGCATATCTTTTGATTGTTCAATGTTGACTATTTATTGAAATTTATATAAAAAAAAAATTTATTTGCAATTTTATGCAGCAGATATTCAATTGGCGATACATTCACACATATATTTATACATATACAAAACATACATACACGTTCATTTTATCTTTATTCACATTATTCATTTTAATTGAAACGTTTCTTATGTTATATTTTTCTTTTTTTTTTATTCATTTCTTTCTTCAATTTATGACTGATAATTTAGTTGAACAAAAAAAAAAATATATATATAAATATTATAAATTACATAATTTTTGCTCGTCAAACCATAATTGTTTTCAATGCATGTATTGCGGATAAAATTGATACAATATAACAAATTATTCCGCTTATGTTTATTGAATAGGTGTAAAACAAAATCCATAAAGAGGAAAATGAGAACGAATGAAAAAAAAAAACAAACAAAACAAACAAACACACAAAACAATGATAGAATGAAAAAATTATCAATTAACGATAGTCAATTTAAATGAAATCAATTAATCTACAAACAAATGTAAAATTACACGATAAAAAAGTTCCATTTCAATTAGGCATAATATTAAAAAATGAAACAAAATAAAACACATATTAATTATAAATAAATTACGAATTATATACAACCAAATGAAAAATATTGAAAGAAACAATTATCGAGTATAAATAAATCATTGGTCAGTTTTAATGAATAATAATCATTTTTGATTTTTTGTGATCAATGATAAAAACAAATATAAATAATATGTATCAATTCGGCTCATTCATTTGCAATATTCAATTTATTTTTAATTTTACCGTTTAAAAAATCTCATGGAATGAACTATAAACGAAAAGACTTCCTCTATATTTATATTTATTAATACAATTGAGTTATCCTATAAGCGTTTCAGCCATATAAATATATATATATTTTCTTTCCATTTTATTATAATTGAACTTCTTAAGCTTTAACGTTTTTCGATTTTCTGTAGTCAAATCAACACCGCCATCGAAATTCATAACCATGAACATCCATACATACACACCATAGATATTTTTAGACACAATTAAATAATGAATGTGTCTTCCTAACGTTCTTTCATCTTGTAATTAAAAATTGTTGTGTGTTTAATTTTTTTTTTTTTTTTTTTTTTTTTTTTTGTTATTTTCAAATTTGCCGATCGAAAAAATGATTGAGATGTAAAAAATGCAAATCACAATATGATTTATGTCGTATTGAAAAATAATGATCGTAAAACAATCATAATTGCTATTTATTCGAAATTTTGCAATTATCATTTTACAATACATTTTATAGGCAATTCAAATTTGCCATCAATTTATATATCATAGATCGTCTGATAAAACGCTATAATGAAATCACAATTCAACGATATGACGATTTAAACAAATATAACATATAAAAATAATATATATTAGTTTCAGCCAAATGGTGCGCAAATTATTTTCAATAAAATATCAAATGAATGAATGAATAAATGAATGAATGAATGAATGAAAATGAGAATACAAACCAAAATGAGAAACAAACGAAAAACAATAACTGTTTTTTTTCTGTTTTTTTTATAAATTTAAGTAATTTCAAGTGAAAGAATGACAAAAAGAAAGAAAGAAAGAAAGAAAAAAAGAAAGATGAAAACCGAAAACAAAATAGCTTATGGAATAATTTAAACCAATTAAGTGATTCAATTTCATATAGTGAATCATTTCTAGAACAATAATTAGTTGTATACACACAATTATTAAAATTATTAAACAAGTAAACGATTTTATGTGTGATGAAACAAAAAAAAAAAAAAAAAAAAAAAAACGAGATTAAAATTAATTCGAAAAAAAAAACAAATAAATAAAAATAATAAAATGAAAAAGAAAATGGAATAAAACAAACAAGCAAACAATTAAACCATTTAATGGATATTGATAATAAGGCTCAAAATATATTGCACATGCAAATACAATTATGAAGAATAAGGTGAAAAATAACTGCAACAAAACCAATGAGCAAAATAATAAATAATCCATACTCAATGTTTCTGCCTAACACCGATTTCCATCACTGTTGTACTGTTCTTTTTTTCATTTCATTTCATTTTCTCTTCAATATTTCACAATATTTCAAGTAATTTTGACGATATTCTCATAAATATTTATTTATGTTTTGAAATTTTGTGAAGAGAAAATGTGTTTTTGTAGCAAAATTAGCATTCGATTGCAACTGGCCAAATCGTGGAAATTATTTTCGTGAAAAATGTATATTTATTGTCACAATTTTTTTTGGTACCGTATGGTATAAATATCATTCTGTCTGATTAATTTTCAATTTTGATCGCATTCTCTTGCGCTAAAAGATATGCGCAAATATCAGAAAATCTATCATCAAAAGAGATAATTTAATGTTTTTAAATGAAATCAAATGTTTTGAATGATCAAGTAAAAATCTTGAAATCATCAATCGAATGTACTGAAATATAATTTCCAATTTTATGCATTTTAAAATCGTTTGTTTAGCAAATTTTAATCGTAATGCATTGTAGTTATTTTCCGATTATTTTCATTTTTTTTATTATTGTGTTTTGAATAAAATATTCTTTCAGACAGTGAAATTAACAAGTTGAAATAAGTACTCACAAAACGATAAAAAATCTAAAACGCACGATTTTCGTACTGTATACGGCATAGCACAGTATTTATGTGAACAATATTCGTTACGCAGCAAAATGAGACAGCAGTATATTTCATATATCCAAAATATTACCACTACTGTTAAACTATTCAAAATGGAATTTTTTTTTTTCGGAAACTATTTTCAAATATTAATATTTTTTACACTTCAAGAAAATATTTGAATTTATGAACAAATTTGGTGGGAAATACTTTGTTTGCCACTGGTGGCGCCATCTAAATTTCGGATGAACAAAACCATAACAATTCTATTTCCAATCTTAAAGCTTTAGAGTAAATGCAGTAATTTTTTTTTTTTTTTTTTTTTTCAAACTCTTTTTTGATTCATTTATTTTTACTGCACTTTCAGGTTGAACCCATGCGTAAGCCACAAATGACAGAGAGATCTGTCTTGGAAAAATTCCATATTTTGAAATTAAAATTGATTGCTTTGAATATTATTATTTTTTTTTTCACTGATTACAAGTTTAAGCATTTTCTTAAATCAAATGTGGTCATCGAAATAATTGATACATTGAGAAGTGTGCAATATGCATTGATGAAGTTATATTGAGTCACCCTGTTACAAAAAGTAATTTACGCATTGAATACTAAGTATTTCATGAGTCAAATAATTTGCCATTTGAATGTAGCTTTTCTCAACGTAGGCATTTGTCACTTGATTGAAAGTTAATTAAGAAGAATTTGAAAAATCCGAATGGAAAAAAAAAAATCATCCAAACTCAGGTAGGTAGATAAAATATTTTAATTATTATTGTCAGTTTGAATATACAACTCAAGCAAAACACAGTCTTGATATAGTCGATTTTAATTAGTTTTTTTTTTTTTTTGTCGAATAAAAAGAAAAAAAAATTAAACAAATCATTAAATAATTGATAAAGCAAATTGGTATAAAAAAAAAAAAAAAAACAAATATGAATTTACATTGCTTTTTTATTATTTTATTAATTTCATTGAATATTTCATTAATACAAACTGACTCGAATGCATCAATAGACGATACAGATGAAGAATTTGATTTGGATTTAACAACAACCGAATTGCCAACTATTGAAAGTGATGATGATTTTAATTTAAGTGATAACATATTTGAATTGCAAAACAATGAGAAAAATGTGACAACAAATAAACCATTGGGAACGGAACAAATTGGTCCAATTATTTCTCAATTGCTTAGTCCAATATCATCAACAATATCACCATATCTTGGCCCATTGGCACCACTATCAAATATTCTTGGAAATGTTATTACAAATACGGTTACCGAGGTTGTTGTTACATTGTTAAACAATACAATGTCATCGGTAAAACGTAGAGAATTTACACAAATCAAAGATTACACCGCATATTCAATTAAAATTCCGAATAATGGACGATTTCTTTTACTTTCAAAAAATTCACCAACTTTAACATCGCATGCAAAATTACGAAATCAAAAGTCTATGGCTTACAAAAGACAACGAAAGCAAAATTCAAAAATGATACTGGATCCGGATACACAAAATTAATGGTTGAAAATATAAAATAAAAAATTGAATTTTAAATAAAATTATTCAATGTTAAATAAATCACAATTGACTTTATTTGTAAAAAAAAAAATTGTATTTTCTTTGTGTACTTTTTTTTTTTTTGGTCTCAAGTTGTCTGAACTTCATTGATTTGTCATAATAATAGAAATAATTTCAAGGAAGATTAGATGAAAATCGGAATTTTTCCATAACCAATTCAATTCGCTGAAAGATCTTTTGAAAGATCTAATGGATTTTAATAATTCAGATTATTACCAAATAGGTATTTTCCGACATTTAAACTATGAGTGAAAAGAATTTTTTTTGTTTTTGTTTTTTTGAAAATCGAGCTAAAGTTTAAACGATAATTATTTTTTTCTTTTCTATTAGTGGCGCCATCTTAAAATTAGATTGAAAGCGAAAATTGAGAAAAAAAAGATTCTACTTTTCCATCATCTGCAAAAAAAAAAAAAAAAAAAAAATTGGAACGTCAGTGTAAATGAAATGCATTTTTTGTTTTGCTTTGTTCTGTCAAAAACTTTTATTTATTTATGCATTGCATTAGAGTTGAATAAGTGTGAGCAATAAATGACATCATTTTCTTTAGCTGCGAATATCTGCTTAAAAATAAAATTATAACTAGTTTCATTTCCAAGGTGTAGATAGCCAGATCATGTAAGTGTACCCAAAATAAAACGTATCGATTAAATGAAAAAAAAAAAAAAAAAAAAAACAAAATAAAATGCTAATAATTGTGATTTGAAATTTATAATATAGTTACTCTGCGCTTGTCCAATAATCGTATGCGGAAAATTTTGAACGTTGAATCATATACCATAAATTGCTTTGTTGGCGAATATCTTTTAATCGTTGCAGTCCAAATTTAATTAGGCATCAAATAATGGGCATCGAATGTGAACTACCACCATTACGATCATTAGATGATTTTTTATGGGGATCAGCACGATTTCAATTGCCAAATTTTCAAGATATTGACAAATGGGGAAATCGTGTAACCAAAAATTTTTTATATTATCAAACCAATTATTTTATCATGGCAATTATTGTATCACTAATGTTTGTTCTACATAATCCAATGCTAGCAATTTCTGGTTTATGTGCATTTGTAATAATAATTGCATCGTTTGTTATAATTAATCCAAATCAAATTCAAGGTCAGCCACAACATGAAAAATTTGCTGGTTCCACTGGATGGATGTATATTGGTGGAATTGTATTTGCCATATTTTTATTCTTTTATCTATTTCAATCAATTATGTATGTTACATTGTTAATTTTATTACCATTTGTTTTGGCATTTATACATGCATCATTGCGTTTACGAAATTTACGTAATAAATTAACGAATGCTATTGATGAAAAATTACGCTATACACCAATGGGCGTCTTTCTCGAAGCAATGTATATAGTTGTCGATTCAAACATTAAATAAATATTGTCCATAAATTTTTTTTTTTTTTGTTTTGATTTAAAAAATATCTTAATTCTTTTCAAGTCAATTTAGATCTATTTCATATCTCTAAGCCTTTATTTTTTTTTTTTTCGTTTTGTATAAGACATTGATATTTATGTTTTAAGGTCTAGAGAAAAATCAGAAGACAATGTAGCATTTTTCATAGCTCCACAACTACTCTCAACATTTGATTAAGGATGTAAAAATTCGTATTTGGTTTTTTTTTTTTTTTTGGAATGCCCAATACAATGAAAAAAGAATTAGAAGAACAAGTAAAATTCAATTTATTTGACTTCTTTTGCGTTGTTTTGCACTTCTATAAAAAATGTCCAACAATTTCAATTAAAATACGTGACAAAACCTGTATAAAAAGTACATTAAATTGGTCATTTGACAAATGGAACAATTTTTGCTTGATCTAAAATTTAGATTCTAAATAAAGCCATTTAAAATTGTCAATTCAATTCTTATAATTCTGTTTTAAAATGAAATCTAAACATCAAGTGTGGAATAGAGGTGCTCAAGTACCTTACATGAACGGTTCATGTTCGTTCGAGTTCAAGTACAGTAAGTTTGTTCAAGATGTTTAAGTTTGGTTCATGTTCGTTGGAATATTGTTCAATTAACTGAACTAAATTGAACTATTCAATAGTATATTAATTAGGTTTGAACATTGTTAAATGTAAAACGTGAGAATTTATGAAAATATTTGAATCTAATTTTGAATATTTCTTGCACAGATTCTTATTTATTGTTCTTCTTATTTTATTCTCTTTAAATTTATCTTAAATAGACTTTAATTTCGATTTTTTCTTATAGTACAAAATATATTTATTTATTTATAGTACAAAAATGTTTCTTCTGTTTTTCTGTTAAAAATATGGCATTATTTCAAAAACATTTATAATTAACATATCATTCAAAGTATTGTCCATCGCTAGCCACTACTTTCTCCCATCTTTCTGGTAGCATATAGATTCCGCGCCGAAAGAATGACTCATCTTTTGAGGCCAAATATGAATCGACCCAATTTTTGACATCTTCAGAAGAAGTGAAGCGATGCCCAGCCAGGTGATCTTGCATCGACCGAAACAAATGGTAGTCAGAAGGGGCAAGATCTGGGCTATAAGGCGGGTGAGGCAGATTTTCCCATCCGAAACTTTCCACATTGTTTTTGGGCTCTTGATCGCGATGTGGCCGAGCATTGCAATTATGGAAAATTAATTTGTCATGTTTGTTCTCCCACTCTGGCCGTTTTTGCATAATTGCTGCGTTCAATTTGATGAGTTGTTGTCGGTAGCGTTCCCCATTAATGGTTTCATCCGGTTTTAGCAGCTCATAATATAGCACACCCTTCTGATCCCACCAGATACAGAGCATTACCTTGGACGTCGATGTTGATGCATGTCCGGGTAGTCCCCATGATTTCTTGCGCTTGGGATTATCGTAGTAGATCCATTTTTCATCACCAGTGACAATTCGATGCAAAAATGCCTTCTTTTTGTGGCGAGCGAGCAACATTTCTGACATGCAAAATCTTCTTTCAACGTCTCTTTGTTTCAATTCGTGTGGCACCCAATTTCCATGCTTTTGAATGAATCCTAATGCTTTTAAACGTTTTGAAATGGCTTGGTGTGTAACTCCTAATGTTTTTGCAAGTTCTTCTTGCGTTTGACACGAATCTTCGTCGAGTAATGCTTCCAATTCTTCGTCTTCAAACTTTTTTGGCTGACCAGTGCGCTCTTTGTCTTCCACATCAAAGTCACCACTTCTAAATCGTTGAAACCAATTTTCAACAGTTTTATCAGTTGGAGCATTGTCCCCGTAAACTTCTTGCAGCAAACGATGACAATCAGCAGCTTTTTTCTTCAGATGAAAACAGAAAAGCATAGCTTCCCGCAAATTACGTTTCGTTGGTTGGAAAATTGGCATATTTAAAGCAAAAAAACAGAAGGTTGTTTACTCTTCGACAAACTGACATGTACTGAAATGTGAAGCATATTGATGACACTTCAACATGAATTTGGTTGTAGTATGTTCAGATGTGCTAAAGTACTAGTTACGCCATCTTGTAGAAAATCGAAAAAACTAATTTGCACATCCAATATAACGCAAGCATACACAAAGCAGAAACGAATTACAAAAACAACAACGTGTGTACGCATCAATGAAGAATGAAGGATGTGAAAAGAGCGTATGGTTTTACTTAAAATATAAGAATTACATTTTTTTTTATTAAATCGATGAAGAAAAATATGTTTCAAAATGTAAAGATAATGTATTTGTTTATTTATTCAATTTGTTGGGACTAGATCATATCTAACGTTGGCATATCACATAAAGCGCAAAAAAAAAAAAACGTTTCAAATATTCTACGAAATGTCATTTGTTATAAAATGCCTCTGGTGTACGAATGTATAACTACAATGACAACAATGAAAAAGTGTTTTTCTATTTTATTCAAAACAACTGCAATCTATAGTTTATTTTGTGTGCTTGACTTAACCACAACTCATCGTAATACAAAGAATTTCATTTTTTCTTTCTGCTTGTCATTGGAATTTAACAAAGACATTTTAATAAATTCGAAACGAATATTGAAAATTAATTAAAATTATAGAAAAAAAAAAACAAATTATATTTGGTTGTCGCTAAAAAAAAAAAAGTTAAAAAAGAATAAAATCCTACAGCATGTCATCGGTACGTCACGATTGGTATCAAACAGAACAACGCGTTGTCATTGATGTGCTCGTAAAGAATGCCAATGGCCGTAATATTTCGGTTGATATTCAACCGAATTTTATTTCAATTCGTGGTGATGATGTTGAATTGGATTTAAATTTAGCGCATGAAATCGATCCGGCCAAATCATCATTCAAAATTATGACCGTAAAAGTGGAAATTACATTACAAAAATTGGTTGGCGAACGATGGTCCAGTTTGAAAAAGGACAATGCCATTGCAGGGCCAATTTGTAGTTTTTCACAACAAAATCAATCAACAGCATCGCCCAGCAAAGTTAATAACAAAAATTGGGATCTTGTTGTTAAAGATGTATTTGAACGTGAAGAAATTGAAAAGGTATGACATTTTGACAAATAACATTCTAGAACATTCTATACATTTCGAGAATGATCGTTTAGTTATTGACTCATGTTTAATTTTTGACAGGATGAAGCAAAACAATTAAACAGTTTGTTTGAAAAGATTTATAGTGACAGTAATCCAGAAATTCGACGTGCAATGAATAAATCGTTCACAGAATCAGGTAAAAAGGAAAAACATTTTTTTCTCCTTTTTTTTTTAACAAAAATGTTCTTGACTGTACTTTTTGTTTGAATTTTTCATATTTATTCCATGCACACAGTCACATATAGGTTTTTATTTTTTTTTTTTTTTTTTTGTGAATTTGATAAGATAAACAACGCTGTATGTGTATTTGTATGGTCAATCAAACTAATGACTTTTGAGCTTAAAATTACTCATATCACAAAAAAAAAAAATATATTTCTATATTTATCACATTTTGTTTTTGCATTATTCATAAAAAGTTTTTTTTTTTTTTTTTTTGTTCTTTTTTCTGCTATTTGTTTCATTTAGGTGGAACCGTTTTAAGTACAAATTGGGACGAAGTTAGATCGAAAAAAGTTGAAGTGAAACCACCATCAGGTACAGAGTTTGTGCCATGGTCCGAATAAAAATTTACATGATGCCACACATTAAGTCAATGCAAATTAATTTGAACACAAAACAATAAATGTTGAAATAATCAACTGCAATAGAACAAAATGTTATGGGTTCAGAGAAACCATCTGAAAACTATTTAAATTTTACCTAAACTACTCTATAGCTATTGCCATAACGTGCTTTGTTTATTTCAATAGAATTTTTTTTTTTGATTTTCATATGAATATGCGACACTTAATTCACTTTTTTTTCCACATTTCATTTTTTTTTTTCTCTAATCGTTTACGATTATAACAAAATTTTCACAAATATTTCTTCTATGGTTCTTATCTTTTTTTTTCTCGCTATTTTTCTCGTGATAAAGAAAAACAGTTAAAAAGAAATAAATGAAAAATTTTCCATTTGGTATACTTCCAAGTATTCATTTGTAAAAAAATAAAAAAAAAAAAAAAAAAAAAATAAAACTCAAGTCAATATTGTATATCATCATTTTTACAATAACAATGTCAAATAATTATCATAGTTGATTTTAACACTAACACTGATTTAGAATACTGTAAACAAAAATGAATCCAAAAATAAATGTTCATTAAAACGAAATAAAACTTTAAGGAAAAACTTACTAATTTAATGCAATATGCCTCAATTTACAAAAAAAAAAAAAAAAAAAAAAAGAAAACACCGTGTTCGAACACCTTATGATCATAAGGAATGATGTAAGAGATATTTTTGAAAAAAATGAATTGAACCAGAAAGAAAAAAAATCTCAACAAAAGAAAACTCGATAAACTCAACGGTTCAAATTGGATTTATGCAGAATAAAAGAAAAATGAGGAAATTTACTTACAATCATTTGATTTTGTTTCATAGAATTCGACATAAAACATTGTGGTGGAAAAAAATTTAAAAATAAAAAACAGAGTTTGATAAAGATAACTGCTTGTATTTATTTTTCAACAAATATTTCATCCTTAACTTGGAATGGTTTTTTTTTTTTTTTTTTTTGTTTTTTCTTTTTCTGGTTTTGTTTATTATTTCGATAAAACTGTAAATATACGGTGTACGAAGAATAATAACAATAAACGTATTGGTAGTTAACCTTTGTTTAAGATTCCTCTAGGCTCTTAATACTAGTAGTATAGAGATGCCGTTTTCATTCAAAGGTTTTACCTTAATCAAAAAACTGGGTTCACAATCGTGACCACAGCCGATATGAAATTAGCGACGTTGCGTTGCAAGCAATCTCTATCATATATACACTGAATTATACATACACCATTATGAAATGCAAATGACAAATCGCATTTTTTGCCGTTTCCATTGGTATAATCAACATACATTAATGAATCGCATAGGCTTTTATATCTTAAAGTCAAAGATCTTCAAATGTATATATAAAGAATGCCACATTGGTTTCAAATCATCGATTGACTCGGTAATTTCGATTAAAAGAGAAAAAAAACATTTACCGTATTTTCGAATAGCTAATCAATAAAATTGTTTTTTTTATTTATAAAATTGGCCGAAATTCAGATTGTCCTGGAAACAGTCAATGTCTTGAGTAATTTCGTTTTATTAAATCGTTGTTGTTGCTTTACAGTAATTTTATTTCATTTGTTGTTCTTGATTGTTGATTGTTGTTTGGAATTTAAAATAAGGCATTTCCGAAGTGAATAATTTGAGCGCATTTGCAAACCAATATTATTCCAGATTGACGAGAGAGGGAGGTAGAGAGATAGAGAGGGGGGAGAGATAGAGAGAGAAGGGGGAGAGATAGACAGAAGAGGGGGAGAGAGTTAGAGGGAGGGAGAGAGAATGAAAGAGAAATGCTGTTTTCATTTCATATCGAATGTGGTCAAAATTGTGAAACCAGGTTCATGATCAAAGTCAAAAACTCTGGGATAAAATCAGCATTTCTATACCAACGATAATCATTTGCGTGTAATAGTTATAAATAATTTTTAAATAAAAAAAAAATAGTTTTTTTCTTTTTTTTTTTCTAACGAAAAAATGAGTTTTCATTCCGAAAATGTGTATTCAATTTTTAAAACAATCGGTTTTTCGTTTGTGTTTCTTCTTTCTTTTTTTCGTGAAAATATTAAAAATTATTATTTATGTTAAAATCGTACATATATGTTATTTTGTTTTGTATTTTTGTTTTTGAATTCTTTTTTTTCTTTTCATTTAAATAATTATTTCAATTCCCAGCATGTTATTAATCTGGAATTGATAAAGAGCCAAATTGAATTTTTGGTAAAATGATTTCTTTGATTAAAATTTTATAATCATTTTATAATGATAAGAGAACAGAATTGGGTATCTTTATTTCTTTCATTCTTTTCTATTAATTTGCATTTTCTTTTCATTTTGCCCATTTGCAATACTTTTTCTTGCTAAAGATTAATTCGAATGTTTTAGGCCAAATGCAATGCTATTTCTATAAAATACACATAACCATTTACGAACAATTTAAAACATTTAACTGACCACAATGAATGAAGAATAAAGTGTGAGTATCAATTGTTAAACATAACATTTTACAACATGCAATTGGTTAAAATTCAAAATTGGATTTATCATGGATTGTATCGTGTCACTGACAAATTGTACATTTTAATTCATTTTTTTTTTTTTTTCTTTATCTTTTTCTTCTTTCACTTGTGTTTTGTATGATTTGTGCTTATAAATGAATCGATAGTCAATCATCATCGGTGAGAATAATAAAAATATCGACAGTGGACACAATTGCCCTTTTCATTACTAACATTTATCAATAATTTGTCTAATTTTTGTTTTTGTTTTTCTGACGTGTATTAAATATTAAGTGTATTTTGAACACTTTTATATTGTGGATTTTGGTGTAATTTTTAGTTAAATTGATGTTAATTTTTTGTTTTTTTGTTTTTATTTTGTACCAAATTCGGGTGTCGATGCTTTCTCCACAAATTTGTGATCGGAATTAATTTCCTTGTGTGATCAAAAACAAATTTTGTGTGGATTTGTGTATGGTTTTTTTTTTTCTTGTGTGTGTGTGTAAAGAGAAAGCAGATTTTGAGCCATTTTTTTTTGTTTTGTTTTTGTTTTTCAATCCATTAAACAACCTTTTGTCGGAATTAAATCCATGTTGGATGACAAATTTTGTTTTTTTGTTTGCTTTGAATGTATGTCATTTTAGTCACTTGATCCATATGAAAATTTGCGTCTTAGATAATTACCGGCTTGGAGTAAATGCTCTTCAAGTACTGAATTGCCACGTGGACGTTTTGTTGGAGTGGTGACTTGATATTCGTCATCATTTGCGGTTACAATTGTAGCGGTTAATGTTCGTTGATATTGACGATTCGAAGGTAAATTTCGATCAATCAACTGCAAACTATTTGGATGATCACCAATATACGTTTGAGATGATGATTCGGTCATCTCACTCGACCTAATTTGTGGAAATGATATTTCTTTTTTTTCTTTTCAATAAATTCGATTTTTTTTTTTTTTTTTTTTTTTTTTTAATTTTTTTTTTTACAGTAACTTCATTGCCTTTTTATATATATCGAACAAAATGCATTTTAATTACCTGAAGGTGAACGTAGGTGCGAACGTATGTAACCCGTCCGATAATCGATGGGCATTATTTGTTGCGAGGAATGATAACCGTTTCGATGATTTCTCCCCCATCTGTGAAAAGTCAAATTATGCTATAATTTAATGAGAAAATCAATAATGGGTTTCTTTTTTTTTTTTAAACCCTTCAATCTAATTGTAACATGCTGTATGTTTTAAATGTTTTTTTTTATCCTTTTCATTGTCAATAGACAGATTGATACCAAGCATTAGCCGATTAATTTTTATTATAGCTAATTTGATAATCCAATCGTAGAAATATTTTTTTGATTAAATTGCTGTTCCAATTCACGGTTTAATTTCAAAATAATTGTATATAGACGCTGTTTACGATAGAAAACAAAAACTATAAACAACGAAATACATAGGATAGATAGTTACATGCCAAAAAAATTGAAAAAAAAAAAAAAAAAAAAAATAAAAGAAAATGACATGCACAACTACGCACACATAAAAGACATAAATTATTTTCAAATCGATATATCATGTGATCATTGAATGCGTTTCGATGTTCACAAAACAATCGATTTTCTAAATTTTTTTTGTTTGTTTTATATTTTTGAATAGCATAACAGGAAGAAGACACCTACTGAACGTGAAACAAGCCAGCCAAGAAATTCCAACTTACCTACGAAAAGATAGTTAGCAACTTGGTATAAAAAAGATGATGCTTGGTAGATAGTGTAGACAGATTGAGAAAATTTTTTTTTTTTTTTTTTTTTTGTGTGTGTTTGCATAACAATTCACTCAGTTATTCTGTGCTTTTCTTTCTTCATAATTTTGTTTCGTTCTTTTTTTCTTTTTTTTTTTTGGCATGGATCATAATGTGTATGTTTGAATTGTCTTTGTTTCTTTCTTTTATGACAGAATGATGAAAATGTTCATTTATGTATTTATAAAAAAATATAATTCTGCTCATCTGGCAAAACTTATTATTTATGAAAAAAAAAAAAAAAAAATTGAAACGGAATTTCTGTGCGCACTTCGTCAATTTCGTTCCAAGTTTTACATTTCGTTAAATGTTTTTATATCTAGGACAAAAACTGTATTTCAATCAACTTTGTTTTTGAATTTTTCTGTTTTTATATATATAAATTTTTTTTTTCGTTGATCTCCGTTGTGCTTATTGATTATCGCATATACGTCGGCGATGCTACACCAATATTTCGTCTACAAAACGATGGTCGGCTATATATGAAACAGTTGAAATATATTTAGTCGATTTTTTTTTTTTTTTTTTTTTTTGAAATTTTGATTTGTTCTAGTTATTTTTTTGTTATTGTTTCAGATATATGATTAGCGATTTTTTATGTCCTATTCGACTAAGCAAAATCGATCAAATAAAATGAAAAGAAAAAACATATTTTCAAATTGTCGCGAATTAATTAAAAACTGAAAAATTCTCCATGGAAACTTCAAGCGAAAGCATATATTATTGTAATTTATTTATTTATTTTTTTTTTCTTTTAAATTTTTGAAATGCATATTTTGATTTTTTCAATTATTTTAATCTGATGTTGAGCATGGCATGCGCACTATGTAGAAAAAAAAAATAACATTCGAATAAAGATTTTTGACGAATCGATTGCATGTACAATTTGGTTTTTGTGTTTCAATATGCAAATGAAATCTAATTAAATCTACATTCGATTTTAGATTCGAAATTCCGATTGATTTTATTGCTTTATTTAGAATTTTAATATGAAAAGCTCATGTGGATTAAACGCTGCAACCAATAGACAAAAATGGTGTTGTCAAAATTGAATGCAATCGCTTACCTTTGAAGACATTTTTCTGCCTTTAGTATATTCATTTTGTTTGTTTGTTTTTTTTTTTTTTTTTTAATTTATTTGAATCGTTTGGATTTTGTTTATATTGACCATGTCATTGTTATTGATTGAATCATGTGAATATCAGAAAATCACAAAGAGTGGATTGAAGAAGGCAAGATATAAAAGAACAGAGGTAAAAGAGATAGATACAAAGATAGATAGAGAGAGAGAGAGAGAGAGAGAGAGAGAGAGGAGTGAGATAGAGATATGGAGTATTGATAGAAATGTGTAGAAAAAGACAGCGGTTCAATAACAAAACTAAAAAATAATTTGTCAAATATGCAAGTGAGATTTATTTCAAGAGTGGCGTGTAATCTGTAATCAATAAGTGAAGTCAAGTGTTATATTTAACAGAAATTAAAATGAAAAAAAAAAAAAAAAACAATGAAAATGACAGCAGAAAGCATTGCAAGAATAATAAAATGAGGACCACCTATTCGAATAATTTCTCAAAGTGGTTCAACCAATCATTCAATATTGAGATTTTAAACATGTCTTGATCATGAATTATCTAGCAAGCTAATACGAAATTCCAAATTCGTGTATTTTTTTTTTTTCATTTCATTCACATTGATGGACTAAGTATGACAAAGTATTTTGGCAAAGCGATAAACAGAATTTACTATTGAATTAGATAGAGGGACACAGAGACAGAGAAAATGAGAAAAACAGAGGGAGAGCAGAATTAAAGAGAAATATTCTAAGAGAATTTAGTGAATTATTTATCGGTTTAAAAAGTTATGAAAAATTATCTGTATAGAATGTCAGCGAAAATACAAACAGCAGATTTATCGCAAAATGATTTTTATGTGAATGAGAAGAGCTTTTTTTGCTCGTGTGAATGTGTATGTGTGTTTTGTTTTTATATTTTCAAATGAAAATGGGGCTTTTTACTCAAATATTTGTAATTAAATTTTGTAAAAAAGAAACAAAAAACGAATTAATGCATTTGCATTTAAATAAAGAGTAAAAATCCCCGCAAAAAATTTGGTGAAATAGAATGGTGCATTGTAAATAGAAAGTATCCAATTTACTACATGGCAGTTTTCTAAACAAATTTTGTTGTGTATTTTTAACGGGTATTATTTACATATAAAATTTTAAGATTTTTTCTTTTGCTTTCGTTTGATGTTTACTATTTATGTTTTAAATTTCGAACAAAAAAATTCTTCTTTTCTCATTTTTTTTTTTTTTTTTTTCTTTTGAAAATTCTTCTTTCTTTCCTTTCGATTTATTATGAAACAAAAGCATAAAAAAGATAAAAATGACAAGAAAAAGAAAACGATTACCTCCGTTGTCGAAAAATCTAAAAAAAAAAATATTCGTAGTAGTAAATTGAATAATTCTATTACATTGCACTCAATGGAAAAATTTAAATAAAAAAAAAGCGATTTTTCAAATGATGAATTTATTATTCAGGCTTACCTCGCACTGTGTCCGAGCAGGATGATATTTCTGTTGAAATAAGGAAAGAAAATAAGAAAGAATTCGATTAAAATTTTGTTAAAATAATTTACTAAAATCACTATATAATAAAATAAATGATATTATTAAGTGATTTTCCTATTCAATTGTCAAAAAAAATTGACAGAGAGAAAGGTAAAGAGAGACATATAGAGAGAAGAGTTAGAGAGAAAGAGAGAGAGAGAGAGAGAGAGAGGGCAAGAGAATGAGACAGAGACAGAGATGATAACATAGATGGAATGATCGAGAGAAGACTTTAGACTCAAAAGGAAAACAGGTACAGTCAGTAACTTATATACAGTTTTTTATTCAACAAAAAAAAAAAGAGAAAAAACAACAACAAAAGATATACAGAGAATTTTCAATATAATTGTTCATTGTCATAGACTAGGATTAATTGTCGACTTTTACATAATCGCATTTGCAAATAGAAACGAAAACAATCAACATTTTGGCAATACGAGAGCGATCATTTGAAATCATTTTAAGAAAATTTTTTTAATCACTTCGAATGATCACTTAAAACTAGGCATTTCATACATTGTATAAATAAATTAAAATGCATTGTACGCATATGTGGTAGCCATTAGCATTCTTCATGCATATTTGCAGACGTATTGTTAGTCTGAATATTATAAAGAAAAAAAAACAAACTAAAAACAGGACATTTACATTTAAACAAAATGAATGATTCCAGATCAGTATAAAAAAAATTCAATGATTCCATAGGAAAAACAGGATTTTTTTTTCTTTCGCATTCAATTTTCCTTTGTCAATGACAATTTGCATTTTCTATGAATAATGTCTCTGAATAATTTTGCTTGTTTGGTTGTGAGCATGATGAAAGAGGTGATCTCTATCAAGTAGACAATGTGCATGGGTGTTTGGTTTTTCATTGGATAGAATAGTTGTTTTTATCAAAAAAAAAATATTTATGTAACAACAAGAAAAAACAAAAATATTCAAACTGAAAGAAATACAAAACAAAAAAAATCAAAATGCAAAAGAAAAAAAAAAAAGAAATAAATTGCAAACAAACTTTTGAAAAAGGAATATTAGTTTTGGAAAAAGCAGGAGTCTGAACTAAAAATAACAATTTTTGATAGATAGAGAATTTTAGCGTGTTTTTCATACAAAATGCATATATATATATATCATCGTGCAGTTGAACAAAATCAATCCGTTAAGATGATTGCGTTGTGATACTAAGTAATAGTGAGAAAATGAGCTCAATCAAAGTGTATGGTGTAGATGTATAAATGTCATATGACATATGTTAACATTATGTGAATAAATAACGTTTTTTTTTCATCAAAAAACCTAATTCTACTCTATTTGAGCAACACAAATATTGCATGAAAGCTTGCTCGTTCATTGATTTCTGTAATAAAGTGTTTTTTTTTTTTTTTGCAAATTCAAATGTATTGCCATTATGAAACAGTTAGCATTGTTCAGCAAATATTAGAATGAAATGAATTGTTGCAATAATACGAGGACAGTGACAAAAACTAATGTAAAAAAAAAAAAAAAAAAAATCAAAATCTTTGAACGCCAAATGATACAAAAAACACATAGTGAAAATTTGATTTTTTGTTAAGAGTTTTTATGAGAGTTAAAGATGAGAAAAGATTACTGCATTTTTTTTACAAAAAAAAAAGTATTGTTTGTTAAAATTATCTGGTTTTCGAAAATTGCTTTGATTTACTTTTTGATTTTTTTTTTTTTTTTTTTTGAATAAGAAAAAAAATCAAATTTGCTTAAGATTTTTTACGTGTCATTTTTTTGTTTTTTTTTTTTTTTTGTTTCTTCTTTTGGTTGATTTTTGATAAAATTTTAAGTGACTGGTGTATTTCTCCTACCGAATTATAGTAATCGATTTCGTCAAATTCACAACAACACTGATATCGGAGGAATGCACGAACAGTTTTTCTGTGGAAGAATTTTGACAAAATAATTTCGGTTTATGTTTTATTTGTTAGACTGGATCAATTAAAATTTTGATTTTGCTGTTTTGTTTGTTTTATTTTAGTTTCTGTTAAGGATTAGTTTGAGTGTATTTTATCCTACTCCAAGTTTTGTTGTGTTTCTAACTATAAAATTTTTAAATTTTATCATTTTTGTTTTTTCTCATATATATCAAACGAATGTAATAAATAAATGTTTACATTTAAATTATAATTTATTCACAAATAATATGGTGAAAATTATTGCGATAAAACGAAAAAAAAAAAAACTTCGAATGGAAAAAAAAAATACATTTATAAAAAGTTGAATGAAAAAGAGAGAAATTAAAAAATAAAATCAAATATTTAGATAAGTTATCAAAGAGTCTTTGAAATTAACTTTTGCAAAGTGTTTATATCGAATAGTTAAAAGCAAGGATTTTTAATACAGATCTCATGGTTTGAAAAGACAACACACGGTGTAATAGTGAAATATTCAATTTAATATTGTTTCACGTGATGATTTTTCACTCTGCAAATAGTGAATACGAATTTGTTATAGAAAAACTTGTAAATCAATTCAAATTGTATGATGTGTGAATCAATTGTGAATTGAGAAGATTGTAAACACATTTGTGTCTCAATGATTTGTTTTTATTTCGATTGAATAAAAACGGTATCAATTGATTGTAAGAACAGATTCAAATACCAACAATAGATTTTCCTTTATCAAACGGTGTATATATAAATAAATAAATAAAAAAGAACTCAATACACACGCACATATATATTCAATAAATATATGAAATGTTTTGTTTTAAATAAATTCATAAAAATAAATAAATTAATTTAAAAACAATTAAAACAAAAACATGATCAAAAAGGATATCAGGTATAACTGCATGGGGAATATTTGTCAATGGACTCCTGTTAAATTATGTATATATTTATCATTCATTTTTATCTATGTTATTACCCATTTGCTTGTTCTTTACAATTAAATTTCGTTTAGCTAACCCGATTTTTTATTACCTGAGCAAGCGTGTAATATAATTTGGCCAGTTATTCGGGAACCTAAATTTGGTAAAATAACAACATTTTTATATAAAATGCATCATCGGGAATGACCTTAAATTTTATTTCAAATTTTGAAATCAATTCAAATTCCAAATTTGAGATTAATCCAATTTATAAATAATTTTGAAAAAAAAGAAAGAAAAAAAAAGAAAAAAAAAAAACAAATGAATTCCATTTACAACTTACATAACTAGAAAGAATCCAATTGCTATTAAAATCACTCCAGCCAATTTCATGCCAGCAAAATTTGCACCGTACAAAACAATATCGAGTGCTTTAACAATTGAACATGAGATAAATGATATTAATTAAACATAAATTTATGTTTAGAAATTTAATAAATTTGTTAAAATAATTTACCAGCTGAGACTGGAACGCTTGTAATTAATCCCAGAGTAACAAACATGCTATAAGTAACGGCAGCACTGAATTGTGTCAAAATATGGAACACTGCCACAGATCATATATTATAATACATACACATGAATGCGCAATTATGCAAGCGCATATGTGCGCACGTGGGCAAAATTTTAAATCAAATTATTTAAAAATGTCACAAAATTACAATTTACAAATATGCTATTTTTAATTAGCAAATTTAAATTTTTTAATTCAAACACTTACTCAACATTAAAATACATGCAATCAATAGATCAATCCAGAATAAGCTCTCCATTGGCATCACTTCGGTACCGCTTAAATAAAGACCCAATGGTATTGGCCAAAATAGTGTTAAATTTATTAAACCTATTATTGTAAATGCGAATGCGATCATTGGCACTGGCGGATCGCCAATAACTTTTCGAAACATCACCTATTCAATTTGTTAAATGAAAAAAAAAAAAAAAAAAAAAAATCAAATGATAACAAATGACATACGAAATGTTTGATAAATAATAGTTGCACTCACTTTGAAAACAGCATAAGCTGCACCGGATATAGTTGCCAAAACAACACCACCCAATGTTGGACTACCGGTTATGCCATCCATATAAGCCAGTAGCGCAATACCTGTATCACACTGCAAACAGAAAAAAAGAATAAAGTCATTTTCATCTTCAATCTGAATGTTTGCTCATCAGATTTATTTAAATTTACCAATATAACAGCAACAATCTGGAAATCGACAAAAAAATAAGGTCAATTGAGAAGATTTTCGTGTTTCTTTTTTTTTTCTCTTTTTTGTTTTTTTTTTTTTACTGATTTCATTTTTCATTACTTACTCGTACACCAACAAATTGTTCATGCAAAATAACCTAAAAGGATAAACAACAATGAAAATGTTAACAAAAATTTCTGTAAATATTGTTAATATTATTAAATTAACTCACCCACGACAATAGATAAGCACTGGCACAATTGGTGGCAAACAGTGACATGGCATCGGTTGCTAATAGTGGCCGTAATGATAAAATATATAAATATGTTGTTATCAACCATAATATACAAAATAAAATGCAACGATTAAAAAATCGTCCAAGTGTAAAGCCACGATCACGAAAACCACGTAATATATTGCCAAATATTTCGCCAGGACTTTCGTTGCAATTGTTTGTCATTAAACGTCCAACTAAAAATATTGGATAAAATAATAGCACGAAATTTGTGCAAAACCATGATGCAAAAAATGGTGCATTAAATTCAGATTGATTTAATCGTTTGCCATTGTTCGTTGATATTGATGGAATTTTTGGTATTGTTGATGGTATATGAATAAATAATTCGTGTGTATCATTTACAAAATCATTGTAAAAAAAATTCTCGTTTGTTGTAATCACCGGCGATGGTGATGTGACCGAATAATGTGATGAATTTTGATAAATATATAAAAATTTAATGCAATGTGTTGCACCAACCCAACTAGCTGTCACCAAAATGGTAACACAAATGCCAAAATACATCTAGATAAAGAACGGGATAGAAAAGGGAATAAATTTTCACAAATTCAATAAATTACAAAACAAAATGCAAAAAAAAAAAAAAAATGTGAAATGATTTTCAACCAAATTGTGCTTAAAATTTCAAATTGAAAAATACCTTTTGTGCCAGTTCCGAACAACATGATTCTTTACATTTGGCTAATTTTCGTGTATTTTGATCATTTCCAATCGCCAATGGTGTACTAAACCAAGTTAACATAATTCAAAATAAAAGAAATTAAACAAGTTATTTACTTTATATGAAATGGTCTTATGCGTACGCATAAAGGTCGAAAAATAACATAAAAGAGCAACAAAAAAAAAAAAACAAAAAAAAAAGAAAAAAAGGAAAAAATACACCTCAGCCAATCTTTTAATTTGTGACACTCACTTGCTTGTGGTGACCGTTGTTGTATTATTATTATTATTTGTTGAAGCTGTTGACGTAATTGCAATAGCCGTCGTTGTGGTGGTTGTTGTCATTGTAGTTGTAACATTTGTATTTTGATTAACATCGGTGTTTCTATCGTTGGGCTGACTTATTGAATCAGATCGTGAGATTTGTGGATTACTTGAATGAAGTATATTTGTAAATCCGCCAGCAGCGAATGAACCATTTGGCGAATCATTTGTAACAACAACTGATGGTGCTCGTACACGTCTTGGATTAAAAATGGCTGGTATTTCGTTATCTCGTGTCATTTCGCTTGAACGAAATGATGTCGAAGTATTTTGCTGTTGTTTTTTTTTTTTTTTCTAATGTTTTGATTTTGTTTTTATGTATTTTATTTGAAATGAAATCGGTGGTATATTCGATGAATACGCTTCATATTCTTCTGTACAATATCTGTAACATATTCCAGGATTTCGATTTGATTGATTCTGTCGATCAGTCAGTCAGTCTGTCTGTCTGTCTGTCTGTCTTTCTTTCTTTCTTCTTCTGTATCCTTGTTTATTCTCTCTTCATTTTGTTTGCCGCATAACAATATCATTGAAATGCGCGGTTGTCAGTTTATTGACAAAACCACACATAGCACGTGCAAAAAGGAAATAAACGGTATTTATAAAATCTGTATATATTTAGATTATTTATGATAAAATGCAATGAATAAGAATTAAAATGAGATAGTCTTTTCATGATCGAATGAACTTTACTTGAAACATTTATTTCAACATCACATCAATATTAATTGGTTCGCATACAAATAAACTATCCCATACAATGCTTAAACCATTGTAAATGGGTTATTAAGAGCTCCCCGAGCGAACGTATGCAACACACTGTATATGGATAAATGCAAAAAATGAGAATATGGTATGCTTGAAAATTATGAATAATAATCTCAGCCATTGGTGATGATGATGATGATGATGTTGTTGAGACGCACTCAACGAAACTATTATGGTAAGTGCATGGTTTTCATCACGTTACAAGTACTTATATGTAATGCTCCTCATTTTTTTCTCTTTTTGGCATTCATTCGTAATTATAAGTCGAAAAAAAATCGATTCAGCTTAGAATCATTCTAATACATTTTGTTCGCATTTTTACGATTCCTCTATTTATTTTATTCTCTAGCTAGAATGCAAGTATTGAAATATTTGTATGCTATAATTGTAAAGAGTGTACACTCTTAGTAAAAACGACATTCTTTTTTTATTTGGTGCAATTTGGTATACCATATACAATTCACTTAAAACTCACTCCATGTCGAATGCAACTTGACACTGTTGATAGTTTCTTTTTTTTCTTTTTTTCTTTCTTCTTCTTCTTCTTCTTCTATTTTTTTTTCTATTTAAATTAAGCACATTCTCAATCGATTCGAATATGTGTTAAAAGAACAATTTTATACATTATCGATAAACATAAATGTTTTCATTTCATTAATATCATTATCGTTATCGTTATCGTGACGTAAGATAATAATAATGTTGATTTCAATATATACAAAACATTATCTATGCTAAATGCAAAAGTTCTTGAACCTCAAATCCCAAAATGAACAACAAGTTTCAAATACACAAATTAAACAAATGCACAATTTTTTTGGTACTATTAAATAATAAATTAAAAAAAAAAAAAAAAAAAAATAAGAAAAAAGAAAAACAATAATTTAATTAGAAAGAATAGAAATAAAAAATGCTCACTTTTTGATTGAATTAATTAGAAAAATGAATAGATTTTGTTTTGTTGTTGTTTTTCAATCAAATTCACTGCAAATCAGCTAAATTAAGTGTAATATATAGGAACAAATATTCAACTGAACAACTTTAAGCTTGATTGCGACCATTGATAACAGACTATAACTTGGCGTGTTTTTCTTTCTTTTTCTTCACTCTCTTCTTGTTGGATGGGAAAATGGGTGATGGAAAAAAAAAGCGCGCCCGTGAACCAATGCGCACAATCGACATTTTTAACATAGAACAGTTGGTCGTCTATCCCTCTAGTTCTCTCTCTCTCTCTCTCTCTCTCTCTCTCTCTCTCTCTCTCTCCCTTCACTTTCGATCCCTTGCTTTTTTCTCCAATTTTGCTATGTGTGGTCGTCGTACATTATTATGGTCATGTTTGATATTGAGGAATTGAGCCCCTAGCCGTATTTGCAAACACATGTGTAACAATGTTTGCATGAGAGAAAACATTCAAACAACGGATTTCGATATGAAATTGTTTTGTAATTCATGCTCCTTCAAACAGTGTTGAGAATTATTTCATATTGGAATTAGTTGGATATTGGTGTTTCAAGCATAAATGAAATTATTCTCTATTTTTATTTTCAATGAATAAAAAGGGTCGCATTGATTTACATCGCACAAAATTATAGTTGTACAATAACATAATTAGCAAAATGCCAGTTTGAATTTGAATGGTTTAGACCATGAAAATGCGTAATGCATGAATTTGTTGCTAATTTTTTTTTAGCTTTATGTTTTTGTTTTATAGGAACAGAAACAACAACAAAAACCCAAGAAAAACATGCAACAGCAGTGTTTCGTGCATGACCAAATATTAATTCATTTGATTTCATCCGCGTTGTGACTTCGCTATTTTTTATTTTATTTTATTTTTTTCCTTCTTTTCTTCTTCTTATTGATGTTATGCGCTACGAGTATATGCGTGCACGTCAAGGGGCGATTTACGGTGCTAATATTTGCTAGTTTTGCTAGTTTTCTAGTTCCGAATATTTTGTATAAAAATTAATATTATGACATGTTATCAATTGATTTTAGTTTTGATTATTTGTTAAAATCGTTTATTGTAACACTTCAAATCAATTTAAATACTTTAATTTGCAATGAAAGGTGAATAATAACAACAATAACACTTTTTACAAATGTTGTATTTCTTCTAATTTCTGCTAGTTTTGCTAGTATTTCAAGTTCGTGAATCGCCCTATGGTGTACGTAATTTTCTTATCAAATATTTCCGAAAAAAAAAAAAACAAAAACAAGTAGTATAAAAATGCCGGTTTCATCCCGCATTAATTATTTCCCAAACATATGTTCTCTTCGCTGCGCTCAGATTATGCACATTATACCGTGGTTGAAACATACATTTGTACTAAATATTTCATTATAGGCTGTTATCGACATTTCAAAATAACGGAGGCAATACACACTTGCCGGCATTTTATCGTTTCTGTATAAATTAAACGTAAATCGTAAATGAAATTCAATGCATTTTCACAAAATACTTTATGATTCTCTTTTTTATTCATTATTTTTAAATTTAAATGCATTTTTAGAATTTATCATTATAGTTTTTTTGTCATTTTGTGAATGAATTCAATCTGTCTGGAATGTAACATTGGTATTGTGAACACATCGTAAAACATAATGCATTGTCAACATTGTATAGCATTGAAGACATTGCAAATATGTGCCAAAATAATTTTGTACGAATGGTATTCAATGTGAATATCCGAAAATCGGATTAAATTTAATCACGAAAAAAAGTAAAAATATATTTCATTTCAACTTGAATTAAATCGTCAAATATTTTTAATTTGATATAAAAGATGCATGTTGCTTCAGATGTCGCTGCTTTGGTGTTTTTCTAGAATTTAATACAAACAAACTTTGATTTTGACATTTCTACCGTTGATATATAATTATCGTTCAAATTCGTTTTTCAACTATCAATTTAACAAAAAATACGGTAAATTTTTTGATATCACTACGTTTTAGCTCGAAAGACTTAAAAAAATCTCGATCCAATGGCAGATCAAAGTAACAAGCAAGCAGTCTCAACATCCAAAAATGGTTCGGCAGCAACATTCAAAAATCCAGTCACCAAAAACTATTTTCAAACGAAGAAAAAAGTTATGAATATTTCCTCCGAAAGCCAGTTATTCGAAGTTTTAATATTGAATTTGCAAGTGTAAGTTTCTGAGTATGGAAATGAATATTCTTAATCTTATTGTTTCACACATTTTTTTTTTCATATCTATAGCGATGCACAAAACGAAAAAATTGACCAAAAATTTACTGGTAGATTAAACACACTTATCAACAGTGTACGATATACCAACAAGAAACTTAGATCCTGTATGTATGTATTAACTTTTTTTTGACTAAAATTTGAAAATTGAATTAACTTTCAATTGATTGCTTTCAGTGAATTGGTCGAGCGAAAAATTAGAAAAATGCCAGAAGTATCGGTATTTTCACAAAGAATGAACGAATTGACGAGTGATTTGAGTGATTCAAACACGTCGAACTCTTCTTCTTCTTCAACGGCTCAAACCGACAACAAAAGAAGGAAAAAAAGTCCAATGACATTCGAATTCATAGTGAAAAAATATCTTAAAACGATCGGAATAGCATGCCAGGCTGTCGAAAATTTGATGTAAGTTCAAGGATTATGATGATTGCTGCTGACATTTTATCTCACAAAGCCCCTTTGCTTTTTAGGTTTGATGGAAATATGGAAGAATGTTTGGCTATTTTATCGGTATTGAAAGAGGTCCGAGATAACATACTGAACAGTTTTATTGAAGAATGGTATGCAATAAAATTGAATGTTTCGATATTATAGAATTTAATTGTAATTTTTCATATTTCATTCAGTGAGAATCTGTCCGAAGTCATCAAAAAGGAAATGTCAAGTGAACAACGAAAGAAAGTAGAGGATTTAGAAAAACTGATTGATGAAGCGGCGGAAAATTGGTTTTTAGGCGGAAAAAGTAATGCAACAAACGGTGCAAAAAATGATGCAACAAGTGTTTCAACCTCAGGCAGTTAATTGCTAATCATTTTTTTTATCCATTTTCAATTAATGTTGCTTTATTCTTGAATTACTTTCACCAAATTCTTCTACAATATATCAGTTTTATACACGCATATACACAAATCTCTGTCATCACGTTTTGTTTATTTTTATAATTGAATAAAACCGTGTTTGGATCTTTATTGTCCCTTTGTTTTCTATGATTTAATACATCTTTTTTTGTTATGACACCGAGTAAACGTCCAAAAATGATAGGAATATATTTTTTTTTTTTTTTTTTTTTTTTTTTTATTTTTTATAATAATTTTTTTAATTTTTATGGGCAGAAAATAATTTTTTTTTTTTTTTTTTTGAGAAAAATGATATCTACCAATTTTTTTTTGTTCCTCACAGAACAAAACAATTGATTGTCCATTCATTCCATCAATAAACTTTCCATTTCTATACAAAGAAAAACACATAGAAATTGCATGTTCGTTTGATTGTTTCTTGTTTCCTGTTCCATTCTCACCAATTGTCAAGTTAAGATCACGCCGTAAAACAAATCCAACTAAATATTGACTCTCTTCTGGCAGAACAACTGGATAATCATTATGTTCGGTTTCTTTCAACAAATTAACGATGTCATCGTCTGTCATTGAATCTGGGAGTAAAAATCTTACCGAAGTATTCAAAAATATCATAAATCGAAAAACAATGACGAAAATTTTTCAAGGCGAGCGTATAAAAATAAAAGAGCTGTACATTTTCTACAGAAAATGTTGATGAATATGGATCAGTTTTTAAGATTCCAAAATGCTTCTCGCTAAATATTTTTTTGCTTATAAGTGTTGTGAAGTGTTACGTATTTTTGTAACTGATTTCTCAATGCATTCACCGCACAAAATGAAATGTATACATTGGTTTGATCATCGCATCGATTTCGATCAAATGATCTTCAATTTTGTGAAATTCATCTGAATCTGCACACACGAGCAAAGAAAAAAAATCTTACCAGGATTCGAATCGAATAACGACAAAAATAAGATGACCGCAAGTAAATAACACTGTTGTTGGTCGAAAAATCGACTGTCGGAGGACCGATCGTTCCTACCTAATTCGGGTGTGAAGAATCCAACGCAACCACTCCCGAAGCTAGGTTGGCTCAAGACTTCATACAAAACTTTTCTGCGAAGTTTGGCCTCAAAAACGATTTTTTTGTGAAATACGTACTTTTTCATACGCATGTAGCTCCAAAATTCAATAAAATAGTCTGCAGATAAATTGTACCTCATAAAAAAATACACAATTCTTCAGAACATTCTGATACTGAAAAGTGCATTTTTCACACATTTTGGGGCCCTTACATCACTTTTCAACACGGAAACAAGCATTTTTCATCTTTGTTCTTCATTTTTGGAAATAATAATCACGCATTATATATTTTTTTGGTCTCAAATATTACTGAAACCGTTTCGAATTGAAGTCGAATGTATTGGCTTCTTATTATTGAAATTTCATCAAATCGGACAACCTAGGGGGATTTGACTTTGTCGAATGGTTACGAATAATTGCGAATGCTTCCTATTGAACATATAGAATTCGCGAATGCGAATTTCGTATAGAAATTCTTAAGTGCTTAACATTGTACATGCGAATTCTTACGAATGCGATGGCATTCGGAAAGAGTCAAATCCCCCTCGCGGACAACATTTAGTCAACAAAAATGATTGCCAAACGAAACAACCATCATGGAAAGTCTAGAATTTTTTTAAACTTTTCATTTTTGCTAAGCGACACAAACCGAAATGAAAGCTTTTTTGTTTACATTTTAACTCTCTGAATTGTGTTGTTAAAGCAATTGCACCTTTTTCGTATTCGTTGCTTTTTCGGAATACAGCATCAAGATGCTAGAAAAATGTTATACAATACTTTTCCATGCATATTTTTTTTCATTCGCCCAAAGACCTGTATAAATTACATGGGATACACATGTGCGTGGATGCCGTCCTGCTGTCGTCGTTCGTTCGTTCAAATGAATCGAATATGAACATATGGAATACAACGGCACACTCATGACGATTCCAACAACAAAATACATGATAAGTAGGTCCGTTGCCATATTAGCAACGGAAGATGTAGCTCAGAGAGAGAGAGAGAGAGAGAGAGAGAGAGAGAGAGAGAGAGAGAGAGAGAGAGAGAGAAAGAGAGAGAGAGAACGTTATCTTGCTTCATTTCACGATCAAAAACCTAAAAATGACACAAAAGTGTAACATTTCGGAGAAACATTGAAAGCGTCAATTATTCTTCATGAAATTTTTCAATTAATAACCAAATCCATCAAATAACACAATACTTGCTTATTTAATATAAAAAAACATTGATTTTTGATCTCATTTGGTTGTAATCATCTTATACATAAAATCACATAAAAAATCATGGTTCATTGTTTTCGCAAATAATTATTCGTTAGTATTACTTCGTTTTCGTTTGTTTTCCTTTGCTTGTTGATTTTTTTCCGTTGAAAAGTTTAGACAAAAGTGTTTTCTTGAAGTAATGTTACCTTTTATATGATTTCTAAGAAAGTCATTGAAGTTTCAAATGAAACGCAGAAGTTAATATGAATTAAAAAATTACGAAATGTGCATTTAGGAATATAGAAAACTAAGAAATATTTACATTTTTTTAGTGCGGGCATGAAACCAAACATAGAAAATTTATGTATGTGTGTATGATCGCATAAGAATAAAAAGAAATTTTAAGCTCATGTTCGAAACTGGTTTCAAAATATTCACAAACAAATCAATTTCTCTTAAAATCAATGACTTTATTATATGTTTACTTATGATTATTACTTCGTTCAAAAAGACGCAATTTTCAACGCACGTGTACGCCTATGTACTTGTACATTAAAGAACGAAGAAAAATGTGAATAAAAAGACATAATAAACAAATTCTTTCGTCTTATTTAGTTCAAGTGAAAACAATAATGTTTTTTCATTATCGAAAATGACCAATTTTGTACCAAATAAAGTGTTTTTGCGGGGGGTTTTACTTCATTACTTTAATATGAAGAAAAACGCTTCTGAAAGTAATCGCATTTTAGTAGAATTTTATGGTGATCATGCTCCGACTGAGCGAACGTGTCAGAAGTGGTTTACACAGTTTAAAAGTGGTAACTTTGACTTGGAAGATGATAAGTTTGAAGATGAAGAATTGGAGACGTTACTCAATGAAGATTCATTGCAAACGCAAGAAGAAATTGTAAATACACATGAAGTTACTCCGCGAGAAATTCCATATCAATATCGTTTAAACAGATTGGGAATATTTTTAAAGACAATCAATCGAATACCGGTGCTGGTACCAACACCAAAAAAACTGTTTTTGCGGCGAGTTTTACTTCATTACTTTATTATAAAGAAAAATGCTTCAGAAAGTAATCGTATTTTAGAAGAAGTTTATGGCGATCAAGCTCTAGCTGAGCGAACGTGTCAGAAGTGGTATAAACGCTTTAAAAGTGACAATTTTAACTTGGAAGATGAAGAGCAAGTCGGTGCGTCAAAAAAGTTTGAAGATGAAGTTTGGAGTCGTTACTCATTGAAAATTCATCGCAAACGCAGAAAGAACTTGCAAAAACACTTGGAGTTACTCGGCGAGCAATTTCACATCGTTTAAAAGCAAAGGGAATGATTCGAAAGGGAGGAAATTGGGTACCATCGACAACAATTGCCACAATAAAAAGTGGTAAAAATGAGAAGAAATGTAAACGAATTAGTTTTGAATGAATAAATTGTTTGTGTATGCACATTGCACATGCTTAAAAAATTTTCTTTCCTAATGTGAGAATAAATCAAAACAAAATTGTGAATGTAAATCTCTGTTGTTTGAATGTGCATCTCCTTCATACACCTGTCATATGCTGTATTTTTGTTTGTAATAAAATTATTTTACATTCTTTTAATCCAATGTCTTTGCTTCATGTTTTTTTTTCCTGCTTTCAGTATAGATATTTCATAAAGCTTCATGCATATAATTGCTCTATGCTTGCTATATCTGTATGTTAGTATTTTTGTTTTTGTTCTTATTATTTCTTGGAAAAAATCAATTTTATTTAGCTTCTGATTTGCAAGAATGCGAGTGAGAGTGTGAGAGGGATAGAGAGAGAGAGAGAGAGAGAGAGAGAGAGAGAGAGAGAGAGAGAGAGAGAGAGAGAGAATCAAACTGGGAAATAATTAATGCGGGATGAAACCGGCATTTCTATACTACTAAAACATTATAACAAACAGCAAATTGGTTGTGTTCACGTATGGAGAATAAAAAAAAAAAAAAAAAATGTTTGTTCTTATTGCATGAATTGAACAAAATAACGTCCTTGAAATGACAGCATTATGAAATGAATTAAATTCAGTTGTATAATATGAATCGTTATCAAAAGCAATGGCATAACGGCTAAACTGTCAAATCAATTCAAAATGACATAACCTCTATCGTGTATTGTGTATGTGTACATTGTAACATTGACATTCGACGAGAACGAATGTCTATATTAACATAACATTTTCAATTTTGTTCTGTATAAAATTTGTTTTCGATTGGATTTGTTGAATAAAAAAGTCCATTAATTTTCGACAGGAATTTTTTATTTGATTGAAAAAAAATTCGTTTAACAATGGCACAACAAGCACCAAAAGTAGCGCAAAATGTTGCACAAAAATTTTTTAATAATTTAAAAAGTAAAGAATTCCGAGACTATTTGATGAGGTACGTGAGTGTCCAATTAAAATATTATATAAGATAGAACACATTTGCATGAATGAATTTAAATTTTTCTTTTTTTTTCGTTGTCGCAACAATTTGTTCATAACAACATTAGTACACATTTTTGGGGTCCAATAGCAAATTGGGGCATTCCGATTGCTGCACTAGCTGATATTCGTAAAGATCCACAAATTATTAGTGGCAAAATGACACTTGGTAATAATATAATTTGCAATATTTATTTAGTTGTTATCTGATAATAGTAATCCGGTTTTCTTCTTCTTCACTTCTCTTTCTACTTCTTCTCCTCGGTTCTTCTTTATCTTTATCAACACATTGGGGGCAATGTCAATCCATTCAGCATTGACACTATATTCGGCCGTATTCATGCGATTTGCCTGGAAAGTACAACCACGTAATTTATTACTATTTGCTTGTCATTTGACAAACTTTTCTGCACAAGGAGCTCAAGGTGTTAGATTTATAAATTATAATTATTTAACTGACAAATCGAAAAAACAATCTCAATAATATATATATATATATATATATATTCATTTATGATATTCATAGATATTCTTCTTTTTTTTTATTAATTTTTGTTCTATATATTCATTGTTGTGTGAGAAAATTATTAAATTATCTTACATACTTGGTACGGTTTATTTTTTTTTTTTTTTTTTTTTTATTTCTTAACATTTTTCAAATCGTTTTTTGTTGAAAAAAAAAAATCAATTGTTTTTTGTAATATTTAAATTCGAAATTATTACGATAATAAAAAAAAAATTTTGAATCAAACATTTTTGTAAAAAAAAAAAAAAATATTATGGTACAAATGTATTCTCGATTGAAATCTATTTTTCAATAAAAATTTAAGTCGTTCCGTACAAAATAACACATGAGACATTCTTTTTTTTTTTCGTTTATTTACTCTAATTTGCTTTTGTATTTTTTGATATTAAAATTATGTGTGTATTGGTATGACTACCAATTATATATTTCAATTTGTTTCACAGATTTTATGTACAATAATAATCAGATCGTATGGACGGAATGTTTACAATTCTTAAAATATTATTATTCGTAATAATAAACGAGGATTTTTCTTTTTTCTCTCAATATTTCTAATAAAACATTCCGGGTGTTTGTTAAATAACATTTGATTTAAATTTTAATTGCATTTCAACTATTAAAGAAAGAAAAAAAATTGAAGTCTCCATTTCTATTGAAAATATTCCAATATTGAGAGATATGTATACATCAAATGGATTATTTATCATTTTTGTTTGTATATAAAAAAAAAAAAAAAATTTGAGTCTCAGTTTGTTTACAGAAATTTGTGCTGTTTCTTAAATGAAGGCAAAAAACAATGATACAGTTGTAAAAAAAAAAAAAAAATGATAGTTGCTGTATATAAAAACAAACGTCAACGTCACGTATCGGTAATGAGTTTTTCAAAATATATACTACTAATGTCGATTCTTAACTACAATTGTATTAACAATTTTCTTTCAAATATACGTTTTCTTTTTGTACGAATGACTGCATAAAGTTCGCTTAAAATTAAATATGTCATAAACAAAAAAAATGTTTTTTTTTCTGTTTCTAGGACGGAATGTTATGAATATTTTTTTTGTTAGCATTTTTTTTTCTTGAAATTTTGGTCTTTTTTTTTTTTTTTTTGAAAATGAACAATAAATCTACGCTCGACGATTTGTCCGACAAAATGTTAATGTATAAAGTAATAAGGCACTAATAATTGTTGTTAGAAGTGTTGCTTGCAAACTACTTGCACCAGCCAGACGACAATGATATAAATCGAAACGTGTCTTCTCATCATTAACAATATTTTCAAATTCAGCTTCAACCAATTGGCCATCATAATAGGTGATTAAATCTTCAAATGGATATTCATAGCCTTGCAAACATTCACATTTATATCCACCGGTTGTAAAGAGACGACCCAAAATTGGCACACACTATAAACAAAACAAAAAAAAAAAGGGAATAATATTTAGTTGACCAATTGCACAAGACAAAAAAAAAGAAAAAAAAAACAATCAATTTAAAATGATTTCATAAAATGCATAATTCAATTTCACATACGTATGATGTTTTTCGATCACATTTGTGGGTTCCCTTGAATGCATTCGGCACATAATATTCAGCATCACATTGATTAATATCCATTTGAAGCATATCAACTGATACAGCAACCACGCCTCTGTGAATATGAAAAAAAAAAATATGTACATTTGAAATTAATTCAAAAAGATACAATGGAAAATGAGAAAGAGAGAGAGAGAGAAAACAATGTGAAAAATCTGAAAATTAATTGTTCAAATCAATTGTCAATACGTACTTGAATTCCAAATTGACTTTAAGACTATCCCATCCAAAGAATGGTGCGGCATATGTGATAAGCCATTTTTTCACATAACCATGACAATCAAAGCTGGGCGTTGTCCAATATCCAGATGTTAAACCACCGGCTCGATAAAAATTTGGATAATGTTCATATTTTTGATTAAATTCACCAGTTTCATTGTGTCGAATTTTAATTTTCATATAATGCTTTTCTAATGAATCAAAATTCGTGGACCAACGTTGTTTTAAAAATCGATACCATGGTTTTTCCGTATAAATTTCATTTGTATGATTTAAACGTGCCAAATCTTCGACTTTAAATTTACGAACATTTAACTCTTGTTTGTATGCAAATGGCGCAAATAATGTACGATTTGTAAATTTATTACGTTCCCAATAAACGCCAGATGCCCAAATTCGAGTATTACCCATAATTAATGCTAATGTTTCGGCAATCATTTGATCTTCAGTTAATGGACGATCGGCAACACGTTTTCCCGAATATACTTCATTTGGATCGGATATTTGTAAAAATGCGCTTATAAAATTGGCCAAACGTAATGCCATTTTGGCTTCATTTTCGAAAAATGCTTTTGCACCATAACTAACATCATCATGGAGTACCAAATCTTGTGGATGAAAATTACGACATGATGATGGATTCACGCTATTGATAAAATTAACAGCTGCATCGACATTAATTTTTGTTTGATGCAATGATGCCGCACCCTTTGTTATATTCCGATACTCATGATGCATATCCAAATATTTTTCACGAATATGATATGGAGCTGGATCCCAATCGATTGGCACTTTTTGAACCCCTGCATTTTGTAAATATGAAAAAAAAAAAAAAATTGTTTTTTTTTTAATTTCATATTTTTGTTGAATATTCTAATTAAATCAGATATTAGAAGAAAAAAAAAATTGCAACAGTGACTAACATCCAATTTTCAAGCAATCAAAACCATTGTAATACTGTTCAGCCGATGCTCTTTCAATAATTTCACCCAAATATGGTCGACGCACATAGCTTGGCAAACGAAAACCTGGTTTACATCGACATTGATAACCACCACGCCTGAATCCCCAACCATCAATCGGTTCACATTCAGTTGTATCCTTTTTACATCTGGCTGTATCAGCAAACTTATTCGGTCCAATATTACCAGAACCTTTTGGACATTGATTTATATCAATACGTTCGTAGTCCATTTCAAGAACAGAAACTGCTGTATATCTGAATGATAAATGTGTAAAATGAACGATTTGTAATAAATGTTTTCATTGTTAATGAAATGTGTGAAATTTAAGATAAACAGACAAAAAAAAAAAGTTTCATTCGAATTGTAAAAGAGATAAAATGTCATTCGAATATTATTTTCAAAAGTCAATTTGTTAATTTTTTTTTTTTTTTTTGTTTCAATTTTCAAAAATTAATATTTTTATGAATTGGATAACTTACTTGGGAAATTCAATGTGTCGAAATTGTGTGTGACGTGGATAAATATCAGCAATGGGAACAACAGCTGCCACTAACCATTTATTTGATCGACCACAATCAAAATATGGTCGGGTAAATCGTACCGGACCAGGATTTTCATCGGCACCACGCGGTCCATGAAATGTAAACGTTTCATTTGTATTGTTTGCATATCGAATTTCCACTTGATATGTTGTTTTTGTATCATGTCTATTTTCAACATCATCGGGCAACCAAAGTTTATACCATTCATTAATTTTATAAAATTCATTTGTATAATCTCTTGATAATGCATCTGATGGTATTGCACCCAAATCGCGTACATCAAATGTATTCATTGTTGAAATTTTTTGTAAATGAATTGGATCATTAAAATCATCCATACGAAATGTACGCGGTGCAAAACGTGGAAATGTTTTATTAAAAAAACCACGATATGATGATGTATATGAGCTATTTGGTGAAAAATATACAGCCGATGCATTTATAAATGGATTTGCTGATACATCAGCAACGGTTGATAAAAAATAATACATCATTCCCGGATCATATGTATCATTTATTGCTGGCCGAATAAAACGACTTTGTAAAATGTAACTCCAAAAAAATGATCGACTTAATGCCATATTATGTAAATGCAATAGAGCCGTACGATTTGGAAATACTGGATTTATATTAATTTCTTTGATATCAATTAAATGGGATACAGCATCTTCAGGTAAATATAAATCGCCTAAATGTTGAATTTGGCAATTATCACCAGTTACCTTATCCATTTTAAGACGAATTTCATCGAATGCATCTCTTGGTTGCCATTCATATTGTGCCAAAACAGTAACACACAGCAACAGGCCAAATCCAATATAGCTACGCCAAATAACCGCTGTCACACCCATGATTCATACACGAAACTTTTTTTTTTAAAAAACTACTACTGCTGCTGCTGCTGCCGCTGCTGTCTCTGATGCTTGTTTTGTGTAGTGTTTTGTAATGCGATCAAACCGCAATATGACTGATGTTTCTGATTCTATATGCACTCTTTACATTCAGGTGAAATTAATTACGAATTCAATATTCAAATAAATCTTCACTAAACACTAAATTATTATTCAATTTTGTACAAAATAAAATGTCATATCCACGGAAATTTCCCTTTTATTTTTCAACAAATTAATACACAACCAATATTTCGAGGAAAAAAAAAAATTTTTGTATTTTGATCAACAACGCCCTTCTATGAATGTGGCAACCATGTTCGTTGATTAACTTTTTGACTTTTGTGTGTTTGTCTTCGAATATAACAACGTAACAACAACAAACCGATACACACAAAAGAAAAAAAAAAACAGACAGAACTTAAAATGAAAATGAGCATGTATTAGGCATAAAGAAACATTTATTCGCTAACACGAACGCATAAGTTAAATTTATATTAATAATGACGAAACCAAACAACCGAACAAGACAACAACAATAAAAAAAAACAACTCATAATAACAATACATTTGCACTCTCACTCTCTCACACTATTCGTGAAAGATGTAGCTGTTTCTGTATTTCAAACATGTACAATAGCGTCTGAATGGTTTTGGTATATGAATACACCGAAATGCACGGTGCTTATGTGTATTAAAACCGATTTAACATGTGCATGATATTTAATCGTACGACACACCGACATTCGGTCAGACGCCACAATTCGTATTCATATATAAAATGACACACCGAAGAAGAGACGAATACAAGAATATAAAATTCAACGAAGCGATACACGCATAGCGATAAATGAATATGAAATAAACAGGTATACGTTTTAAGTTATATGCATGTGTGAATGTGAGAGTTGCTCATTAACGCTAACGAATGTGATAAAATGAAATGAACGAAAAGACAATCTAACGATAAATAGACGCTTATATTATGCCTTATCTAGAGTAAAACATTCACCGATAAATTCCGAATACCGAAATAAATGTTCAACAACATGCAAAGAGACTTTTCTTCGTTGTAAATTGAATTATCCCATTGAATAAATTGTCACTTGAAATGATTGCAGTAAAATTAAGTATTTGATTTTAATACCAATGATCATTGCTAATTGTGTATAAATAAATGGCCAATAATTTATAATATTTTCTTTTTCTTTTTTGAACGGCAATATCTCGATGTCTCAACTCATTTTTGTTTTTCATATAATCCAATGGGTTTTTTTTTTTTGAAGGACGTTGGATATGGTATCCAATTGCCTGTTGGTCTCCAGGCTATTGCCACATCATATCCAGCCATTTTCTCTGATGTATCAACTTTCCTTGTTTGTGCAATACTTTGAACATTCGTCCAGATATTCCAACGAACAAAAAAAACGAACAGTATTCAGGTTTTGAACCAACTAAATTAAAAGACTTTGAACAAATAATCTAGATCTTAATTGATTCGAATCAAATTTAATTTTACGTATTGGAACACCAGACTATGAATTCGTCCATTATTATTACCGAATTATTATTAACGAATTTCGCAATATGCAGAATTCGAAATTTCATGTCTATAAAATCATATAATCAAATGCCCAAAGAACAAATCAAAACAAATTGGCTCATTCAAATATATTATATTTATTTTAAAAATTTAATCATTAGCTAGAAAAACATGAAAATAAAACATTTTATATTCTAAATTGCAAAAAAAAAAGAGAAGAGAACAAAAATGAAAAAAAAAGTAAATAATATTTAAATATTTAAATCAAACAATCTTTATTTATGCATTGGTGGCGCCACTGAAATGCACTTATCACGGCCATATTGATAAACAAAATATTGGTAAACAAAATAATATCTGTCAAATGTTGTATTCACAATGCGGTGAAATTTTTGTTGTTTTAAAAAAAAAAACATAAAAATATTTATAAAATTAAAAGATAAACATTTTCCATATAATGAAAAATATAACACATTTGTGTATTTCAAATCGTTTGTATAATTGTAGTATTAGTTCAACTATTTGCATGCAATGGCACCAATGAAGGGAAAAAAAGTTTATCCAAAAAGAAATGCAATTTTTTGATTGCTAAGAAATTTGGAATTTTTCTTCATTGCCATAATACGTATGTATTCAATCAATGAATTCGATTGTTTGTATTTGCAATTTAAATTATAAATCGATTTGTTATACATGCGCGAATGTTAAAAAGAAATATTCTTTCGATATGAGAAAGAAATTTGCCAAAGATGCCCTTAAAGATTTCGTTGAAACTTCATTGCTCGAGATTATAAGAAATTTGAATGTGACTCATGATTGTTGGCTTCATGAAATCGGATTTAAACAAAGAAATTTAATCAATTTCTAAATCACAAAGAACATGTGCGAGTGATTTTTCGCCATGCAAGAAATCAGATACATCGAAATCATCCAACATTTCTCGACGTTATGTTAGCTGAGAGGGGAATTGCCAAAGAACTTAAAGAATATTTGCAAACAAAATATACGAATAATGTTTCGTTATATTCATTATTTTATTCATAGCAAAATGAAAGATGTTTCCTTGCATTGCATTGCATTATCAGCTGTAAATGCAAAAGAATTTCTACTGGACTTCGAGAAAAAAAAAAAATTGTACGTATCGTTAGTATATTTCATGTGATGTTAATAGAAAAATTTAATACAATTTCATGTGTTATTTTTCAACTTTTAGAAAACTAACTATGATAACATTACGAGAAAAAGGAAAAAAAGAAAATACTCAATCAGCAAATGATCAATCAGCAAATGCCTTTACCGACGATAACACATTACCACAAACTATTGCATAATCTACCGATTATTGGATTCTAAACTTGATTATTTGGATCGTGTATTTAGATGAGGAATTTCCGGAAATAAATCCATATTTCGTTGATTTTTTTTTTTTTTTTTTTTGCTGAAGAATCAGAGAAAACAACATTAATTTCATTCTTCTCGATTTTTGTTTTTTGAAAATTTCATCGAATATTTTGTTTAAACAAAATTATAGTTTTCTATATTGTAAACGCTAATATAATAAGTGTTACTAACTAAAAACAAATGCATTTGATTTAAATATATTTTATCATTGATTTAAATAGAACAAATTTGAATTCAATTTTTATTGAACTATTTTTATAATAACAAAACATGTGCGTATTATATAAAGGCAAATATATTTAATTTTTTTTAAGAAATAATTAAAAATTCAACGAGAATGTGGAGAAATTTATTTAAGAATTTCCAATTGACAGTCGATTTGTGTTAATAATGGTTTTTCGCTCTTTGATGTGGTTCCGAAGAGAAATGATGTTGAAAATGGAATAATAATTTCAAAATAAATATAACCATGCTAATCATGTCGAAGTATTGTTCATTGTTGAAATTCTACAAACTTCATTTATTCTTTTACTTCAATTTTTCCATGGACTATCATCTTCTGATTTTATTCAATAGATCGTAATAATAACTTAGACCATTGAACGTTATCGATTTCAGCAATGAATTGAGATATATTTGCCAAGAAATTAATTGCATTACGATCAAACCAAGAGATTCAAGTTTATAGTAAAAACATTTATACATTGCTTGCGTGATGAATCAAAGACAACACAATATGAATGTGCATCACAAGTAGTTCACCAATAACAATCATAGTTAACCATAATGATGACAATACACAAGGTTGTACATTTTCCCAATTGCCACGTGTCATTTGCAAAATTGTATAAGAATCATGTGGAATTAATGCAATCAATCGATCACTTGGTTCAATACGGCGCTCATTAATCACTTCAACTTTTCGATTCAATCGAATGAATTTCAATTGATGAAGTGTTATGAAGAGGAATAAACTTTTTGTTTAGTAGAAATGATGTTAAATCTGATGTCACTTTGTCACCGTTAACATAGCGATTTTTTTTTTCTCGAAGCAATCACTTTTAGTTGATCATTCACTAAAATACAGTCGATTCTTTCACAAAACGAATTTACATCGAATAAAAGTTGTGATTTTTTTTTTTTTTTTTTGGAATTTTGATTCAACCGATTGGAATGCGTGCCACATGTCAATTAATAAAAAATTTTCGAGCTTTTGTTTGAATATTATCATCTTGATCGACAATTATACATTGTTAATGAAGAAAAGATTTAATGATTACGATGATTGACATATGAGATCAATATTATTTATCACTGATGAATGGTTCAATGTTATGCCGTACATTGGTAGAATTATAACAGCACCACAAAAGTTTTTCAACAGCAAATTATTTCGGTCAATTACTGCAACAACTGTGAAACCAGTTTCATCAGCTGTGAAATCATTTCAACGGATAATTGCGTATTTACAACTGGAAACAATTGAAAATATAAATTATAATTCTATGTAAAGTGTCGAAAATGATGAATAAAACCTAGGAGCATAGACACGCATTAATAGCGTAAAATTAGCAAAAACTAGAAAAATTAACAAAAATTAACATCGCCTTTTATAAAGATTTCATTCCCAATGTATATGTTATGGGATGAATTGTACTTGAGTCGAAGTAGTATTTGCACGGTCTATGGACATAAAAATATTAAAAACTTGAGAATATTGAAATCAAAATTAGCAAAACTAGAAAATAATTGTGGAATTAAAAGAATAAATAAAAAAAAACGGACAAAAATATTTGAACTAGTACCGTGCCTACCCTATTATACAGGCCATACATTAAGTATGACCATTTCAAAAATATTCTAAGCATTTTCCATCATTTTGAAAAATCATTTTTACACAAAACTAATGATACGAACACAATGACGACAAATTGCTGGTTATTGTACATGAATTGAGCGTTTCATTATTTGGTAATCCAGACATTGAGTGCATTTTTTTTTTTTGGTTATCCAAAACCATAGCTGATTTGTAGTTAAAGAAACCGATTATTACTGCTCTTTATAGTGCATCAATGTGACAAAAAAAAATTAAATAATTGTATAGACACTGTCTATTAGACACATATACATACACACACATACACAGTCATTCTGTCATTAAATTTGGGATTTTGTCTACCTGCGCTTATTGACTCATTGAACACAATAGCAACAAGTGGTTGCCATTTCGGGTATACGTATATCGCTGCAACATTTTATTATTGTAACGATTTACTAAAGATCGTTTATCACCAGATTTCTATCGTTATTAATATCGTTCATATGATATGTATGGTTGCAAATACTGTATATTGTGAACAATATATTTATCAATTGTTTGTGATTTGATGAGCGTATAAAAGGCGGGAAAAAATGCGTTTATATTTAATTTTGTCTTTTTCAAAGGTTTTTTTTTTTTTTCTTTTATATCTTTAACTTGATGGATTTACTTTCATCGAAAATTCATTGAATTGGTTTGCTTTGGGTTTTTTTTTTTTTTTTTGTTGTAGTGTGTCTATTTGAATTCATTATAATGACAGACAATTCTCAATGTCTTTTTCCTCGATGTGGAACAATTATTATTATTACTCAACGATTAAATACAACGGGGAAAAAGAACGCCAAAGCGACGATTGCGTACTTTTTTTTTTCTTTTTTTAGTTTTCTTTTCTTTTCTTTCTTTTTTGGTGTGGCAAAGCAGCGCGAAATATCCTTTCGCATTTAATGTCTATACATTGAATTGACGCACTGAGATACAAAACATGTATGCACATCCGGTGAGTGCTCTTCGTATGTATGTATGTATATTTAACTTCAATATTTGTCCTTTGTCCATTGTTGTGCGTTCAGTTGTATATGAGCTGTGTGAACAAGTCTCGTTGTTCTCTCAGTTTTTTTTTTTTCCTATTTGCGTCAATGTACGAATTGAAAGTTAAATCCACATTGGCGTGGCAACACGATGGTATATAGTATGCAACAAGCGAACACATTTTTTTTTGTCTCTCTTTTCTTCTTATACATCTTTTTCTTTGATTACAACAGATATTCTCTTCGGATGATGACATGTTTTTCGTTTTCCACGTTTTGATCTCTCTATAGAGAGAATCCAACGGGTTCGTATAGGTATTAATACCAATATCTTATATTGCCAAGCTTGTCACACAATATATAAATGAAAATGTAAATGATATAAACAGACTATAGCTAATGCCATCTTACGTGAAACCACAAACTATAATGGAAAACAATACAATTTTTGGAAAAATATGAAAAGAAAATGAAAAAATGTTTAAATTCATTTCTGTTATAGTTTTTGTAAATGTATTAGATGGTGTTATGTGTATGTTGAAATTATGCTCGTTCTTTATGATTTGCACTCTCTTTTTCCTTCATTCTATCACTTTCTCTTTCTCTCTCTCTCTCTCTCTCTCTCTCTCTCTCTTTCTCCCTCTCCCTCTCTCCCTCTCTCTCTCTCTCTCTCTCTCTCTCTCTCTCTTTTCTCTCACTCTCTCTCCCTCCCTCTCCCTCTCTCTCTCTCTCTCTCTCTCTCTCTCTCTCTCTCTCTCTCTCTCTCTCTCTCTCTCTCTCATTCTCTTTTTCTCTCACTCTCTCTCCCTCACTGTCTCTCTCTCTCTCTCTCTCTCTCTCTCTCTCTCTCTCTCTCTCTCTCTATCTCATTTTTTCTCTTTTTATTTCATCTCTTTCTCTCGTAATTTCCCTTTTTTATGCTTTCATGTCGATGCATAACGGATGAAAAACGATTTTTTTTTCTTCCTCAATCCAGGATTCTCTTATTTTTAATTTAATTTTTTTTTTGCACTCTTTACATGTGCACGTTTTGTAGAGAAAAGAAAAAGAAGAAGCAGGAGGATAAAAAAATGAAAGCAGAAAACTCTGCAGAATGAAAAAAACAACAACAACAACAATAACTTTTAAAATTGTGGGAAAATGAAATTGCAACTGCACGCAACACTTTTCGTTACCGCTTATACAACGGTCAATAGTGCAATAAATATAGCAAATATCTGTTGTATGCAACAGTCGTATTTTTTTTTATTTTGCCATCCGATGAAATCGAATAAAAGCCATGAATCACTCGATCGGATGTCTGCTTGTATTTTTTTTTTTTTTTTTTTTTTTTTTTTTTTATAATAAAAAAGATGTAATGAAAACGGCTATGTTCATATGCATTTAATCGCACCGAATGGCGGTTGATCGATGCGATGAGAAAATACCGTGGCAGACGTCCCGTCTCATTTCATTTTCAAAAACATAAACACACAATGGCTTAGAATTGCAATAAATGCAATTCTAATATAATACGCTTCCGTCAATAATGTGTTGCATGGCGATGATATCTCGTTGTTGATCTCAATAACAACTAGAACATACATAAAGAAATAGTCGTTACTATTTTCCGATTATTTCATTTAATTCAACTTTAGTGCATTCATTTGTATGCATTCAAATGAAAGAAGAAGAAGAAGAATGCATAATGGACGATGTGAGTGCGTATTTTAAAAGTGAAATGCTGCTGTAAGGGATTGACCAAAGATGTGAATGACCATGCTACATTTTAACCATTCAAGATAAAAGAAAGTCTATTTGAATGACAAAAACGCATTTTTACGGAAAATCTAATGCAAATGCAATTTGAATGCATTTCGATGCGTGTGATTTGAAAGAAAATGATTGAAATATACAGAAAAAGAAAGAAAGAAAGAAATAGAGAGGGAGGAAGGGAGAGAAAAAGAGAAAAGAAAAAATGGAAAAGGGGCAAAAATCCACACATACACACACACACACACACAACGCGTATCACTATGCGTTTTGGTTAATATATTTATATTTGCATTGTCATGATATTTAATCTTTTTTCTCTCTTTTTCTCAACCCTTATCGCATGTTGTATTCATTTGCATTTGTTTTCTCAATGCTCAACAATGGCCAAAAGGCATGTGCAAAAAAAGAAGAAAAAAAAAAATTGAAAGATTAAATAAAAGTTGTTCGCTGGATGGTCTGTGTGTGTGTGTGTGAGTGTTTGTGCTTCTGCACATCGAATGAATTAAAATGTGAAATGCATTTTCTTTTAAGGAGAGCGTGAATAACAACCACTGAAATACTATGGCAAATGAGAGCTTGCCTGCCACTGGTGTTGCTGTACAGCTATTGCTGTAGAACGCAGTTGCAAATAGAAATGCAGCCTTCCTTCTCATTGTATTCAATAATTATGAATGCTAACATTCTTTCTCGCTCGTTGATGGATGAACTAAAATGCGGCGCATTTGCCATTGTTTCGATCGCTAGTTTGCTGCAGATTGTTTTTATTTTATCCATCACTGAACGCACATATAATATATTTCTTCGACTTTGCACGTGGAATTGGAAGGGTAAGTCTTAACCAGAAACTATAATAAATACATTTTATATATGTTATATAGAATAAATCGAATTTAAAACGCAAAACTTCGCGTATGCATACCAAGCCGTTTTACTGTGTCCAAAAATTATGCACTCGTTGATGGCTTGACAACTACGGAATATTCTCTTCTTAGTTATATTCAATGTGCTTACTTACTTACTTTACTTGTTTCGTGTCGTTGGTTTAAGTTGCATCGCTCTTACATTACATAATTATAATCTATACCGTATGGCATATTTTGTTGTATTCATTCTGTTCTCTCTCGATCTCTCTCTCTCTCTCTCTCTCTCTCTTCTTTTTGTGTTGTTGGTTGTTTTTTTTTTCTTCGTTGCATTTTCATCTCTCATTTTATTATTCCGTGTAGTAGCACACCGTTGTCGTGTGATACTTCACTATGCGTCGATGCACTATGGCTAGTCTGCCATCGGTTGCAAATCTACAAAAAACAATATTATAAATAACAAATAAGAATGAAATAGAAGACGACGAAATAAAAATCTGCACAGAGAAAATCCAGTAATAAGAGAAAAAAAAAAATGAGAGAATGAAATGAATTATAATTGAGATTCAAGCGCTGCATGACGGAACAATGCACAATTGTTGTTTGTTCCATTAATCAGTTCTTCGACCAACTTTCGTTTGCAGTCGTCTGCATTTTGAACTGAAAAAAAAACCCGAAAGAGAAAAAAAAAAAATAAGAAAGAATATTGCCTATAGTAGAGTAAATCACTGAAATACAAAAGTGCATTCATTTAGCTAATCTTATGCACGCAACTTGTTTTGGTCATTGACATCGGAAATATATATATATATATATATATATATGATAGGGAAAACAAAAATTCCATTGAATCTTTCAAAACTGTCAATTCTGGTGGAAAAAAAAAATAACAATTTCATTTGTCTATTGTCGCGAATGAATTTTTACTTTTACGATAGCTACAATTTTTCGAAACACCAATGGCAAATACCAAATGGCTGTAATTTTCTATTTTCTGTACTCTAAATACTAGATACAAGAAAGAAAAATGTTCCACGGTAAAATGATGTAAATATGCGGAACATGACGAAACGGCATATTTTTCCATTTTTTTGTTTTTTTTTTTTTTTTTTTTCTCAAATGTATTCACGACTCTTTGCATTCGACTGTTAATTATATTTGCTATTTAACTGACCGTTACATAGACGGAAATGAATCATACGCTAAAATTTTACTTAGATAACATGCTAAATTTTCCACACAAATTGACACATTGTAATGTTACGCGGAAAGATTTTTCAATTAGCTGACACCAATTCACAACTTGAATCAGTGCAATCAACTCAAGGGATCGAAGAAAGAAAACAAAGAAAGAAAAAAAAAAACAGTAAATATTCACTTGCTGAACAACAACCGACACCAAAGGATACCAAAAAAAACTAAAGAATAAAAAAATGATTATACTCACAGATGTGAAGCCCAACCGACCCAAAACACGAAGAAAAGTAGAACGAAAAAAAAAAACTACGAACAGCCACAATGGTTCAAGTTGTGAGTGTGCTGTGAACTTGTTTATTACCCTTGTACAATTTACTCACCGTCTTTTTTATTTTTATTTTTTTTTTTTTTCGTTTTTCTCATCTGCTGCCTGGTCTCAATTTTTTTTTTCTTTGTTTACTCAGACAATATTTTATTTGCGAATTTTTTTCTTGTTTCACTTTGTTGTTATTTAAATAAAATGCAACTGGTTTGATTCGAATGAGACATTGATATGAAAAGTGCTTTTAAATAAATTTGTCATTCAGTAAATTTCGTTTAGTTTTTTTTCTCTCTCAATTTCTTTGATTCGTGTTACATTTTTATAAATCTTTTACTGAAGTTTTGTGTGATCTATATTATTGAAATGATCAAATTTTGTTTCGAAAAGTATGTTTATCTTATATAAATATGTTGTTGCGTTGAAAATAGTTTTCTATACGTACTTTGTAACCATTTATATATGCATATATATTTGGAAATAGAAAATGAAATATTTCAATGTAATTTTCAGAGTTTATGGATTCCTACAAATTAGGAAAAAGAAAAAAAAATGAAACATCAAATAAAACCAAACAACATCAACCCTTGCATCAATGTACCAAAAATAATTTTTCTACTATATAAAAATAATGAAATAACAGATGATGATGCTTGCATTAAAATAGGATGGTTCCTTCTTCTTATTTTTAATTTTTTTTTTTTTTTTTTTATTCATGCTCTCGTTGCTTATTCTTTCTCTGGTAAATTTCTGTATATATTTTTTTTTTTCTTGCATTGTGCGACGAATGTACATCGAATTCTGTGGGAATTAAAACTGGATATTTTGATTAAAGCGATTTTTCCCCGTATATACATGGATATATGTATATGCTTGTTCCTGACTGAATTGCTTGCACATTTTGCATTGACATGAGGAGAAAAGATGAATTCTACAGGCCGAATGGAAAAATAAAAACCGAAAAATAAAAAGATGAGAGAGAAGTTCAAAGACAAAAAGAAAACAAAACAAGACGAAAGGTACATTTATTCATCATCATTTTCACTGTTGTCGCCATCCACATGCGCGCATACACATATACAAAGAGAAAAAGACACAGACACATCCAAATAAATCTATATATACACGCATATTGTTGTGCATTGCTCCATTGAAAATATTGGCAGTGATTTTTTTTTTTTTTTTTTTTTTTTGTTTTTTGTTGCACAAACCAGAAAAGAGTTAAATGGCCGAATCGTGCAAAAGATAGAGACGAAGGGATCAACGGACAAAAAAATACATGTGAAAATGGCAATGGACGACACATAATATACAACAGAAAATAAAAATAAAAATAAAAAAAAAAATGAGAAGAAAAAAAGAACACACAGTGGAAACGAAAACGAAAATGAAGGATTCAAGAGAAAGGAAACAAACCAAACACTTTGTAAGTTGGCTCAAAAACTGCGCGCACACATTGCTTGTGTAAGTTAAATTTTTCGATTTTCTCTGTTGAACGAGAAAGGGTGCGCATCCCATTGTTTGTTCTAGCACTATCGTTGGCTCTGAATAGCCATTTTTATAAGAGATACACTTTTGTAATTCGTGTTTGTTTTTTTTTTTTTTTTTCTTTTTTCCATATATTTTGCATTTTATATATTTAGATGGACTGTTGTTATTTAGCACATCGAAATATCCATGAATACAACATAATGATACGTTGAAACGTTTTTATTGCAATCATTAGTAGCAACAAGCTTTCTATTGACTTTGTAGATACATGATTATTAATAGCTAACGGTCATTTTGTGAACATTTCCTGTTATTGATTTTAAACTGCCATCATAGAATATAATCAAGAATGTTATTTGTTTTGCTGAAAATATTTATTAATAAATTGTTAGTGAAATATTTTTTTTTTTTTTAAACAAATACCATTGCCAAGTAATAGCATTACTTTTACTTTCACTAGTGCTTTTGCCCATGATTTCATTTATATTGGCCGAATGATTTGATTAATATACGTTTCTCTTTTGGCTGGTAATAAATTGCATCAAAAGGAAATCAGTTTATCGTTGAAAAGAAAAAAAAAAAAAAAAAACGGAAAATCTCATCAAATTATTCGCATGTCAAATACTTTTCATTTTTCTCTAATAATAGCAACAACAGCAATGTGAGTGAAAAGAAGACGAAAAAAAAAACCGACTGGATCGTTTATGGCGTCAAAAGAACATTTTTCAATGATTCATATTATTATTTTTTACTATGTGATCTCATATGAACTTTTAATAACATGAAACTTGATTAGGTAGTTCCGCTTCCGAGACGATACCATAGAGACTACAAAAGACTATAAGTTTGAGAAAAGGATATTATAAAAATGAAGCGCCAAAATATCGACAAACAGTGACAAAAATAAAATAGGAATGTGTTCAAGTTATGATGAGACAATTTAGTGAATCACACGATTTTGTTCATTTATTATAAGAGACTGAATGTAATATCCAAATAAGCCGAATATGAAAAAAATATTTATATATATATTGTCGTTGTGTTGCTTAGACATGTGACTGCAGACATGTCATCGACATAAAGTAGCTTAAATAATTATCAACTCATTGGTCTTATTAGGAATTATGCACCATAAAAAAAACAACAGTGATACAATGTATGACGGGAAAAATCCATTGACGGTGATTTAAAGGGATGAAAAGAGTAAATTTAAAATGACCGTATTTAAATGAAAATGACACTGTAAAAGTGGTGAGTGTAAGAAAAAAAAAATACGCCAGAGTCGATGGACGAAAAAAAAAAAAAAAAAAAATTGAAGTTCAAAAACATCGACTATCCTAGCCATTGAGAACAGAGAGAAAAAAAAAATACACGAGTCACTAACACAAACCGGGAAACCTGTCTAAAGCTGTCAAACAAATACTATTCGATACAATTGGGTACTATACCATAATCAGCACTGGTTTGCCGGTTTCGTTTTGGCTAAAACGAGCATCCACCTTTTTATGCTTTTCAACATTTTGTGCAGCAAATGTGCCGCGAGTAGCAAGGTAAAGAAAAGAGAGAAGAAAAAAAAAAAAATAATCGCACACACATTTTATTCACCCCTTTGCGATGCAATGCCTACCATCTTACATTGAGGCGATTTTCATCATCTGTTCTTTGTATCTTCCTTTCGGTCATTGTTTGTCTCTGAATCTGGTTTGTTGGATTTTTGATTTAGGGAAGAAACAAAATTGTATATTAAATGATTCAAAGAAGACAAACAATAAGGCACAGCGAGTGAAAGTGAAATTGAGAGAGAGAAAGAGAGGAGGGGAGAGAGAGAGAGAGAGAGAGAGAGAGAGAGAGAGAGAGAGACTTTGATGCATTGCAAAGCATTTAATCGAAGAATTGCTAATGTTAATGCTTGTAAAAGAATAAATTTATTTACTTTATGATCATTTCGATTCATTTTTCTTATTTTCATGGAAAGATTCAAACAATTTTCTCTTCTTGAAAATCGAAAAATGAAAAATGAAAATAAAACTTTTTTTAATTTTCATTTTCCGTTAATTTTTTTTTTTTTTTTTTTTTTTAATTTTATTTTCTTTATATTTTGTTTAATTTTTATTAACCATAAAATCAAAATTTGATCAGATTTCAATTCATTTGCAAATATTAAAAAAGAAATCATCATTTGAATAATAAATTAGAAAAATTTCTGTAATTTAACAATTTATTTCTGCTTGAGAAATTTGCTAGCGATGATAATTTCCGTGCGATACTATTAAATTAGCTGTTTAAACGGTTACGGTTCAAGCAAACCAAAATAAAATCTACGAATGGAACAACAACAACAACGGCATTAATAGCAAGAAAATACGACTGAGAGATGATTCAAAGGACTAGATGAGCGATACAAAGAGATGACGTAGGAACGAATAAGAAGAGCGAAAAAAAAAAAAAATTAAAAAAAACTTATCCGTTTAAAGTTGTCCACGAAAAATGCGTCTGAGAAACGCATATGGTCAATTGTAAATAAAAATGCCGGAGCCAACAAGAAGACAAATTGTATTTTATATCTTAATATGTATTATGTGTGTGACACACGGTGCGGCATTGACCAACCAAATGTTATATGCATTTGTTGAGCGCGCGAACAGAATAAATACATACTGAATAGAATGAGACGAAAATATACAATTTTTTTCTTTTTTTTTTTTTTTATCAAAGTGAAGTCTTATGAAAGACACGTTTAATATCATTGAGACAAGCTGAAAGCATGCAGAAATGCTATATAGGTGTAAAAATTCATATATGAACATTCGGTACGATTTGCATGATGAGACGAGAAAAGTGGTAGCACATAATTTAGTGAATACAATGGGGTTCCGAGACTCGAACAAATATATATTTTTCATACCAAATCCATCATCCATTTCTCATTGCAAAATAAATGAAAAAGAATAAGAAGAAGAAAAAGAAGAAGAAAAAGAAGAAGAAGAAGAAGAAGAAGAAAATGAAAAATACACAACATACGAACGACATATACAATGCATACTTACATACATACTCACATTTCTGAACACATTTGCTACCAAAGTCGAACAATTCATTCTCTATCGTTGCGATTGTGCACTCATAATACTCCAATCAAAAGTTATCATAATGAGACATGCAAGACATGTATTTGTATGCACTTAAAAAACGAACAAACCAAATAAATTGCACAAATAAAACAGATAAATTCAGAGACGAACGGAGAAAGAGACAGCGCACGCGAGAGCAAATAAATGTTTTCTTTTTTCAATAAAAAAAAAAAAAAAAAAAAAAAAAATAAAGAGAGATAGAAAGGAAAAGAACCCAGCAACAAATATGCTCATTTTATGGCAACAAACGTGATTATTGCAATGGTATTAAAGTCAATTGAAAATTCAAGTAGAACAAAAAACCTACCATTTTGCCATATATTCAATTGAAATTTGAAAAAAAAAAAAAAAAAAAGATCGCATTGTATAAGATACATGCCGCCCAGAGATTATTCTCAACGACTTAGTGGAAAGTAAAACCAAAAAAAAAAAAATTTTTAACGAAATAAACTGTAACGGTTTCGCAAATTTCACTAGAAAATGAAATGTGTTTTTTGTGTTTCATTTTCAAATGCTTTTTTTTGTTGATAAATCGACTGAGAACAACGCCTCCCCAGCCGAATGTAAGCTCATTTCCGACCATATCCGATAAACAAAAACCACTTGGAGTGAATGTGGCGATAAGAGAGAGAGAGCGAGAGAGGGAGAGGGAGAGGAAGAGAGAGAGAGAGTGAGAGAGAGTGAGAGAGAGTGAGAGAGAGTGAGAGTGAGAGAGAGAAAGAGAGATGGAAAAACAGAATAGCAATTCATTGACTGTTTGCTATAATTAATAATCTACATAACAAATTATACAAAACGATCGTCAAAATTCGTGCATTGCGAATGCACTCGATAAGCGAATAATTTGGTTGATTGTGTTTTTATTTTTTTCTACTTCTTCTTCTTCTTCTTATTCTTATTCTTCTTCTTCTTTTTATTCATAAAAATAGAATGTGTTATCGTTTTTGATTTTATGTAGTGTAAAGACCTAATGACAAATCAAAACAAATTCGATACAAAAAAAAAAATGTCTTCTATACAATTAAATTTGCAAGGAAAAAATGGAAGAAAAACAAAATGAGCTTTTTAATGAGATACAAAAAAAAAAAAAAAAATATTCGATTGATTTTTATTTTGATTGATTTTGCACTTCGGGTGAATTTTTGTTTTTTTCTTTTTTGCGGTTTTTCGGAAAATCAAAAAGAATAAAAAGAACGAGAGGTGAACAAATAATGTGCTAAAATATTTCTGTCTTGTTCTAATTTATGTGTGTTCCTTGTTTATCGCATACGCAGGCCTATTTGCCTCGATCCACGTATACATAGTCCGCATCGGCGTTGAATGTTCATGGAATATTTCAATGTTTGATGAAATGCAAGCGATATTTTAAATGTGTATGTGTAAATGTTTCAAGCTAAATAAATATTGCCATTGCTATCTGTGTATTGTGCGACGAACGAGAAAATATATATATATAAACATGTGTGTATATGTATTTGTAATGATGATGGTGATGATGATGATGAGAGTGAACGAAATTCGAAAAAGCGCTGGGATAAAGAAGGAGAGGAAAAGCAACGGTCTTGTTGCGTTTTTCTTTGTCATGCATATCATGGCAAATACTTAGGCAAGATATGTGTGTCTGTGAGAATGTATTTTGCACAGAGCAGTCAACGGGTATGGGTCGCGGTCTATTTCGTTGAAGCAATATTGTTGCACTAGTAAAGTTGAGCGCGGACGATTAAGAGCTACTGCAAATCGCCGCCGTCTTTAAAACATCAGTATAATTTTAGAATACTTTTTTTTTTTTTTGTAAGCACACCGCATGAAAAACAACACTAAAACGAAATTAAACGAAAAATTACTTCAAATAAACTAAGTAACCGACAACATTTGATCGAGAATTTAACAACAAAATTTACAATAAAAATTTCGGTATTTTCCATACACGAAATAAATAATCAATTAAATAATAAATCGACGATCATCTATACATATATATATTCGCAAAACCGAAGGAAAAAAGAAACCGTGCGAGAAACGAATAGCAGAAAAACATAGAGACAGAGAAAAAATTCAAAAAGAAGGACTAAATAAAGCGTGAACACCAAACATAATTTAGTGACAATTATTATTATTATTATTATTTTTTTCAATTTCAAATGAATTCAATTGTGCAAAACAGTCTTGTGAATGATGCAAAAGCGAAACATAATATTTTTAATACTTAAAAGTTCAAATGGAATAGTTCAATTTCTTTTTTTTTGTTGTTTCTAAGTTTAAATTAACAATTTTATTCGATATTTGAGTTGGATTTTTTTTTTTTATTCGAATCAAGACTTTTTTTTTTTTAGTTTACAATTGTATACAATAAATAAGTAGACTGAGGCTTTTAATTGCTTTAAGTCCATACGTAAACCAAGCGCCCATCTAATGTTGTTCTTTATACACATATCTTTTTTCAATTCGCGGACAATTTTAAACGTGAATCTACAATTAATTATATAATAATTATACATTTTGCATCGGAAGTGCGATCGAATTGAAAAAAGACGGGGAAAAAAACAGTTCATATATATATATATATATACATGAAATCTATCTATCTCTCTCTATATATATTTATATAAAGACTTGACACAACGTGGAAATATACATACATTGTGATCTGATGTGGATAAAATTGAAATAAAATTTTCAAAAATTCTTAGTGCTTTCCTAATCCGTTTTACTAAAATATTACCGTATTGCATATATACGTAGATTGCATTTGTGTGTTTCGTTTATTACGGGATAGAATTGAATTTTGTTTCTTTTTGATTGGTTTTTTTTTTTTTGACGTGGCCCAAACAAATGAAACTTTCTTCCTTTGGAAATATGTGCATATACAACAATCGGAACTAAAAGTGTAAGTGTGTGTGATAAAGACAGAGATCCGGCATAAAGACCCGGAAATAAATGAACAGCATAATTTCGAAACAAATTTAAAATAGCAAAGAAAAATCGAACAAAAGCCGAACAAAAATACATAAATTGAACAATAAATCAGAGAAAAAACAAATAATAATAAAAAAAAAAAAGAAAAGAAAAAAACTTAACGAATCATCAGCCATCCATGGTCAATTTTCATTGAATGTGGTTGTATAATTATGAATAAAAGAATAAAAAAATTAAACAAGAATTATATGGAAACTGAGAGATGAGACCAAAAAAGCGTTCAGTGGACAATAGAGGAAAAATTAAAATTAAAAAAAAGGGAAATTGAGAAAGAGAGTGAGAGAGAGAGAGAGAGAGATAGAGAAAGAGTGAGAGAGTTTGTGTGTTAAGGGCCGAAAACTGAATAACTGAATTAAAGTACAATCCGTCCTATTATAAAACTACAACCGCCAAATGCCATCCGAAATTATAAAATACATAACATTACGTTCGGGATCAACGAATGGAAAATTAATATTATCGCTAAATCACAGATAAAACATACACACAAACATAATCGGAAAAAGAAGAAGAAGAAGGAGAAGAAGAAGCAAAAGCAAAAGAAGGAAGAAACGAATAACAAATAGAAGAAGAATCAAACTCAACAAAAAGTACGAATTGTAAAAGTCTCTTGCGCCGAAGCTTTTTTTGTTGTTGTTGTTGTTGCACTTTGAAATTAATGACTGCAGCAAAGTGAAACTAGTACAAACGGAAACCATTCATATAGAGACTGTTGTGAAAAGTTATTCATATTTGTTTTGGTTTGTTTTTTTTTTTTTTTCGTTTTTTTCCTCGCTCTTCTCTCGTTTAATTTCGGTAAAACTTTAATTCAGTTGTATTGAATCCAGTCATAGTTACAACAAATAGAAAAAAAGCACAAACTAATCGTACTAAAACTGCATTTTGTCAGCAAACGCTTATATATGCACTATAAAAACGATACAACAGTGGAGTGAACACACACAAACACATACAGAAACAGAACAAGTGAAATACATCACATCGTGAATAAAAACAAGACAATTCGTCAGATCGTCAAAATTAATACATTTAGGCTCAAGCTGAAAGCAATATAACGTTAGGTAGGTCATTTTATTTTATTTTCTTTTTTTTTACATTTCTTTGTTATTATTTTCTCTTTTTCAATTCATAAAATGATGGTATCGTTGTCGGCAATTGATATCTATACATATATAAATAAATATATTTATGCATTCATACATCGAATTTCACTGTCAATCGAGGCACATTTACGCTTACAGTGTACATACCTTTGTATGAATGCTGGCAATATCAATGATTCGATCGCCGTCTCTTGTTTATACAAAAAAAAAAAAAAAAAAAATAAAAATGAAATAAAACGCTTATGATTCAATAAAAGAGTCACAAAACTTTTTGAAAACAAATGCATATTCTGAAATTCTATAACATTTAAGCATTTATGAAAATGATGAAATGCAACTAAAACCAAAAGATCATGAATATGCATACTCAGCAGCAATGGGGTTGTATAAATAATTGATTCATCATGGAATGAATCTAATGGAGTAGGTCATTCACTTATATATTTTTATTTTCTATAAAATCGCATCAATTCCCAAATGATTACGGATGTGGTGCAATAATCACACAAAAAAAGCTTGTTAAAGTTTTAGTAATTGCAAAAAAAGACCGAAAATTTGAAAAAAAAAAAAAAAAAAAAAAAAATCGAACTAAAGAATGAAGGAAAGAAAATAATATAGACACGAAATAAAATGAAGAGAAGAAATGTTATAAAATAGTATTTAATAAATGAAATGAAATGAAATGAAGAAGTGAATGGTTTTTTTTTTTTTTTTTTTGGTGAGCGCATCATGTCTGGACTTCTGTCATGGCAACCAGACGGTTGCTTAATTTTCAAAGTAAATTTTTGTTCCGGCACACGATTTGAATCAACAGAAACCGTCTTGCATGTTGTATTTTTCTCTCTCTCTCTCTCTCTCTCTCTCTCTCTCTTTCTCTTTCTCTCTTTCTTTTTCTTTGATTCTCTCCCATTCTTACTGCACGAAAAACTATCTCGTTTCGTTGAAACAGCAGAAAGCATACGCTTTACGATCTTCCGATCCAGCCGCTTGCAATTCAAATGGGGGGAATATTATATGTATGCATATAACAGCGAGTATGTGTAAGGAAATGTGAATGTGTGTTTGTATAAAATAAATACGCTTCGGTGTGCATAATATTTTCTTGATTGTGGTGTGTGCACGGATACGTTCACAAATAATCTCAACTGACATACACACTTTTTTTTTCTTTTTTTTTTTTTTTTTTCATCGTATTTTTATTGCATATACTCTGTGTGATAGTAAATCACAGATAAAGCCACATTGCATCGTTAGAATTGTATTTAGAGTTTTGAGACTAAAAACAAATTTTGAAATGAATTCGAAATTTTTATTATCAAATCGAATATAATAAAATATTATGTCTTCATTTAGCTTCATAATTTATATCTCATTGAATAATTAAGCTTTTACATGCATCCAATACGTATACATAATGGATAGAATGCTTGAATAATAATTTTTCGATAATTTTCTATTGTATTTTTGCCGCAATTTACGTATTTGCTGGATAAAAATCCAACAAGACATATTAAGATACATTTGAAATGTTCAATTTTCATAATATTATCCGTATCGAAATTTAATTGTGATCCGGTAAAATAAAATATATACATGAATGCATATATGCATAAACACATACACGCGCGCACACACACACACACACACAGAGAGAGAGAGAGAGAGACACACACACAGACACAAACACACAGACAGACACAGAGGATTGAAAGACAGATAGACAGACATACATGCTCGCATAATTCGTTCTCTCGCGCGAAATATAAAGCAACAAAGAAAGGTGTATACCATACTTTGCGCATTTTATAGCATACAGTGGGGCTTATATTTGTATGAAACCATTGCATGAATATAAGTTTTTATATATATGAGCATGTAAATATCGCATTCAATAACGGTGTATGCGGTACAGTCAGTCGGCTCGATGATTTGATACTGAAAATAAATGTGCAGCACATTCATAAAACATATACATATATGCGCGATATAGCATGCATACACAGACAATACATGCATGGAATTTGACTGAAAAGTTTAATTATTGCATCGTCAATTGAAAATATGAAAAGAAATCAACGTTAAATCATAAGTGTCCACAATTACCAATTAATGATTATGTTGAGATTAATATTTGTATTTTTCTTATTTATTATTCGTATTTACAACATTTATTTGGAATGTTATTTAATCAAGACGATCATAAGACGACCATGCAACAAAATGAAATCGAGTGTTGTGTGTTGACGGTTGTGAAATGTCTCAAGCGCAGCGATATTATCCCTGCCCATGCATGTGTTGCCATTGTATGTTTCTCTTATTATTTTTTTCCCACTGTCTATTAGGGTGGGTCGATTTATTATATTTCAAGTGTAAAAAAAAAAAGAAAAAAAAAGTGATGCCACGTGATAGAGCATGAAAAAAATTAAATGATTTTATTCTGGAGCAAAAATACCAAATTTCTTTCGAAAAAATTGGTGATTTTTTTTTGGATTCATAATTCAATCAAGAAAATTCCCATACACAATTTCTACAGAAAAATATCAAAAAAATTAAGCGATTTTCTATAGAAATCCAGTATATTCCACCACGCGAGAACTACAGAAGCATATATCAAGGATGGTCTCAGAGCAAAATCTCCTTAGTTTTTAGTGCTCTATCACATGGCACCATAGTATTTTTTTTTTTTTATCACTAAAAATCGACCCACCCTACTGTCTATCGAGATATTCGCATTCGTAAGCAGGACATGTTTATGATACAATACAACACTAAAGCTAAACATTTTTGTACGAAGACATTTTGTTCTCACTTGCTTTCTCTTTCATCATCTATCTCTTTTGCTCTCCTCTCGCCCTTAGTTTTGCTTTTTCATTCTCTTAAACTCTTTGCCCTCTTCTTTTCAAAACTCTTTTGCATTTTATTGTTTAATCATAATTCATTTTATCATAATTTTTTTTTTTTTACTTGAATTGAGCAATATTATTCACAATATCATCATCAACAACACTCACAAATAGATATTCGATTAAAAACACCCAGAGCCACTTACATTTAGATTTCAATCGTGAAATCAACATCAACAACAAAGCCGCTTGAATTTTTTTTTTCACGCCATTCAACGGCGGCGGTGGCGGCAACAACGACGATAACAGCGGCGGTTTCTACTACGGCTACTGATGCTGCTGCTGCTGCTGTTGCAAAGCTGTGCTCGTGTTCAAATGAATTTTCAGATAAAAAGAAACCAAAAAAAAAAAAAAATAACATAATGTAGAACTTAATAAGGATAGGGTAAAAATCGTAATTAAAGCCGACCAACGCGAACGACTCCAAATTTAAACGATGAGTTACATTTTTCGCCTTTCTATTTTTGGCATTATATTACAGTCGCTTTTCTCTATCATTCGTTTTGCACTTAATTTTGACTCGTTCGCTCTAATTCAATCTGTTGAATAAGTCGTTATGTCTCTCTTTCGTTTGTTCCGTCTAACCAACACACACAAATACATTGCAAATAATCAGTTGAACGCTTGTTTCTCCTGTCTGGGGAACATTTGGCGATTTGAAGACATGATCTCCAATAAATGAAAAAAAAAAAAAAATAAAATTATTCGCAAACAAAAATACACAAATACTTACTCACGCATACGAAATTTAGCGATTGAAATATTGAGAGAGAAAGGAACAAAAAAAAAAAATAAAAAATAAAAAATAAAAAAAAATACACACACCACAGCAGCAACAATAAGAACATCAACGGAAAAACGAAGAATTAAATTTAATTTTAGATTTGTTGACCTATTGCGGCTGACATCATATCATCGACATTAACTGCACACAAAATATGTTTTGATACCTCCGTAATTTGCATTGATTGACACATACCTGTTGTGTATCACTTATATATATTTCTTTTTTTGTTTTTTTTTTTTTTTTTTTTTTGACTGTGTGCACAACATGTTTCTGTGTGATGTTGCTTAGTTGTTGGGTGTGCGAATTCGATAGCGGATTTCTGTTTGACTGTATTCATATCATTTGATTTTATTTATTTTTTCTTTTTTTTTTCTGTGTTTTTCATTCTGTGATAGCATTCGCTTGTTGCCAAGATGTTGATTGCATTCCGAGAATGATCATGTGTATACATTTTGTGAAAAGAAATGTGATCATTTTTATGGGTGATTGGACCATATACATATTTCGTATTTTTTTTTTTTTTCATTTTTCAATGTTTGATCATTCGATGTTGTAACAAAAGTTTACTGTGTCATTTAAAAAAAAAATAACGCTTTTTCTTAACAGTTGTCTTCCATAAATGTGCCATGCTAATAGATGTTCAATTGCCATTTCATTCTAAATGCAAATTCGTCATCGCTTTTTTTCCTAATTTTTTTTTTTTTATCATTTGCTTTTATCACACTGATAGATTATCTGCTGTTTTGTGTTCTCACAAAATTATCTCTGGCTGTTGCACACACGTTCCATTGAGAATTTGGTCTCTGTTTATTTTCATATATTAAAATGTTATATTGTTGTTTTGATTGTGCATATTGTTGTTTAATTAATTTTGGCTTCTGTTTTTGTATTCAACGCTTTGTCTAATCGACAATAGGTCAGTCAGTCAGTCAAAACCAAAACAAAAGCATAAGAGATGAAGAAAAAGCACAAGGACAAACATAGAAATGAACAATTTTATTCAGTGAAAATAAAATGAAAGAAAGAGAAGGATGAAAAAAAGAACATTTGCTACAAAGCCAAATTTGATTCGCATAAATTGCAAAATTTAAATAAGGTGCAAACGAACGCAAAAGACTGACACACAAACAGGGAAGAAAAAAAAAAAACTTTACAACGAATTGTACACACACACACACACAAAATCGCCTTTTGGCGGAAAAAAAAAGCCAAAATTCTGATGAAGCAAATAAATATAATATATAACTCGTCCCTAAATTAATGTGTATTTTCGATTATTCGAATAACCACAATTCAAAGCAGATGCTCGCGAAACGTTACCACTACAATTGCTCTTTTATTGCAAATCTCTTCTGCTTCGTCTTGAGTATTTGTGTGTGTGTACTTTTTCGTAATTTCGTTCGTTCCTTTGTGGCATATGCTTTTTTCCGGAATTTTGGACCAATTCTGTGTGTCTAGTTGCATTTTTGTAGTGCTCAACTGATGGACTTAAATTATAAAATGGTTTTACTCATCGAATTGATGCATACACTTTGATTTTCATATTTATCCTTTCTCCTTTTTTGTTTTTGTTTTTTTTTTTTTTTTTTTTTAATTCGATAACATTTGGTGGATGAAATCAAAATGAAAAGAAGAAGAAAAGATAAAATGTCTAAATGCAGAGACAGCAGCAACAAGCAGTAAAAGAACGCCAATATTATGGCGCTATAGTCGTATTGAAACTCGACTACTAACCGTTCATAATGATGTGAACAATATAGGTAAATGGCGTTGAACGTTAAAATGAAATTCGCATCATCATTTCTTTGCATGACAACTTTTTTGGTTTTTTTTTTTCTTTTCTTTTCTTTTCTTTTCGTAATTTTATTTTTTTTTTTTTTTTTCTGTGCTTTCTGTCGTTTTTATTTGCACATTATTGTGTATTGCCCGGCTATTGCTGTTCTTTAACCGTGTTCATTATTTGAACACGTATTTCTTTTTGGGCGAAATAAAATAACACACATCTGCATATACATGTATATATAGTGGCTTAGGCTACTCGCGTTACGAACTATGGGCAAATCGGAAACGAGTTCTGACAAATCGCAAACGAATTTTTTGAAGTGAATATGCACGCATAGTCAATGTGCATCGAGTGTATTCGAACGATATAAAAAGCACTATATTTTTCGCTATGCTATGGGAGATCTCTCTTCACTCTTTGGCTATTTTCTGGCAAGAAAGAGAACCAGCATGTGCAGAATGAATTCTTTTTTTTTTTTTCTTGTTTTATTCGCCACTCTCTCTCCATCTTCTTTCTTTACTTTTTGGAGAAGAATACACAGAGCAAATGAAAAGACCAAGAGCAGAGCAGAGTAAGCCAAACCAACACACAAGAAACACAGAGAAGAATGAAAAGAATTATATGTATATCGTCTTCTCGCTTTTATAAATATATATATATATATATATATAAGAAAAACAGCATACACGCCGGTTCGACAACCATCCAATATGTATGTTATTTTGTTCGCCATTTCATTCGGTCTGTACGCGTTCCGTCTTTGTTTTTCCTTCCACTATGAAATTCGAGCGTTTCTTGTCGTCATCATCGTAGTCGTCGTTTCGCATATGATGCGTTTAATCTTCAATCGAATGGCTTATGGAACGTTGCCTGGTGAAATAACGCATTCCCCTGTTTATTTCTTTATGTTGTTGGCTAAATGACATGATTGTTTCCATCAAGCTAAAACTAGTGCGGGCAAATATGTATGCGTTTGTATGTTCTTCATAAGTTTTCGTTTTTCATTTTTTTTTTTTTTTTGCTTTTTAGTTTAGTTTATTCGTTCGTTCGTTCATTCTTTCCTTTTATTATATTCATTCGGTTTATATTCATTTCTTGGCTTGGCGGCTTTTGAATTGCAGTTTATGTCTGTGCGTTCAATTGCAATATATGGAAAACATGCTATCTTTTCGTTGGTTTTCATCGTAGTCGTTGTTCTGGTTGCCTTCTTCTTTTTATTTATTGTTCAAGGAATGTAGCACGATAGTACATCATCTTATTGCTGCATATCTTCAGCAGTAAATTACATAAATGTACAAAGACGAGTGGAGCGTATGGAGTGAATGAAATCTTACATTAATTTTTCGTCCAAGATGTCTGGCAAATGTGCAATTTTGAGTTGGTGTTACGATCAAGCTTGCACTTATATTATACAAATGTGCAATAATGTGAGTAAATGAACAAATGAACAGAACAACAAAAAATAAAACCGTCAATTCAGCAAACGCATCCGTAAATACATCTCTCGATTTTTCTCTTTCTCTCTATCTCTCTCTAGCTCTCTTTCTCTCTCTCTCTCTTCCTTTTTCCTTATTCATTCGCTTTTACTGGCTTTGGCTCGATTTTAGCGCGCAACACATATGAAATGAAACATTTGTTAATGCATTTTTTTCGTTCGTGTGAAAATGATGGAATTATACTTTTGCATACAATTTAAATTTCTGTTCGGTTTTCTTTCTCTCTCCCTTTTTTCTCTCTCTCTCTCTCTCTCTCTCTCTCTCTCTATCTATCTATCTATCTATCTATCTATCTCTATTCTTTTGCATCTTTCACAAGAGAAACTGAATCCAATAAAATGTTCGCTTTAAAGAATCGTTATAAATGTCAATTGTCGTTTGAGTTAAATGCCATCTGATTCCGAATGTGTATAACATAACGATGCATTTTATTCAAGTTGATATAAAAATTGAATTTTTGATCACTAATTCATGAAAGGGCCAAATATTTACATTGAAAGTTTCAATTGAAACTGCAGCAAAATTTCGTTGCATCGATTGGAAATAGAGTAATTGGCATTTAATGTTTGGACCATAATTTTAAGTTGTTTTTTCAAGTATAGATGCAGATTGGTTGGGGGGCATCGAGAAGGAGACAGAAGGAAAGTAAGAAAGATAGATAGAGAGAGAGAGAGAGAGAGAGAGAGAGAGAGAAATTGAGAAGTGAAAGAGTGAAAACAAAAATCGGGTTTGAAAATTCGTTCAGATCGTAAATCCTTTTTAATAAAAATTCATAAAATATGAGTGCGAAATGTGAATTGAAAGCATTGCCAACGGACAAGCTTAAACAGTATGCGACAAATACTGTAGGATGAATTATACAAAATGAAAAAGAATAAAATGAAAAAGAAGTAGAAGTAGAAATAGAAGGAAGAAAAAAAACGAACGACTGAGACAATATGCAATATATATATGCATATGTGCTATATGTATAAAATACATAAGATCGTGCGCGCTTTATACTTAGCCGAGAGTGGCAGCGTGATGGTTTCGCATATGCTATAGATAGGTATAGTTATAATTATTTTGCTATAGCTATAGCTATAGCTATATCTATAGCTTTATATCGCTGACTACATTCAATATGATGTAGACTTCATAAAGCGCACACGGACATACAAACACAGAACGTGTCACATACAAAAAAGCAACAAGGGAGAATAAGAGAGAAAGAGAGACGAGGTGGACGCGATTCGCGAACAGAGATAGGAGATGACGATTAAGAAAGGCACTGGAAGAAAGGAAAAGAAACAAAGCGACTAAGCGACAACAACAATAATAAATATGTTTAAAAAAAAAAAAAAAATACAAAAAACATTTTTTAGCGTATAGAAGCAGCAACAGCAACAGCAACAGCAGCCGAATATAAAATTTATGTGTATTTTATATTTTGCGGCATTGGCGATGTATGTGAGAATGCGAGAATGCGAATGCGAGTGCGAATATCTGAACTCATTGATTCAGTCGTGTGCAAATATATACATACATTCATATGTTGTTGCTTTTTCGCTCTTCCTCTCTCACTCGTTTCATTACTCTTTTTTCTTTTCATTTTTTTTTTTTTTTTTTTTTTTTGTTTTTTGTTTTTTATTCTGTCTTTCTTTCATTCGGCTGGCTCAGTCAGTCCGCTTATGCGGTTTTAATTCACATTTGAAGACGAAAGTATGTGTCCATGGTTGTGCCTGTTGTTTTTCTGTTTCAGTTTCAGTGGCGTGCAGTGGTGTTTGTGCTTCTCAGTTTCGGTTATTTTGCCATTACTATTGCTGTAGTCCGTTGACGCTCTTGATACACACAATATATTTATTATTGTATTGTGTGTATTCGACGACAGCCGCCATTACATCGGCGAAGTTTTCAGTGTGCTGTGCTATAGGCTAGGAAATTATTGCAATTATTTTTATTATTATTATTATTTTTATTTTTATTTTTGTTTAATTTTTTTTTTTTTTAAATTTTTTTTTTATTTTACGTGTGTGACAAACATTGTTTAGAATATGTAAGAGGTTTATTTTTTTTTTTTCTGTTCGTTGGTCTTGTATTTGCAAATAAATACACAAAATTTATTTCGAAACAAAATTTATCTTTTGGACAAGCGACACATTTGGAAGAATCACGGAATTCGCTTTGTGCATTTCGCGTTATTTTTGCCGCCGCCGTTAATCGTCTGTCGTTGTCGCTGTCGTTTTCAACCTAACTAAAAACGGTACGAAACACATTTTCCTCGTCAACGTGAATTCCTTTTTTTTTCAATATTTTCATTTTAGTTAGTTAGTTAGTTATTTTGTTAATTTTTTTTTTTTTTCAAATTTTTGTTGCATTTTCATCGAATTGAGTTAAATAGAAGGAAAAAATGCCCAATAAAATATTAATGTTAAATTTGCGAATTGGCAACAAGATACAAAATCTATCTAGTGTGTGTGCATGTGTGTGTGTGTGTGTGTGTGTGTGTGTATGTGATGCTTTTGATTTTTGCCAGTATTTTAAATAGTGTTCGTTTTTAAATATTTTGCGTTCGGATAATGAGTGAATTCGTGTGATATGTGTGCGAGTGGTCCAAATAACGAACTGTCTGTGTGCCAGGAATGAATTCAATTCTGTGCGACTCTTGTCAAAAACAAAATAAAAAAAAAAAAAATTATTCTATATGCAATTGAAAAATATGCGGTGAGCATAAGAATTGATCGAATCATTGAGGCAAAATCAAAAAAGAAAAAAACAACAACATAGAGAAAGGAAGGAAGAGAGAGAGAGAGAGAGAGAGAGAGAGAGAGTGAGATTTTTGTGGGTGCCTGATTATCATAAGACTGATTTTCATATTTTTCCATCCATTTATTTCACTGATATATCATATAAAAATATACGCAATATATGTATTATTTCGATTGAGATTTAGATTGAAATTCAAAGTACACATACATCGTATACAATTCATGCGCTGCCACTTTGGACAATTTTGTTTTTTCCCATTGTACAACATTTTTCGTGAGTTTTGTGAGATATATACGCGCCACGGCATCTGCGTTTTTAATCTCGTATGTGTGCCTGCGCTTGTATGCAATATACGTGGTAGAAGCCGCGCGCTTTTGGTGCATATCGGTCGATCGGCAATATTATTTTTTTTTTCATTCTTTCTTTCTGCTGTGTGTTCTTCCTTTTTCGCGCAGTCAAAAGAATGCAATAAAATCAAGCAAAAAGAAAGAAAAAAAAAACGGTGCGTTGTGTGTAAATGAAAAATCACAAAGAGTGATTCCTAAAATAAAAATACTTGCGGTGATAACACTTCTATGTCTCAGAATAAAAAATTTTTTGTACTTTTTGTTTGTTTATTTGTTTGTTTGTTTAATATTTGTGTATTTGTAATTATATACAAAAAAAAAAAAAAAATTCTTGCGGTTGCAAGCAAAAAAAAAAAGAAAAAAATCATTTTGTTATTACTAAGTCAATATTGAAACAGAACAAAAAGCTACGATCGGTGATCCATGCGCTACAATATAAATTGATCAAGACAGAGGTATAAAGAAAATATTATTGAATACATCTTTGAAATTGAAACATTTATTTAAAATGGGTTTGGAATATAACAATAAATATATCGGTGACAATGACATTTATCGTAAAAGAGGAAGAATAAAAGTAATAAAAAAAAAAGACAAATTCTTATATTACGTTCAAATGAAAACTAGTGAGTGTTTCGTATAGTTGTCATGAAGCGCCGGTGTCAATTGTGTGTGTGTGTGTGTGTGTGTGTGTGTGTGTGTGTGTGTGTGTGTTTTTTTTTTTTTTTTTTCAAATGTTCAGCATTTATTTGAATTGTCGCATTTAAACGGTTTTCAATAATTTAACGAGAAAAAATGCAAATTGAATGAGATACAAAAGAGTATATTCGCATTTGGGAAATCATATTTTCATTAATCTAGTCATTTTCTCTCTGTCCTATTTTTTTCATTTTTATTCTCAATCCCTGGATATCAGTACTCTAAAGAGATTGAATATTTTACACGTGGCTTCTTCTATCGATTAAGAAAAAGCTTTAAGCAACTTTGATTAAAGTGATCTTATGTGGAAAAATCTGTGAAGCATTCAACCGGCATCTTTGAATACATATTCCTTTGACTTTATTTTTCGATGCATTCATTTCTTTCATCGGTTCGACAATCCATGTATAAAATTTCAATTTGATTTGGACCTTAGATTTTGCTCGGCATATGATCTCACGTCTCTTGTGAGTGCACATCAAAAAATGTTTATTGCACTTTAATGTATGCGTTGATATTGTTGTTAGTTCAATTGAAAATAAAAAACGACAAAATATAAAGCCACAAAATGTTATTTCTTTTTTACTTCGCTAAGAGAAATAAGAAGAAACACAAATGCAACATTTATAAAATCGGCGTTTTTTTTTTCTCTCGTTCACATTTATTTGAAGCTCTTCAACGATTCTTCTGAAATGTGTGTACTGTTTTTAAAATATGATCCACCATTTTGTTTTCTAATACATACAACATTGCATTATTGATGGTATTTTTATTCTTTCTCTCTCTCTCTCACTCGTATATAATTTTCTATATATATTCAACATTCTCTCCTGTTCTATTACGCTTTATTTGTGCTTCATAAAGCGCGCCGGACGAATGCATTGTGTTAACCGCAATAACGTATCCATACACATGTGCAATGGTTATGCATACAAACGCTTATTGCATTTAATACAAACAAATGTATGCATTTATGTGTGTGTGTGTGTGTGTGTGTGTGTACGAGTATGTGTGTGTGTCTGTGCATTTGTGTGAATTGTCGTGCTCATCGTTTGCAAAGCTGCACACACCAAGCATTCTCGAAAAAGCAGCGCAAAATTGGATAAATCGAATACTATGCGCTCTCTCATTATCTCTACTTCTTTCTTTGTCTCGCTTGAAATCTCTCTCAATCTTTCTCTCTCTCTCTCTCTCTCTCTCTCTCTCTCTTCTCTCTCTTTCTTTCTTTCTCTATCTCTCTTTTTCTCTCTCTCATTCGTAGTCTCTCTTTCTCAATCTCTTGTATACTTAGTGTGCGTTTTGTGCAAATGTGCAGTTTCTTAGCATTTTGGCCGCATTCCATATCAGGCATTCTAAGAACATCATCACTTTGTATTTATAATTCACCTAAGTCATGCAAGCGACTCAAAAAAAACCAACAACAAAACTATGTAGAAGAAACCAAAAAATTTTGTCCTCATCGATTTTATTAGTGCATCAAAATGAAATCCAACGAAAATTCATAGCAAAAACGAAGACAAAAAAACAATCAAATATTTATTTGGGCCATGTTCATTCTATTTTTTTTTTTTTTTTTTTTTTCAAATATTCGCCGTATGCACATTCAAATGCCAATAACCTTAATTTTATAATTACGATATGATTTAGTGATCAGAAGCCTCTCAATTAATTTTCTCCATTTACGAAGAAAAAGAAAAATTAAATGATCTAAAATGTATGCGCTCAAATATCCATTAAACATTTCTAATGAGAATTAAACTACAAACTTTTGATGGAAAAAAAAAGTTTTGTCTTGCATTTATGATATATGTACGAGAATGAAAAAAAAAAAAAATTATTCCAACTATCTCATGGAAATATCATTATTTATAGCGAACTGAATATGAATAAGAGAAAAAAAAAAACAAACGAGCGTATAGTACATATTTTCATAATGATTGCAGTGGAAGTTGCCGAGACAGAACAAAGAGTTCAACATGACAATAATAATAATAATAATGAAAAAAAACTTCCTAAATGAATATCGATTTTGATATTTCAAGTATAAAATTTAGTCGTGTATCTTTCGTTTAGTTTTGCAATTACACCAAGTTGCCTTTGCTCGTCATACCATTTTTCCATGTTTGTAGTTATACAAGTCCATGAAAACCAAATGTGAAATCGTCTAAAGTGCACATAAAATAAATGAGTGCGGTAGTCTCGTCGAATAAAGGGGACCGATAGAAAGCAAAAGAAGAAGAGACAGAGGGAGACAGGCAGACACACACACAGAGAGAGAGAGAGAGAGAGAGAGAGAGAGAGAGAGGAAGAATCGAAATAAGGAAATTACGTTTAGGTATTCTGTCTTCAGTAGTAGTAAATTGTAGACAAAAAAGTTGAGTCCTTGTTTCTAACTAACAGAAGCCACAAATTGTACCAAAAAGCTTAAGTACCATGTAAAGTGAAAAAATTAAAGAAAAAAATTATGTTGGATTCAAAAAATGCAGCAGACATTTTCGCAGTAGTTAGCATAGTTTGAGTTCTCGCGCAACTGCAAAACCTGTCGCCCATCGTCTATGCCGTGGTCATTGTTCTCGTATGCATTTGGCTGTTTATTATTTCTTCTTCTTCCTCTTCTTCTTCTTCTTCATTTTTCACGCGTCATTATTGGTGTCACGCGCGCTACACTTCGGAAGAATCTTCACAATCGGCACACAATAGAATAATGAAAAACATTTCCCCAAACTATGACTTACATAGAATTCAAAAAGGTGTACACAATGGTGTGTGACGATCGATTTGCTCGCAAGTCAAATAAAAATCATATCGTACCCATGGATAGGTGTTTTCTATTTTACTGTTTGCTATCTAAGATATTTTTGTACACGGTGAATCTTTTGTCATTGTTTTACAAATTGCACATAAAGCGTAACATAAATGAGCATACAATATATAGACACACACACACATACACCTCACACCGTACATTTCAAACTGCACAACAGCACAATGAGCTCAACGAGCTCAATCCAGACGGGAAAAAGGAAACAGAAATAGTATATTGGTAGTTTTGCAATATATATACCGGAACTAAATTCTCGAGTGCTGCAATCTTTATTATATACTTTTAGCGTCGCAACACATAGTTTAGCTTTATACATGGTTCACATTGCATTTTCGTCAGTAAGGATTTTAACAAAAATGGAAAACATGGCCGAGCTTGGCATGGATAGAATTGGTAGCCAAGCAAAATTTAACGGATGGCAACGAAAAAAGGGCCATTGAACAACACACATTGAATAGAATCGGAATCAGAAACAAACCCGAATGGAGATATAAAGAGAAAGAAAAAGAAAAAGAAAAAGAAGAAGAAGAAGAAGACTAAGGAAAACTACGAGAAAGAAAAGTTAACAACAACAACGCGGAATCAGACGGGAAAAAGAGTCATAGCGTAACGGTGGTTAATGATATTTGTGTTGGTGCATTTTATAAAATATAGTATACGTTTTGTAGCACATTTATTCACATAATTTGGCGTGTAAAAATCTGTATCGGTACAGTTGGCAACTACAAATTCAAAAATACATAGATATTCGTAAACAGAAGAGAGACAGAGAGTATGTGTGTGTGTGTGTATGTGTATGGGAGATAGAAAAACCATGATATACCAACAATACAAATGCAATGAGAACCGAAATGCGCAAAATGGCCAAAGAGAATGCCAGCAGCTCCAACATGGAGCAAATTGAGTGTTTTTCTTCCGTTCATTCCTTTTTTTTTTTTTTTTTTTTCAAATCATTTTACATAGTAGGAAAAAGCGCATCATCCATCCTTTCCATGCAATGCAGCGTGTGTATGCCAAATAGTAAACAAGCAAGCAAGCAAGCAAACACAGACTATACCGCGCCGGAGCGCGATTTTGTATAGGATGTTGTATATAAGATGGCAAAAGGATTACACGCATTCGATTACATTCCCATTTTGTCGTCGGTCCCAAAAAAAAAATGAGGAGCTAGACATTACCATTTATGTGTTCATTGCACCGTGCGCTTACTTCCTAGTTCAAAAACCTTTATTTATATTTCTTTCTGTAGAATTCTCTTGTTTTTTTTTTTTTATCGTGTTTTTGTTGTTTTTGCCGTTTTGTGTGTGTGTGTGTGTGATTTTTTGGCGAATACACATCCTTATACGCATAGCATGAAATTTGAATTGAATACACATTGACTGACGCTGCTCCAGGTCGATGCAAATTGTGAATTCATTTAATGAAAATATTGCATCGAATAAAAAAAAAAAAAAAAAATAAATCTTTGTTGTGTTGGCGAAAGTGACTGTTTATGTGTATATTTTTTAAGAATAAAAAAAAAAACGAGTAAAATTAAGCATTTTCTAAATGAAAATACCGTTTTGCTCAACACAATCGTTTAAATTTCATTGTGTAATTTATTGAAAATATAATAAGTCGTGGCCAGATTAGTGGTTTAAATGTCTGAATAATATACACAAAATATCTAGTACTATGTTGTTTTGATGTGTGCAAATTGTAAAGTTTGTTGACCTCCCCCTTGAATAAGTAAGTGAAGCCCCGACAAAACACAAACAAAATACATTCTCACAAATCATATTTGATTTAAATGCGTTTGGTTTACACACAAAAATTTACGTCTTGTTCTTGCAATTTGCAATCAATTTGCTTGGCCATCTGTCTCCCTATATTTTTTTTTTTCTTTTTTTTTTTTCTTTTCATCCATTGTTTGGCTGGTTGTTTGGAATTTATTTTTTTTTTTTTTCACTCTTCTTTCAATTCGTTTCTCAAGTGTTTTTGTGCGTGTGTTTACGTGCGTATGTGCTTTTTTTCTAAATCAAAATATGAATATATTGCAATAATGTATTCTGGGGTAAAAGCCGGTATAATCAAAATAGACAAAAGAGAGAGAAAGAGTAAGAGAGAGAGAGAAAAAAAAAATGCAAACTTGTGTATGCCCACACTCTTATTTGGAACACCGTCTACGGTCTTGGCATAAAGAATGTGCGTAAAAAATATCGTATGCACGAACTCCCTAAAAAGAAACACTCGAAATTGTCATTTCATACCAACAAGTTTTTTTTAGTTGTGTGTTTGGCTATTGAAATACACGTTAGCACAATAAGGGAAGTTTCTGTGTGTACACAAAAGACTACGAATGGATCTATATAGATCGTCTATATAGACGAATATGAATAAATAGAAGAAAGAGTGAAACAACAGAAAAGAATGAATGAGAGAAAGAGAGAAACATTGTACTGACAGAAATGCGCAAATGTTTTACGTGGTAACGTACATCTGCGTCTCATTTTATAGGGAATACTTTGAACTCGTTTTTGTGTGTACAGCTTTTTTTTTTTTTCCTACATTGAACATGCAATGCAGAGAAAAATGAGTTTTTTTTTCGTGTTCATAATAATAATAATAATAAAATAAAGATAGACAGAGATGCCATTTTTATTTTACAAAAGGCACCGGTGAGCATTTATTCGTTTTTTAAGGCACGATAGACACTTGCAAATAGAGCGCCGATTATTGCCAGCTCTGAACTGAGACGCGCCAACCAACGAAATATTGAGCGACACCGCATAAAAAAAACCATAACCTAAGACAATATTCTTTGTTGATTGAATTACGTCGGTTATACATATATATATATATGCATGCGTACTCGCACGCTACAGAATAAACTGACTTTGTTGATGATGTTGATGATGATGATGATGTCATAATGTATCCGCACGAAAAATACACATTCCAAATAGTTCCCATCCATATAGTTATTGTATCTCTCTTTTCCTTTCTCTTTCTCTTTCTCTTTTTCTTCAGTCTATTCACTGTTAATTTAAATGCTCACTGTGTCTGCACACCATAATCAACTACTGAATACTGATTAATACCAAAATATTTCAAATAAAATACATTATATACATTGCCCATATAAATGGGCTTACATGTGAAATATTATGAATTGAAAAACAATAAAACCGCCTCCTAAGCGTGTCTGTATCTATCAACACTAGATTAATCATAAAATATAGAAATTTGAATCAATTTGTTCATAATATTGTTTTGTTTATGTTTTCTTCTCTTTTTGTTCTTGTTTTTTTTTTTCTTTTTTAATGGAATTTCAATAGAAATGGCTGAAGGAAACGGAGAAATAATTGAAGAAATGGCAACAACTCATAAGACCGACGGCAATGGTGAACCTGAGCGGACTGAAGACTATCCAAAACTAGTTGAATATGGACTAGACAAACGAGTAAATTTACAATTCTTTGTTATTTGTTTCTTTTTCTTCACAGTAAATTAAGTAAAAATTCAGAGCTTTTTTTGTTTGCTTCGATGATCATTTGAACTAAAAAAGAAGGAAAAATTCAGTCATTTCGACAGCATTTTGTAATTGTTTCATTAATCGTTCAATTATTTAGGTGGCAGCCAAATTAGACGATATATATAAAACTGGAAAATTAGCCCACGTAGAATTAGACGAGCGCGCTTTGGATGCGCTTCGCGAATTTCCTGTTGATGGTGCCTTAAATGTATTGAGCCAATTTCTCGAATCGAATTTGGAACATGTATCAAATAAATCGGCATATTTATGTGGTGTAATGAAAACATATCGACAAAAAAGTCGAGCCAGTCAACAGGGTATTCCTACACCAACCGCCACAGTAAATACAAAAGGGCCAGACGAAGAAAAAATAAAAAAAATCCTAGAACGAACTGGCTACACACTCGATGTTACAACAGGTATGATTTATGGTTGCATTTTTTCAATTTTTTTTTTTTTTAATTTTTTTTTTTTTTTTTCAAAACGAAACGAAATGATTCCCTGTTATTAAATTAGTTTTTAATTAGACATTATAGTTATTAGTATTTTAAAAACAAATGAATATCATTTTATGTGCAGGTCAAAGAAAATATGGTGGCCCTCCACCGAATTGGGACGGACCAACGCCAGGTATGTTATGTTTTCGAAATAAAAGAGATAAATACATTTTCTTTTTTTACTTTTTTTTTTGAATGAATTGATTTTCAAGTACATAATTTAAACCCAGAATTGGAATTATTCTTGGCAAATTATATATTGCCAGTGTACTAAATCGATTATTCAAGTCATTTTTTCGTTTTGAATTGGTATTTATTTTTCTTGCATTGATTTTGAATTTAGGCAATGGTTGTGAGGTGTTCTGTGGAAAGATACCAAAAGACATGTTTGAAGATGAACTGATTCCATTATTCGAAAAATGTGGTACAATATGGGATCTACGTTTAATGATGGACCCAATGACTGGAACTAATCGTGGATATGCATTTGTTACATTTACCAATCGAGAAGCTGCACAAAATGCTGTAAAGGAGGTACATTTTCTAATTCGAATTCGAATTAATTATATATTTTTCCAGCTCTTTTCATTGATTTAATACTCTTTTCTAATTCATTCGTTATTCGTTTTTTTTTTTTTTTTTTTTTTTTTTTTTTTTTTTTTTCAATTGATTATGTAAAATTAATTTATTTCGAAATTGAAATTTTTCCGTTTTTCATTTACACAAACCGCAAAATGCAAATTCGCTAATTTGTACGATCAAAAAAAAAAAAGGAAAAAAAAAATTATATAACAACAGTATTTTCGATGAAGTTTCTTTGGAATAGTGTTTTTTTTCTCTCGTTACGCTATCAATTTTAGTTTTTATGTGTTTCTGTGACACCACTTGACACGTACAGAAAAGAAATTTGTTAAATATCATTGTTCATTCATTTAATTGATTGGATTGACATTATTCGATCGTGTTCCTTGCATGTGGTCTCGCCGAAAAGCATAACATCATATCATATAATGAAATCACGCTTAAATATTGCCAAAAAAAAATCTATTCCAAAGAAAATTAAACACATCGCGAATACTGATTTGACAAAAAAAAAAAAAAAAGAAAAAAGAAAGCGATCAGTCTTAGTTTAGTCACACAAATCAACATCTTAGTCTCTGTTCCGAGTGTCGGAGAACTATAGAATATGTTTTTTTTTTTAAATTTAAGTTTCATTTGTCTATGTAATTGCATGCCATTTGTAATGATAACAGTTTCGCTTGTGTTTTCTTCTTCTTTTTTCTGTTTTTTTTTTTTTTTTTTTTGTTTTTATTTCAAACGAATTTTTAAGAATTGGTGAAGGGGCATTATCACATTTAATGAAAGATCCCATTTAAACAGCACTTTATGTTCCGACATTCAATATTTTTATTCCATGCAACTACGGCAAATATTATTTTTTTTTTTGTAGCTTTTTAGATTCATTTGAATCTTATTTAAAACGTCTAAATCGTATTTCGAACGGTTGAATATCAAAAAGGCGATGAAAAATGATAAAAATAAATAAAAAAAAAAAAAACATTCTCTTCCAAAACAATTTTTCAATGCACATTTTTTGCTTTCTTTTTTATCGGCAATCAAAGTTTTTGTTTTTTTCGTGTTCGTTTATATGGATCGTTGATTTTTCGTTTGTTAATTCATCAAATGTGTCGGAATTTAAATTTGCTATTTCTATGCGATCAATTAAATTGAAATCGATTTTTGCTTTAAAAATGCTTTAAACAGGAACCAATGATATGATCATACATCATATTACCCGATGAAGCTAAACTAAAGAAAAACACATAATTTATGTTTTGCAATGATCTTTGTTTTGCAACGAACTTCAATCCAAGATGTAAATAATATTTTTTAAAACAAAAAACACGGACATATATATATATATATATATATATATATTTAAATGAATATATAAATATATATCATATTTTATTTTCTTTATCTAAATTCAAAATTTACATCTGATTGATTTGGAGAAAATCTTTCGATAACAGCAACATGAGAGTAAGAGAAAGAAATATAATGAAATAAACAGAGAAGAAGCAGAGTGTGTTGATAATGATCAAGCTAATTTGACATTAAAATCGTTCATTGCTTTAATATTTGTGGAGTAATTAACACCGTTTACTTTGAGTCAAATAAAAATTTTTGATATTTCCGGTAGGATATTTGGAAAACCATTTACAATGAGAAAATCACATTTTAGAAAATCTTAAAAAAATTGAATGAAAAAAAAAAAAAAAAAAAAAACAAGAATTTCTTGCAGTTCTCCTCTTTGCACTGAACATGAATATTAAATCTACGTTTGTGTTGTACGAATATTTATCAGGCTTCTATTCATATTTTGTTGTCGTATTAAGAACCATTTTAAGAAATTTTTTTGTACTCATTAATCGTTTCTCATCAATTATTTGCGACTGAAATTTTCGTTCGTGCAACACATTCTTTGAATACAATTCGGAGTAATATTCATGCTGGGTTTTTTTTTGGTGAAAACCACTTTTTGGTTTCGTAGAGAAAGAAAAAACATATTTCGAAGAGAGATAAACAAAAAAACATCTTTTTTAATACAATTTTCAATGTATTAAAATTGAATAATTTGCTTTTTTCAAAAACCTACTTCTTGCCATTTATTTTTTTTTTTTTTTTCTTTAATTTTGTTTCTTTTTTCTGTTGATATTAATTTTTATTGTTTTTATCATGTACCTAAATTGTTTAATGACCATGCTGAATTTGTACAATAACTAAAAATTAATTTAGAAATAATGTTTCAAAATCGAATTTATGACGACGAAATGATAACACTCGAGTGTGAATACAATGAGCGTTTTTTCAACTGTATACAATTGGTTGATTGAAGACATGAATCACACTTGAGTGTTACTTAATGGAATTGTCAAAACCATGAAATTGCCATTAGGATGATTCCCTTTAAATTTCATCGGTTTTATCATTTCCATTTTCTTTTCTTCGTTCGAACAATTGGCACATACAATTTTTATTTATTCATTTTTTTTTTTTTTTTTTTGTTTTTTGTTTTTTTTGGCTCAACATTTTCAAATAAATGTCAAAATTTACAATTGATGCAACAACCACAACAAAAAAATTCACCAAATTTGACTAATCATAAAATTCCGATTTGTTTCCCGTTTTTTTGTTTCGTTGTGCTTTTTGGTTTATTTTTAATTTCTGATTGGTTTTCATTTTTCGATACAAAACTTACACCGAAACGAACAAATCAAAATAAATTTACACAAACACACATTTTATTCCAAATACTTTTTTTTTTCTTTCGTTTTAATTTTATCCGTCTCATTTTTATGATTTTTTTTTTCTATTATTATTATTATTATTATTTTGATTTTGAACCCGCAGCTCGATAACCATGAAATTAAACCCGGCAAAAGTTTGAAAATTAACATAAGCGTACCGAATCTACGCCTTTTCGTAGGAAATATACCCAAATCAAAAGGCAAAGAGGAGATATTAGACGAATTTGGTAAACTAACAGGTAATTGGAATCAAAAAAAAAAAAAAAAAACAAAAAAACAAAAAAAAAACAAAACAAAACCACACAATTCAAAAATCAAAAAGAAAAAAAATCACACACACACACACATAGAAAACTAAATTTATTATCTATCGTAAAACGTGTTCCGAAATCAAATTACTGTGTATTTTTATCATTTTTTTTCTTCACTTTTTTAATTCTATTTTTTTTTTTTTTTATTATCAAACAAAATAAACCAAAAATATACCAATCAAATTCCAAAATCAAATAAGGAAAATGCATGTGAAAATTTATGATTATTGAACGTCAATATGAATTGGAACATTCAATTCGACACATTTTATTTTTTTTTTTTAAATTGAAAGACTTATTTTTAACAAATAAATATAAAAATGTGAAAAAAATTCGTCACACCAACTGAATTGTTTTGCATGAGTAATTGGTTCGAAACGATTTAGAAAATTCAAAAATGCATTCAATTAAACCATGATTTTATACAGCAGAAGCATCATCAACAGCTCAACAAATTCCTTTTGAACATTTTTTTTTTTTTTTTTTTTTTTTTGAAAAAAGAAAACATATGAACCCGAAAAATTAGTAAAATAAAATTTAAAAAGTGTATTTTGTTCATAATCAGAATTTAAACAAAATAAAACTTATAAAATATTAGTACATCTTGTGATTTACGACATACATTTTAAAAATGTATATCGGACAAACCATTTTCCCAACCGTTCAAATTCATATCTACAATTTAGAGGCGATGAACAAAAAAAAAAAAGAAAATATCCCAACCGAATGAAAATAAAAATTAAAATCAAAATTTTAAGCCATTTCCGATACGCCAAATCAATCATCAGCACATAAACGCAAACACCAAATAATTATTTGATTAAATTCAAAAATCGAAATTCTCTTGACAATCTGAAAATATTAAATTTAATTTTTTACTATGAAATCTCGAAATATAACACGATTGGTTTACAATGATATAGTTATGCCTAATCAGTCTATGAATTGTGGATAGATCGTTTGGTACGGTAGATGAAATATTTATCGAAAAAAAAAAAAAAAAAACAAAAAACGCACTAAACAAAAATCAACCAGACAAAAATCAAAATCATAAGCAAGAGAAGCCTTTTTCCCCCTCTCCGTCGATATCATCATTTTAATAGAAAGAAAAATTTAATATTATCTCCAGTCATTAACTGCATATTACGTAAGAAATAGCACAAACCGGACCACGGGTATCCATTACTTTGTTTGTATCCGTCATTGTTTTCGTTTGTTGTTTTTATGATTTCTGTTTCAAATTTATTCACATTTTTTGTTGTTGTTTCTATTTTCCCAATGTATGATCAAACGCATATATGCATATGTATATACAATTTTCGTTCGTTTTTTTTTTTTTATTCCTTTCTTTATAATTTTCAATTTAGGGAATGCATTACAACAACATATTTCCTTATTATTTTTCCGCTCTTTTTTCTTTCTCTTTACTCCCATTTAACTTCTTTTTTTTTTATTTTTTTAAATTAAACCAAAGACAAATGAAATTATTGTACACTTGTGATATGTTTGTTGTTTACGAAAAAAATTTCCTTTTATTTCGAACAATTCAACAAAAAAAAAAAAAAAATCAATCAACTCAATTTTTATTGTTAAAAAACAACCATCTAAAAGATCAAAATCGAACCAAAAATTCGCTTACAGCTAAATGATTATGAAATTCGCAAAGGCAAAAAGATTGGTGTAACGATATCGTTTAATAATCATCGGTTATTTGTCGGAAATATACCAAAGAATAGGGATCGCGACGAATTATTAGAGGAATTTGCAAAACATGCACGTAAGTTATGAACAAAACAAATTATAAAACAAATCCAAGCAATTAATACCAAAAAAAAAAAAAAAACATTCCCATTTTCATTTGAAACAAAAACCAACCCGAAAAAACATTTTTTTTTTTTTTACTAAAAACTCCCCCCAAAAAAAAGAGGAAAATACATTTGATTGGATATTTGGCACAAATCAGAATATGGCCGTAAATCGTCGCTGTTGACAAAAAAAAAAAGTTTGATATGAAAATCAAAAAATGAAAAAACGTCATAATTTTTTTTTTTTTTTCGAACCAAAAACAAAAAAGAAATAAAAAACCAAATAAGAAAATTATGAAAAACCACATACACACAATTAAGCCAATTGGTTGTCGTTGCTCGTCTCAAATGAATTAACAAAATTTCCAAAACTGAATAAGATGAAAGTGATAGACCGTGAAACCGACATTTCATTGGGTATTTAGTTTTGCTTACCAATTTCATTTAAATCATTGCCAAATTCGCATCTGTTACATTTTATTTTTGTATGATTTGACATGCATTCCATTTCAATTTATTTAAAGCCCCACAAATTTTTAAGAAACAAACACAAAAATGAAAAAAAAAAAAGAAAATAAAAATAAAAGAAGAAACGGAAAATGAATTGAAAAGAGAAGTAACAGCATTACAAAATGTTTAAAGCATTAATTTATTCATTTTTTTTTTTTTTTTTTTTTTTTTGCTAGAAAAGATTTCGTCCTTTCGTTTTCATCCTGCTTTGCAGGTTTATTCACATTTCTGAAAATCGACACCATATGATTGAATATTTTTTTTCATTTTTCGTTTGATGTAACTTTTTCGATTTCCAATTGCTATTTCCAATTAGATTTTAAAATAAAATAAAATCTATCCAATTGCATTTCAAATGCAATGAAGAGACATGAACTTTTGAAGAAAAAAAAAAACAACAACAACAACAACAAATACACATACGAAATAATTAATGACTGGAGACCAAAAATTAGCACACATTGGGTCGAGAGTGAAAAAAAAAGCTCTAAATTAATGCCGGATGATTATTCGCCCGGAGTCAAACCTAAATTTGTTTTCACAAAATCGAACAATTTTAAGTCAAACCTTTTTTTTTTTCTTGCATAGTACATAATCACGTTTAACGTTTAGAAATTTGTATGCTGTTTCCTCCTTCTCCCCCAAAAAAAAAAAAAAATTGATTTTTTTTTTTTTAAGTTTACTTAGCTAAGTTTATGTATATAAAACACTCTGTTCTTTTTATTCTGTCGAATATTATCAGTGTCTATTCAAATATTCCGGCTAACTCTAAAAATCTTATTGATTAACGTTGTACCGCTATTTTGAGGTGTAACCAACAAATGCGAATCGGACATTATTGCAAACTAATTGTTTCTTTTGTTTATTTTGCATTATTGTAAAACGAATTCAGTGCCTAATGTCATTCATGTGTTAAAGCGATTGAATGATCAATCATGAAATAATATAATCAGACAATGAAAAACAAAACATCCGAAGGACAAAAAAAAAAAAACATTTTTTTCTTATCAAATTCAACGCATGAAATAATTTGTTAGTTGCACATTCGATTCACTATCACTGTAATTAAAATCTATTCTAAACAAATGAGGTTATTGTACATAATAATCATCACGTGATATTGTTAAATAACTAACCGATCAAGAGACAGAGAAAGAGAAAGAGAGAAACACACACACAGAGAGAGAGAGAGAGAGAGAGAGAGAGAGAGAGAATAAATGAAACAATCCGCACCAACCATAACTTTATTACTTACAAAACTATACAACCGGTGAACAAAAACATAAATCAAAATGATTGAGCACCATTTAAGTTGATTAAACTTATGAAAAAGCTTTCAAATAGATTGCGGTTTTGGCATTGGTTTTATTGGGAGCAAAAATTTTTAAATCCATTGAATAAACAAACAATTTATAGCCATACACAACCGAAAAGAGCTAAATTCAATAAATTTTGTTAATATTTTTTAAACTTGGAAACATGAAAAAACGGTTCAAACAAAACAAAATATATATATATTATATACATATATATATATATATTTATATGTATTTTCATGAACTTTATTTGATTTGGAAATGAAAAAAGAAAAAAAAAAAATAAATAGAAATGAAATTGAAAAAAGTAAAAAGAAAAAAGAAAATTTTAAGTAAGAAAAAGGGTAAATTCATTTTATAAATGATATTGATGTTGCAATTAAAATGTGCTAATCGTAATTCTGTTCATTTCAGCCGGTCTTGTTGAGGTGATCATTTATAGTTCACCCGACGATAAGAAGAAAAATCGTGGATTTTGTTTCTTGGAATATGAATCACATAAGGCAGCATCGTTGGCCAAACGAAGACTCGGAACTGGACGCATTAAGGTTTGTTGACTTTAAACAATTTTCTTTATTTTCAAAATCAATATGTGTTCTTTTGAAATAGGTCTGGGGTTGTGATATTATTGTCGATTGGGCCGATCCTCAAGAAGAACCAGATGAATCAACAATGAGCAAAGTGAAAGTATTATACGTACGCAATTTGACGCAAGACATAAGTGAAGAAAAGCTTAAAGAAAGCTTTGAACAATATGGAAAAGTGGAACGTGTTAAGAAAATAAAGGATTATGCATTCGTACATTTTGAAGACAGAGACCATGCCGTTTTAGCAATGCGTGGCCTTGATGGAAAAGAACTAGGTTGTTCGAATATTGAAGTAAGTGAAAATTGTATTCAAAATCACAAAAAAAAAAAAAAAAAAAAAAAAAAAAAAATGTGATGACACACTATTGAAAAATCTAAAACTAAAAACTAACATAAATGATAATGATTAATTAACGTGATTAAAATAGGTTTCACTGGCGAAGCCACCATCTGACAAAAAGAAGAAGGAAGAAGTATTGAGAGCGCGCGAACGACGCATGTTACTCATGATGCAAGGACGAACTGGCGTCGTGGGGTTAGTTAAACAATTCAAATTATTAAATACATAGTAGCATCTTGTTTTAGTAGCAACAAACCGTAAAGTAAAACATTTTCATCCAAACATGTGTCAATTCATCATTAAATTGAAAAATATTTACTTAATTTGAGTTGATTTTAACTACATTTCGATTTTATTTTAAATTTCTATTTTTTTGAATTCATTAACAGAAGCTTATCACCTACACACCCTGGTATGATACCACCTGGTCTGCCGCCGATGAGAGGTGTAGGTAAGTAACGAACTACAAAAGAAAAAAAAAAAAACAAAACAAAACAACAAATGCAGAAAATCGAATGTTAATGAATAAATTCAATTGCAGGTGTAGCACCAGCTGGAGCACGAGTGCCATTGCGGGGACCAATGACACGAGGTGATTATGGTGAGTTATCTATGATTCAATTTTATGAAATCGATCAATATCCATATCGCAATTATTACGCAAAGTCAAAACGAAAATCCAATTTTCCATCACGAAATCGCTTCGAATTGAATAATTATCGATACAATGGCCATTATTATCATTATTAAAATTCTTTTCATTTGTCTATTATTATCATAAATTCCTTATTATAAGAATTTCACATTTGATAGATGATTAAAATTAAAATTAAAATTTAAATTTAAATATCAATTAAATTATACATTTTTCGAAATTAATTTTCGTTCCAAATGAAAAATTCTAATCACTGTATTCAGATTGGAAAATTTGATGCGATTTTTTTTTTTTGGAAAAGAAGAAATTTTTGTTCGTTGGCTAAATAACCCCCGAACAAATATATGAAATGATTCACTTTAAAACATAGGCTAGTTCGACCTTTTTTTTTATTATTATTTGTTCATTGATTTACTATTACAATATTAATTTCGACAAACGTTTTAGTTCCGACATTGTTCATAATTATTTTCGTCCTAATCTCTTTCTCTCTCTCTCTCACACTCTATCTCTCTATTTTTATTTTTGTGTTCATTTATGTTATTGTGGTATCAATTTTTGATTCTATTATTATTACAATTGCTCTAATTATTATTCTAATTATATTTTTTTTTTTCTATTTGGAGAAAATAAACCAATCTGAAATACTCTTGCTGGCTGTATTCACCACATTCCCAATGAAGTGTAATGAATAATGAAGCTTTTGAATGTTCAAAAGGAATGAACAAAATTATCGCTTTATTTTCACGTCATTTCTCTTTTTTTTTTTTTTTTTTTTTCAATATTTCAAGCCAAAAATTTGCAAATAATTCCTATTTGTTTCCTGCAATTTCGCACTTTATAATATCAAACAGAAAATCATAACACTTCAATGGGATGTTGTGTGCGATTCATGCAACAAAGCATATTTCTTTTTTATTGCATAAAACACATACGTATATATATATTTATTATAATATATATATATATATATATTTTGCATCGTAATTGAAAATAAACCAATATTAAATTGTTTTTTTTTTAGTCGAAAACGTTGTTTGAAAATTGCGTTAGTTTGATTTTTCTTTGTTTTCAACGTAATTTTCTCATTCGGTAGCTTGGATTTTTGATTTGCATTTTCATAAAAACAATTTAGATTCCTTGTAGCTACGCTAAAACAGACGAATATCTCGCATGTGTTTTAATTTTTCATCTACATTTCGTTCTTTTTTTTCTGCATTTGTTTTCCTATTGTGATAAAATTAAAAAAAAAAAAAAAAAAAAAAAAAAATCCTAGACTCAAAATGTAGTTTTTCAAAGCCTTAAATTGATTTTGCAATAGAAGACAAAACAAAACCAAAAAAAAAACAATGAAGAAAATAATTATATTCAATATGTTTATACAATATATAAATGCGATCCAATCAAATTTATTCAAAATAATACCAATAATTATTGTTATTGGAGAAAATTCACATTGTCTATTCTTCCACACATACACAAATACACATTTTTCCTCTTTTTCTTTTATATTAAATTGTTAATTTTTTAAATGTCGAAAATTGCTTACGAATAATTTGCAATAATTTTGGGGTATTCTACATGTGCCAAAAAAGTTATTTTAAATGGAGAACCATCTTCAAAGGAATAAAAAAAAAACACGAACTACTTAATCTGAAAACGATTGCTTAAATGAGACGAATAATTAATTGATTTTGTTTAACTATGGTGATGCACTGTAGACAAACCTATACTACTACTATTTTTATATATATACATAAACACTATTATTATTATCTATATAAATATTTTTTCTTTCGTTGTTGATTTTCAATGATCGATCATCTCCAAAAGTATAAATTAAATAGCAAATAATGAATGGGTCTATCCATGAGCATGAACCAAACAATTATAAAACACAAAATTATTATTAATAATTGAATTTGGAAAAATAATAAAAATTTAGTTCTATTCTATTGTAATCATCGATTGAGTGCTTCTGAAAAACTAATTTTGTTTCAATTACTGGCTGCTTCTGATGTCTATTTTTTTTCAATTGTTTTCCTTTCAAACAAACATGGCACACACACCATATTTCATTTTATCTAAGTAATTTATTTTTTTTTTTTTTTTACCATAGAATCTATGTATGTATAGGAGTAACCCAATAAAAATAAACATTTAATAAAATATACAGTAAAATTTAGCTGAAAAATGGACATAATCCCTTTCAAAAACAAACACAAAAAAAAAAAAAAACAAAAATATTTATGTATCTTTTTCTCCGTAATAAAGAAACTTACTATAACTTATTGCATGCCCACATTGAAGTTTCTATTATTTTTTTTGCATACAAAACAAAAAGCAAAAATAGGCCAATGATTACATACTCAAAAAGAGATTGACAATTTTACAAAAAAAAAAAAAAAAAAAAAAAACCTCATCAAAAATTAAAGACACACATACACACACACACACAAATTCAAATGCTAAAAAGTTGTCCAAAAACGCAAAACATAAACAAACAAACAAACAAACAAAAAATTTATTTTGGTGAACACAAAGGAAAATATTTGAACTAAAAATATGGATTTCAGCCGAAATTTCTTTTGAACCCCAATTTAAAATCAAAGAGAGTTTTTAGTATTTTGAATGTACTGTACTGCGTTTGCTATTGACTTATTACTTGAAATACATATATACATATTATACATATTGGTTTATATAATAATATATTCGTTGGAAATGACAAAAAAAAAAACAAAAATAAAAAATAAAAATTTTTTTGAATTGGAAACCTAGATAGAAACAAAACACAAAAAAAAAAGTTTTCAGATTTTTATTGTGATTGTTTAATTTTCCGCAGTTTGGCACATTGCGAACGTAGATCTTATATTTGAATTTGTTTGAAACATCTAAAAAAAAAAAAAAAAATGATATTCAATTCTTGAACATGCATTTTGATGCATCTGTAAAAATATATTTTTGACATGGAAATACACACAGCAATGAATTTAATGTCCAAATTACCGTAAAAACGCATCGAATTCAATTTCACAAACTGATGAATGAACTGAACATCGTTTTGCTACATTAATAACAATATTGGTAATAGATGGATTGTTAAATTCTTTGCTTCGCGATTTGAAATGAATTTCAAAATTGAGTTGAAACGAAACTGAAAAATTCTGAAAAAAAAAAAAAAAATTGTAAAAATATGCTGTACATTTGCGAGTGTATATTTGGATCTGTGGACAAAAAATTAACAAAATTGCAAAATTGACACGGAAATGAAAACAAATGAAAAAATAAATTAATGAAAATCCGGATATATTGAAGCAAGTGCAAAGCAAACGTAGAATTCTTTCGTTTTTTTTTTTTTAATATCTTATCGCAAAGTAAATATTTATACATAATTGGGTTTTAGATGTAATAATTTCGAGAAAAAAAAAAAAACAATCAAACAAACAAATCTGGTAATGAATTTTCTCTATGGACAAATTTTTAGGACCATAATACAAAAATTCAAATTCGAACTCGAAATTAAAAAGTCAGTGATGAAAACCAGTTGTCAATCTAAATCTATAGTAGCACTGGTATATTTATTGACTCTCTTTACCCGACTCGAAATTCTCTAATTCGAACACGAACTGAAAACTAAAAATCAATCAAAAACCGTTACCGTTTAATTGTGTTGATTCTTAAGTTCGCTTGAGTATGATTCTCCTTAATTTTTTCTTTTTTTTTTTTTCTTTTTTTTTTGACTCTCTTTTTAAATTAAATGTTCGATTGATTTTCGATCTTTTTACGTATGATTTGTTTCTCTCTTTCTCTCTCCCCTATTTAATTTTTGGAATTATAGGTATTTATTTTATTTTTTCTCTTTTCTTTGTTGTTTCTGTTTATTTTCACTACAATGTTTGATTGAATCAATGAATTTTGTTTTTCTTTTGCCACATTATCTCTGTTTAAGTATTACAAATATAATTCTATCTATTTCTCTATGTTTCTTTCTGTCTCTTCTACATCCTATCTATGGTAAAATTTTCGTTTCTCTAAAACTTCAAAAAAAAAAAAAAAAAAAAAAAATTCTTCTATTGATTTCGTTTTATTCTGTTGTTTTTTTTTTTCTTCTTCTGTTCGTTGTTGTTGTTGTTGTTGTTCTTATTGAAATTGATTTAATCGAAAAAGTTTAGTTTTGCAAGATTAAAATTACACAAAATACAATTTATGAAATAAATAAAATTAAAAATAAAAAAAAAAAACAAATTAAACATTTTCTTGTTGCTGCTATAGTTGTAACTGTTGCTAATGCTACTTCTGCTGTTCTATTCTATAATACATATGTCTAACAATTTTGTAGATTATGATTACGATCTTTATGGTTATACTGATTATCGAGGCGGATACAATGATTCTTATTATGATGATTATTTTCGTTCGTACGATGGAGAACAATTTTTTGATTATACGGCAAATAGTGGTACAGGGCCACAAAACACAAATCAAAGAAACAACAGAAACATATCGGTGGGTGTACATAATACTACACACAAAAAAAAAACAAACAAAAACAAAAAAAAAAAAAAAAACAATAAAAACAAATGATGTAAAAGGAGGAAAGGATAAAGTAAAAAAAAAATACACATACACATACACACACGAATACAAAAACAAACACACAACAACATAATATTCGAATAATTCAAGGCATTTCATGGAATAATATCTGAATGATTCTCTATGACAAATGATGAAATTTGATAATCAAACCAAAAATATATTACACACAATTCGAATTGGTTCCGAGTCTTGTGGTCTCTTACATACACACATACACACACACACATACATTATTCGGCGCATAGGAAAGTGATTAGGATTTGATACTTTTTGTCACTTCTTGGACTTGAACGTTTAGGATTAGGTTATCTTATGAGATTGTTTACGCCGCTGTCCTCTTGTACGATTTCCCAAATTTTACTCTCTCTCTCTCACTCTCTCACTCTCTCTATCTATCTCTCATTATTTCTCAATTTCTTTGTCTTTTTAAGCTATAATTTCGCATTCATTATTTTCCTGTTTTATATTGGTTTTCTGCTTATTTTTGTTAAAATCAATTTTTTTTTTTTTGATGCCACATCGATTTAACCTCTCGAACATCTACGAGATTGGTGGTTTTTTTTTTCTTTAAAAATACATTTTCCATATTCGAGAAAATGTTTTTAATTTTGTTTCAAACTTAGCTTTATTCCCACATTTATTAACTATCTGTTTTTCATTATAATTTTTTTTTCTCTTTAATTGCTTTAAACGCTTTTTATATTTTCTAATATTATTTTTTTCATAATGCTTATTTTTGCGCTTTTTAAATCTTATGCTTTCATTATATATTGATATTGCTTTTGACCTTTTTTTAATTTCACTTTTTCTTTTTCTTTTTTTTTTTTAAATAAATAAAATGTTGATGTATTGAATGATCAATGTTCATTTCTACTGAAGTGCAATTGTCAGCAATATTCAAGAGCTTCTGTTAGAAATGTTTTATTTTTTTTTTTTTTTTTTTTTGGAAATTTTAATTTAACAATTTATCAATTTGCTTCCTAATTCCACCACTCAACCAAAACCGCCCCCCCCCCCCCATTTATAAATAACAATTCTCTCTGCATATATACACTTATTTCCCGTTAAACTGAGTCCATTGGCAGTATATATATTCTAACATTTTAACCACAAACATAATACATAGTGTTTGAAAACTGCTTCATGTAACTAATCAAAGCGTAACATTAAATCCACTTTCCAAAAGTAGCTTAACGATTCGATGCATCACCAAATGGAAAACAAAACGAATGAAAAACTAAAACGACTGAAAGCAAAATTTAATTAATAATTTTACATTCATTTCGGCAAACGAAAAAAGAAAAACAATGGGAAAAGAAAAATAACGTAAAGGCACAGCAAAAATAACTCCAAAGAAAAAAAATTTTTTTTTTTTTGTTTTCTTCCAAATTGAGCTTTTTTTCGTTTCGACCAGATTATTAAAACCAAATGAATATGATTAATTCATAATTTTTTCCAAATCAAACAAGTAATTTAATGCACAGTGATCCACTTACAAGCACACTAATTGATTCAAATGGATTTGATATGCATTGTAAATCATTTCGATTCGATAAAATCGAAATCGTAAAATGAAATTTTTTGTTTTCAATAACTATAATTTCATAACAAGGCATTAATCTTATCTCAATCAAAATGCAAACCTTGCTTAATTTCTGTTGAAGAATAACAAAAAAAAAAAAAAAAAAAAAAAAAGACAATTTTATTATTGTTTACTCCAATGAATATAAAAAATTCACATATTTGAGATCGATTTATTTGTCTCAATATTCGAAAATGAAAAACGATGTGTGCAAACAATGTCTGTGCTCAAATCAAAATTTCCAAAACTAAATCAACCGAAATAATCGCTTTGTGTCTTCGATTTGCTTCCTCCTTGATTCACTTTGTTCAATTCAGTATTTCATTCGTTAAAGTTTTTTTTATATATAAAAGCAATGATGCTAATGACGACTACGTAATATTTCTTCTTCAAAAAAAAAAAAAAAAAAAAAATGAATTTTTTTTTTTTTTGAAAAATTTGGAATGAAATTTTTTTCTCATTCAAAAATAATAGATAGGGAATTGAAAAGCAATTGAACCAATGTCCAACTTAAACAGTCATTTTCGAACAAAAAAAAAAATTCTAAATAATTGAAATATTAAAAAAAAAAAAAAAAAAAAAAAAATCCAAATCAAGAAACCTAAGAAAAATAATAAACAAAACCAAAACTAAATAAAAATCCTAATCGAATGTGCTACTGTGTAGGGAGTTGGTCATTGTCGTGGAATCATAGTGCCTTCCCGAGCCGTTGGGCTCCGTGGCATCAATCTGGAGGAATTACCTCAACGTCTCAACGTGGTAGCTCCAATAACCGCGGCTTACCGTGGAATACAAGCACATCTCAACGTTCGTGGCACTCAGCGAGGCAAGCCACTGCCAAATACAACAGGTGAGAGTACATCCAGACCGATAACGAACAAAAAACATATATAGACAATCAGAACAAAACCCAAAAAAAAAAAAACAAAAAAAAATTACAAACAAATTATAACCAAAAACAATGAATAAAAACAAAAACAGAAATTATAAACAAACAGACAAAAACCAATATTATAACCAAACAAAAACCAAAACCAATACCATATACCAAATGGCCTATTGACAGTGTTGTTTTTTTACCACATTGAATTGGACATTTTTATGATCGTTCTTCTATCTGTGCTCTTCTTCTGTCAATAAGCCAAATGTTGTAATTCATGAAGAAGTTTTGCACAGTTCAATTACAAACTAAAATCGAATCGATACAAGTTGGAACGAATCAAAAGTAAAAACGAAAAAAAAAAAAAAAAAATAAAAATAAAAATAATGATTTAAACCGAACAAAAATCACACACATACACATACATACATACATATACACAAATACAAATACAAAAACCCTATTCACATTTTGCAAAACTCCGTTGATTGTGAAGTGGCGCACAACTATTCTAAATTCATCTCAAATACACAAACAAAATTAAAACCATGTACAAAAACGGCGACTTGAGAGCCATTAGGATTCCAAAATACGAGAACATTTTTCACACAGAGTTTTTTTTCAGTAAATTTTGGCTGGAAAACCGATTTTAACCAAACAAAAAAAAAATCAACGATACAATTTTTATCATTTTAAATTATCTTATTAATTTATTACGTTAATTGCGCGGGCTTTTTCTCTCTTTCATTATTTTGGCTAGCAAACCAAAACAACAACAAAAAAAAAAAAAAAAAAAAACCACAATTTTTCGTTTACATTTATCAAACCTCTTTTATTCCCACTGTTCCTCAATCATAAATAAATTTTACAGTCTACCTGACTGTCATTCTTTTCTTCACACTACTCATCAAAACTGTCGGCACAATAAAATTGATAGAACAGTTATTATTTTTTCCCTTAAATAGACGGCAAACAGGGAAATTTTACATTTTGAAGAAATATTTAACGATATTTTGCAAATACGTATTCGATTGGAAATGGAAAAAAAACGATGATGTGTTTTATTTTTCATCCCGAATTATAAGCTTCTGATAGGTACATTTTTTCTTTGCATGTGCTATATACAAAATTGATTTTTTTTTTTTCGTTTGTTACAAAATCAATTAAATGAAAAATAAGAGAGAGAAGAAAACGATTTGATAATGGCATTTCATTGATTTAATACATGACAGCCTTTAGCATGCGATACCAATTCTGTATGGATAAAGCTCTCAACTCTATTCATTATTTTTACATGACCGCGTAATCTCTCTAAAAGAAAAAAACATCAATTTTATTTATGAATAGATTTCTCTGCATATATTGTCATATTGAACCGCAATAAATGCAAAAAATAATAATAATAATAATAATAATGAAAAGACGTCATAGAAATCTATGCATTGGTAGAATTTTTGTTTCATTCAAAAATACAATAAGTATGTATAAACACAAATCGTTAGAGAAAATGCGTTCGTATATTCGTGACGAATGGTTCGATCGATGTGTGTAAGCGGGTGTGCAGTTTGAATCGATTTTGATTGTTTAAATTGCGTTCACAATTATTCATCATATGAATTGTGATACATTCTTAATAAAGAATTTGATATATAGTTTTTCAAAAGAAACAATTCAATAAATGGATGATTGATATATTTTGGAATACCAGCTGAAAAGTTAAAACAAAACAAAACAAAACAAAACAAAACAAAACAGAAAAAAAATGAAAAAAAAAAAAACAGAAGAAAGCATTATTAAATAGTAATAAAAACGTTCACACAAAACCGAAATAATATATATTTTTTTGAATATGATTGGCCTATTTTTGTCAATTTTGCGACAAAAACTAAACACATATGAAACTATGGGATTGAAAATTAGCACAGTGATAAACATAATTTAAAATATGCAAAATAAATATCACATTTTACATCATTTTTACTTATTTATTTTGCTCTTTATTATTTTTTTTTTCTCTTTACCGTACACACAAAACACACAGACAATATACAACAGTTTAAATATCGACAGGTCGCAGCAATTGTTTGTACGTCGTGTTAATATTGCAAAAAAGTTTTTTCTTATTTTTTTTTTTTTTTTTTTTTTTTTTTAACAAATATTGAAATATGTAAAATTTCAACACAAAATGGATCGATTTACCATTTTACGTTTGAACCATGTATGCGTTTTGGTTTTAATCCAATTTATTATTTTATTAATTTCGTTCTTGGTGTTGTATTTTAAGTAGAGCTGCCATTGTGTTGTGTGTATATTAAATTGCTTTGGCAACATTTAACACATTTTTATTAACACAGATCCATAATGGATCATCTTACAACAATTGAAACGTCATGAACAAAGCGAGCTTTCACTTGTTCTTTCTTCTTTTTCTTCTTCTTCTTCTACTTTTTCTTCAACTTCTTATTTGAAATGAAAGAAAAAAATCGCTTAAATGAAAATCAGAAAAAGAAAAGGAACAACAAGATAAACCATATTAAAAACAATAAAAAATCAATTAAATATGGTGTTAACTAGTTTTACGGAGAGAAAACATATAAAAACACACAAAATAATAACTATTTGTATCAACTTTTTTTTTTAACCAAACATTTTACAAATTGCACCATTGAATGCCAATTTATTTTTAAACAGCCAACAATTAAGTGTTTCATTGTATTTCATTCTTTTTCAAAATCAAAAAAAAAAAAAAAAAAAAATATTTTCGTTCCTATTTTCTCTAAATTAAACATAAACGCTTTAAAATATGGAATAGAATTCAGATAGTGTTGAATATGTAGTCAAATCATTCCAATTTATGAGTTTCATTTTTCATTCATTTAACTCACATAAAACACTCACTCACTTACCCACACACAAACACATACACACACATATATATATATATATACACGATTTTATTTTCACACGTAAATCATATTACAATACATATTTATATTTAATGTTCACAGTATTCGCATATTATTTCTAAAAAAAAAAAGCTCAAATTATTACAAAACAAAAAATAACAAACTTACTTTCTATCTCTCTCTCTCTCTCTCTCTCTCTCTCTCTCTCTCTCTCGCTCTTTCTCTGCCAAATCGCTTACCTAAATATTCATTAAGGCTTTGTTCTGTTTTCTAATTAGAGTTAAAAAGCGAACAAAACGACATCTTTGGTGTAATGCAATTTATTGAAAAATAAAATTACGTTATAGCAAAATCTCTCATCAAATTATTACGTTTTCAAATAGTGAGATTTAAATTCATAAGCGTAAAATGTCATGTACACAAAAGATAGCGTGAAAAAATTCCGTCTTGTCTTTGCATTCATTCAGCTAAAATATATTGCTAAAACACTACTTGTCTTTTTTTTTTTAACACCAAAAATCATACGACAAATTAATTATTATCGTTACATTTTAACATTTATTTAAATAATAAGCCCTAATGAGCGTGTGTATTTATCAATGGTGCACTATCGAGAACGATTTTTTTGCTCATTTTATACAGTTGCTTCTCAATTCCAAATAAAAATGAATGATTCTTAATCATTAAATATTACAAATATATTCAATTTGTTATCACCTAGCCAAATGCACATACTCACATTGTTTTACACATCTTCTATCATCAAATACACAATCACAAAGAAACAAACACACACACACACACATACACACACATACATACATACATACATATATATAATTAATACACTCACATATGTTTTTTATATTCTTTATATTACCAATAATCGTATTATAATGCTCTAATCTCAAGCCCGTTTTTCATATTCAACATTTTGTTTGGTTTTTTGTTTCAAATGCATAATATTTGTTGCGACTCCATCTCCTTGACATACATACTATTTTTTTCGTTGCCATCTTCCTTATAACATATAGTTTGATGAATATTTTTTTTTTTTTTTTTTTGCGCAATAATCAGTATAGGCAATTCACATAAATGTGGCGTTATCGCTGCTTAATTATTGGTTATAATTAATAGTCTTACTTTCTTTCACTATTTAAAAGTTTTTGTTTCTGTCCAACCAATTGTTTTTATTCGTGTTTTTTTTTTTTTTTTTTTTCAAATTGATTACGTTATCCATTACTTATTTGGTATTTTGTTTTTAAACTCAATGATTTTACAATTCCTTTTTCGATTTGATTTATTTATAAGGTCCATAATTTCCGTTAAAAAAAAAAAACGAATATTCAGATAGATTTGACAAAAAAAAAAAGAAAACATTATGAATTTTTGGGATAAATGACTACACACATTTTCAAGCAAAGAAAAAAAATCAAATAACAGTATTTGTAATGGTGTCGTTAAATGACCACAATCATATTAAACATAACGATACACATTACATGTACAGTAGTTGCTTGAATTCTAATTATAAATTTTAGATTTTATTATCCAAAAAAAAAAAAAAAAAAACAACAAAATTCATTTATAAATATAATAAAATTCACAACTTAAATAGTCTGCTTTCTTTCTTGCGTTTAATCAATTCTTTTCATTTTTTTATTTCCATTCTTTTTTTTTTCTTTCGTTTTTGTTCTTTTTCTTTTTTCTTTCATTTTTCACAAATGGAACAAAAAAAAAAAACAAAAAACACCCGCCAATTATAGTAGTCGGTAAACGTAAATTTGATGGCGGTCACCAAAATCCAGGGGATCCAAAGCGACGTTACGCAAGTGGCTTAATTTTAGGAAATGGTGGAAATAATTGGGGAAGTCAACCGTTGCCTCAACAACCATTGGGTGCGAATGGTGAACAATGGTACACAGACACATATGCAGCTTGGAGTTAAAAGGAAAAATAATAATAATAATAATAATAATAATAATAATGATAATATTAAATATTAAAAAAAAAAAAAAACAAGGAAAATTACAAGAAACGATAATAAATGATAATGATAAAAACTTTGAAAAGAAAACAGAAATCATGATAACACATTTTCGCAAAAAATTGTGAAAAAAATTCGAAAAAAAATGAAACAATTTTTTTCTACACAAACATAAATACACACACAGATACACATACACCATTGTTTGTGTAATTGTACGAAGCATACAAAATCTAGAAGATACTAAAAGCAAAAAAAAAAACAAATATTTGCTAATAGAAGAGAGAGAGAGAGAGAGAGAGAGAGAGAGAGAAAAAAAAACAAACAAACATCAGAACAGAGTTAAAATAATGAAATTAAAACCAATAGACTGCGGAAAATTCGCCTAATTTCGTTTTTTGATAGTGTATTTGTTCTGATAGAAATAGCGTCTATGTGATTTTTCGTGTCTCACTTTAATATTAAACACATAATCCTTTTTCTCTATTTCTTCTTCTTATTTTTATTTTTAATAATTTTAAAATTACACACACATGATAGTTTTTAAAAAGTTTTCAATAGATCCATAGGTGATAAATGAAGGAAAAAACAACAACTTACAAACTCAATTCAAAAACAAAAAAACAAAAAAAAAAAAAACAAAAAAAAAAAAAGAATTTATCCACCATTTCCATTTTGTTTATGTTATTTGATTTTTCCATCTCAAATACGTTTACTTTTCATTTCATTTTCTTTTTTCTTTAATTACATAGTTAGCTAGAAACAGAAAAAAAACAAATCAGCGAAAACAATAGAAACTGATTGACAAAAAAAAAAAAAAAAAACTCATTCACTCACATACACAATTACGAAAAAACCAGATCAGATAACAGCTTTGGGATTCATAATTAATATTTCAATTTTTATGTTTTTCTTTTATTTTATTTTTATGCATGTACTTTTCTTTTTCTCTTTTTTTTTTAACACAACTCTTTTCTTTTCTCCTTAAAAATAATTTAGAATTTAATGTTAACTTCTATTTATATTGGCAAGAAAAAAAAATACACGAAAAAAGCCCAATCGGTTAAGCAACAAAAAAAAAAATTCTTTTTGACATTGATTAAAAATAAAACAAACAAGTATAGAAACGAAAAGCTGATTTGTCCTGAAAAAAAAAAAATATGTACACATTGATAGATTCATCAACTAATAATACATACATATACACATACACACACATACAAATGAATAATAAACTAAAATTTATTCAAAGCAAACAAGAGAAATCCCGAAACTGACAATTCTAATAACAATAATAATCACTATAGAAGCGACATTCATTGGCATCAATTTGCTATTGATTCATTTGTATACAGATACAAAGGAAGAATACACAAACAAATTCACTGAGTTCATCTCATTTTTCTCATTAACGGACTGATTTTTAGTTATATATCGAGGTTTTCTTTGATTTTTTTTTTTCTTTTAATTTGCTAGCATTTCCACAGAAAATGGAAAATTTTAATGGTTTTTTCTTTCTTTCATTCTCCCATTTGACATTCAAATCAGAAAAAGAGAAACCAAACATGGAAACACACAAAATGTTTAATTTCAATTTCAGAATTAAGTGAATGCGCGTATGTTTTGTGCCCTTCTGTGCACACCGCCACACCCCCCCTCCTTCCCCGATTTGGTGCATGATTTTCAATTTATCCTTTTTGCTCCAATTGTTGGACAATGATACATATATTCCGACATACTTCCATCCTTCAAAATAAAAATGGAACGAAAAAACCATAATTTATATGTACACAGACAGACAAAAAAACACAAAAAGCTCGGTTATGAGGTGTATACATTGAACCGTATTAAGTTAAGCAACAGCCATATCTAATTGTTATTGGCCGAGACTTAACCAATATATTTTCTTTTTTATCTCATGTGTTGTTTTCTTTATATTATTTTTTTTTTCTTTCTTTTATGACAAATCCTCAAACAAAAAAAAAAACAAAAAAAAAAAAAAAAAAACAAGAAAAAAAAAAATGTTTGTTATTATGTTATGTTCGTGTTTGTGTTTGAATCCAATGATTTTATTGTTTCTTTATAGGAAGAAAAATGATGTTGATATAAGGACAAAATATGTTTCCATGCAAAATGAAACAAACACTACAGATGTAATCAATAAATTGTTTAGAAAATAGAAAGTGCGTTCGTAATCCCGATAGAAAGGCAAAATAGAAAATAAAAAAATATGAGTACACATACACGTACAGAAACACACATACACTCACAAACACACACACACTCTAAACACGAAATCAATTTGAGAAAGGAAAATTCACATCCATTGGAATGCGACTTTATTAAGTCAAATATTGACATTTTTTTTTTATTTCTTCCGCAAAAATATCCTGTAAACAATTGGAAATTCTTTCCAAAATGGAATTAATTCGATAGTAGTATAAAAAAAAAAAAATTTATATACATAGGCGTTTACGAAAAAAAAAAAATGAATTAAAGAAGAAGACGAACATAAAGAAAAAAAAAAAATAAAACCATAAAAAAAAATGTTCTGGAATAGAAACAACAAATTGTGAAAGAGAATCCGCATCGAAACTTTGATTCGCTAATAAATTTGTGCGATCCAAATGCATCGCATAATAACTTTTTTTCTCTATCATTGGCGCTCAGTGTTCATTAAGTCTTAGCGAATAATAAAAAAAAATGAAGAAAAAAAAAAACAAGAAAAACAACAACAAGTGAATATTTCTATACATATTACATAATAATATTCGAATTTATATCATTCTTAATTTCTAAGATTTGTATCGTTTTTTTTTGTCGCAAATAAAAGATAATAAAATGAAAAAAATGACAAAAAATTTAAAGCAGATAAACACATATTTTTCTAGGATTTCTTTAGATTGTATTTAAAATTTATTCGAGACGAACTATTCTATAACACACACACATACGCAAAAAAAAAAAAAAAAGATTAAAGAACACATTTTGAAAGGAAAAACGGAGAAAATTTTGAAAAGAAAATATAAAAATTGAGAAATGGTCTTGTTTGTTTTGAAATTGAACAGAGAGAGAAAAAGTAAGCGATCGAAAAGGGTTAAATGGAAAGCGAAGCAGGAATTCGGAATCGTATGCGTGTTAATGATCACATAAAACATTAATGACTTTCTAAAGATAAAACACAAGAAGAAATAAAAAAAAAAAACAAAAAAAAAAAAAAAAATATGTACGCATTTCTGAGTTCCTTTAGGCGTAGACACATGTATAACCGATACATTCAACAGGAAAAAAAAACTAATAAGAATAGTAATAAATATTTAAACATAATAGTTACGGTAATGATTTTTAGAGAGGAACAGATAGATAGATAGACAGACAGACAGACAGAGAGAGAGATAGAGAGATAGAGAGAGAGAGAGAGAGAGAGAGAGAGAGAGAGAGAGAGAGAGAGAGGAAGAGAAATAGTTTGAAAATTAAGCCTATATTTAGATTTTGCCCTCATCCCCATTAAAACGAAAAAAAAAAAAACAATTACGATATTGACCATACATTTAATCAGTTTTTTCTTCTCAATTGAATCATTCATTTCTTTTTATTCTTTCATTTTGTTTCTCAACATTTTCTAATTTACTGTAATTGGATAGCCATTTAAATTATGATGGTATTCACCTTGCTATATACGTTTTGTTCAGTTTTAATTCCAAAAATTGAAAAGTCAAAAAAAAAAAAACAAAAAAAAAAAACAAAAAAATTCATATAATATAGCGAAAGAAAAAATTAGTCTTACGAATCGCTAGATGAAAACTTCTTGTAAGCAATATTGTAAACACACTGAGTAAGAGGTTGAAGAAACAGAATTGCGAGGATGTAGAAGAGCAAAAAAGCAAAAAAAAAAAAAAAAATGATGAAATCCAAACACACAAACGAATATAACGGTAGCGTCGCTTTCAAAGATCCACAATGGTGTCAAACCAACAGATATGTTAGTTAAATAACAACAGCAAACGATTGTATTAATGCTGTGCTCATGTTTGAATTTTAGTTCTTTCCTTTTTTTTTTTAAATCTTGGGTAGTTAGAAAAACCCTAGCGTTGACAGATGAAAGCCAATTTTGATCTAAATGCGATAACAAATATAATTTCAAAATGATTAAGTGAACAAAAACGAATTATAATCCCAAAATAAATATGTATATGACTTCGTATTCAAAGGAAGCCTACTTAAAATAATAATGAGATAGGAACAAGTGGAAACAAAAAAAAAAAAAAAAATCATCAAATTTAATTTTTTGGATTAAATTAAATTTACGAGCAAACTCGAAGCGTATTGAAAAACCTATGAAAATAAAATGAAAAACAAACAACAAACAAAAAAAAAAAACATTTGTTTTTTGAAGAGAGAAAAAAACGACTGGGAAATTGAAAAACGAATTATCGTACAATTTTTCGATTAATTATTTATGAATTAAGGAAACGAAACAAAACAAAAAAAAAAATAAAAGAAAAGAAAAATGATTATGCACATTGCACATATCTCAGTTGAGGGCTTACGATATTTGTATGAGCGTATGCTTAGAACGACGTTTTATATAAATATAAAAACAAAAATCGATGCGGAATATAATTTGAACAAAAATGAAAAATCTAAAGAAATTGAAGAAGAAGAAGAAGAAGAAAAATAATTAATTTAACGTAATATTATTAATTTAAAGTTGCTTCACAAAATGAAAATTTTATGCGCATAAATATTTCAGCCATTATGAAGAAAAAAAAAGCGATTTTTTTTTTGTCTCTTTCATTTCAACTTCTCGATATACACAATTTTTCAATTCATTGAAGAGAAAGTAAAATGTGAGAACGCTAATGAATTTCGAAATAGTTATGTTCGTGCAAAAGCTTAAGTTTTTTTTTAACAAACAAAACAAAACAAAAAAAAAATGTTTAATGTGAGCAATAAAACGTTTAAATTTTTTATTACAAAATATTTCAAGGAGATGTTTTAATTCTAAGAAATAATAAAAATCAAACCGGTTTCCAAAATATTTTACTTTTTTTTTTCCTTCGTTTATTCCTTTTTGAGTTTTCTACGTAATCATATATAGGCAGAAGAGGTTTTTTTTTTGTTCATTAAATTGCGAGACGAAAAAATGAAAATAAACCAAGAAAACATACAGAACGAAATAAATTCGAAAATCCAATTTGTACGATAAACAAAACTGACTTCAAATGACGATGAATTCGCGATATTTTAAATTGAAATGTGGACCGATAATGAAATGTAGTGGTTTTGAAAAGTGAAAATTGATTAAGAAAAAAAGAGAGAGAGCGAGAGAGAGAGAGAGAGAGAGCGAGAGAGAGAGAGAGAGAGAGAGAGAGCGAGAGAGAGAGAGAGAGAGAGAGCGAGAGAGAGAGAGAGAGATGGAGATGGAGAAAGAGAAAGCATTTCTTTAACTGAATTTAATTTCCTTGGTGCTGCTTTTGCCAAAGCAAACTCGGCCTCATGTCCTGCTTGAATGCAATGCCCGAACGATTTTTAAACAAGCAAACGAAGAAAAAATAAAAATAAAACAAATCCAACATAATATATCTATTTGATTGTTTCTTTTGTTTAAATTAAACAAATAAAAGGCAAACTTTTTACTAAGCCCAAACCGAAATACATGCAAACAGTGAAATAATACATGAATGAATGGAAAAAATATAGTAATTATATTTCCGACAACAATTTTCAACAATGAATAATTCAACCAAATTACAGCACAGAATTGAACACAACAAAAAAAAAAAAAAATAAAAATAAATCAGCAAAAAATAAGATCACACACATGATCCACAGTCCTAAGGCTATTTAAATGGCCAAAATCTGAACATGAAATTTTCTATCAGAATGAATATGCAAATATTCACCCCTTCCACACACCAACCTGACCCCCCCCCCCCCAAAAAAAAAACAAAAAAAAACCAAATGAAGAAAGAAAGAAACCACAACAACAACGCAATCAAATGGTATTTTCTACACAAATCACATGCACACAGACATTCATACACATACATTACAAGTCCCCCGTTCCATCAAACATATTGGTTTTATGGTGCCCATAAAAAGCTGCCTTATAAAAGCAAGTGGGAGAAAAGACTGACAAAAAAAAAAGTAACATTAATGAAATTAACTATTATGAAAGTCAATGTAAGAATAATTATTTAACATTATTTACATTTATCTATATATAAAATGTATAAAAACATTCGTACATTTGGATCGGCTATTGAACGCAGAAGTGGAAAATTCGCCGAACCATTCGATCCTCCATCATCATTCTTGATTCACATCACCCCCCTCCTTCATCCTTGCCTCCTCCGCCCGTTTCACGGCCCAATATTCCATGTAAATGAACATTCGAATATTTCATTTGATCTTCATTCTAAAATTTAAAACAAAATAACACAGATTTCATTCGATTTTAGCTCAAAAGACATTTTTATTAAATAGAAATTCATTTCCATGCTGATCAGACCACGCAAAATATGAAATTGTGTTTTTCTATTGGTTTATCGTTTTCTAACATCTATCTGTTCGCGAATGTTCACAATTTTGCGTTTGCCGGTCGTCTTTCAAATGCCTACAACATTAATACATTTAACGAAAGAAAGAAAAAAAGAAAAAATTGAAAAAAAAAAAAAAAAAATGAAACCGAAATATCTAATAATCGAGTACATTTGCTGGAACTTCAAAATTGCGATGAAATATTACTAAAAATCGAATTAAATTTAGGCTTAGATGTTCGTTTGTAATGTTTTTAATACTAGTTGTCGGATTATTAATCAGTGAATAAGTTACGAATGTTAATGAGCAAAGGAAAAATAACAAAACACAAACTAAAGACTAAAAGAAAATTGGGACATTTGAACATAATCGAATCCACTGATGTTTACAACATGAATAAATGTTGAGCACAGCTCCCAATGTATATATATATATAAACATATATATATTATAGAACGAACAATGAGAAGTTCATTCAATTTGAATTTGAAATCTTATTCAGGACTCTTGGAGTTTTTTTTTCCCCACTATTTTGGCAACAAACACAACAATATGCATAAAAGAAAGGAACAACAACAGAGAAAAAAAAGAAGAAGATAAAAACAATCACGGTGATAGTAGATTGTCGTCACAAATTGCATGTTAAATTTCAAATCTCTGTTCGAATGAAGAAAATAAAGTATTGTCGAAAGAGATACGATTCTTGCCAGGGCCTATGTTCATAAGACTAACTGTATTGTGAGGATTTTATATGTAAAATGTACATTTAATTTAATGTTTCGCATAGTTTAGAACGAAAAATAAGGAGCTTTTTTTCAACATACACATACAGAGACAGAAAATGTGAAGAAGAGATAGTTAGTCACACACACACACAGAAAAAGAGAGAGGGAGAGAGAGAGAGAGAGAGAGGGAGAGAGAGAGAGAGAGAGAAAGAGAAAGAGAAAGAAAGAAATAAAGAAAGAGCGATAGAGAGAGATAGAGATAGAGAGAAATAGAGCTGGAGATGGAGATAGAGATACATACGCATTTCTTTGCTTATGAAAAGCACAACAATTCATTTCTTACTCCTAAGTATTCATTCAATAATTGTTAACTGTCAACAATATTCGCGTTGAGATTTTTTATATAAATATTTATGACATAGACCTTATGCTCGATGAATTTGATTAAGTTTATAGATTCATTTTTTTTTTTTTATTTCTTTCTTTAAACAAATAATATTCTTTTTATCGAAAAAGAGGAGAAAAAAAAAGAATAATTCATTGTTTTATGTTCGTTTTAATTTTTTTTTTTTTTTTTTTCGTCTTTCTCCATTTAAATAAACACATTGTTCTGTGGTGAGTGATTCTCGAGATGATAGTAAGAGTATAAATAATGGAAACGATTTTCTCGTATTATTGTAAATTTCCCATTGGCTGAATGCATATTCATTTATTGATAAAATGCATTAGAATGAATGCATTGAATGTTGCAAAATTATGAACAAACGTAAAAACCATTTAAATGCATTGTAAATTTCAAAGCTTTTAAAGTATACATCACCGAAAGTTTATGGGAAATGAATATTTGCTGTTGAATCGAATAAGCGAATAATGTAAAAGCCAAGAGAAATTTGTATCTGTAAAATTGTATTGTCATATAAACGATAAATAGTGTGATCCCAAGCATTTGTTTGTTCTTTCTTTTTTTTTTTTTTTTTTTTTGGTAAAAATGTGCAAAATGATGGCATCATATTTGATTGTGTGAAGCAATGTAATGAATAGATTTCATATTGGAATAAAGAGAATTTTTTTTTTTTTTTTTTTTTTTTTTAGAAAACCGAAAAGCCAAGAACAACATGAGTTGATGAAAAAATATAGTAAACTGTTAAAATGTAAACGGTTTGCATAACAATTTGTATTTGCATAATAACAGTTGCATTTAGTTAATGCTCAATTTGATCCAATCAGAGTAATTGGCAAATCGATATTTCGTACGATTGTTGGTTTCGATTTTTTTTATATTTCATTTCATTTCATCTTCATTTTTTTTTTTTTTTCATTTATATGTTTAATACAATCGTCACATCGACTTTTCAAAATGTGTACATGTATATAAAGAATTTTCATAGTTCTAAATAATGTAATTTTGAATTTTTAAGCGATCCTTATACAATAAAAACCAAAAAAGAAAATAACAACAACAATAACGTATTCGAAATAAATGCTAAATTCACATCACGCCTAGAATATGGATTGATCACATTCAAATCGAATGAATATTATTGTAATGTAAAAATGCTGGTTTGTAGAGCAATAGATACAAACCGTATCAATATTCGTATTTCCAAGACAAAATTATTCATACTATTTGAAAGGATAAATGGCCATCGGATTAGAGTTTTTTTTATTTAGATTTTGTCTTAGAGGTGTGTAAATTAGCTTAAACCAAGGAAAAAAGAAAAAAAAAAACACTCTTTTTATACAAAGAAAACAAACACAAGAACACACACACACACATACAAAACATAACGATATATAAGAGACGCCAGTTGAATTATTTTAAACGCTATCAGTGAGACACACGATAGAAATTGAAAGAAAATAAATGAAAAAACAAAACTCAAAACGAGATGATGAAACTTACTAATTTCAATGACCGTAACAATAATGATTAATGATATTTGAATTATTTGTCAAGATCAATGCATGTAGAAGTTAAAATATATTTCAGAAATCGTAAATGATTTAAAGAAAAACAACAACAACAACAACAACAACTAAATAAATAAACTAGAATAGGAATGAATGATAGTGCATAAGTAGTAGATGCGTAGAAATCAGTGATAAAAACTATTTAATTTGTTGTGCGGAATAAGTATCGATTATGAGAAATAAGCTGAAAGAGATTTCAATCGAAAGAACGTAACAATTGTTGTTTAAACTGGAAAGCAAGAAGAAACCCCCCCCCCCCCCCCAGATAAATAAGAGAGATATTAAGCGGAATGTAGAGAGGCAAATATAACAAAAAAACAAAGGTAGAAAAAGAAAAAATGCATTTGAAAATTGATTTCACAATTTCAATATGAAAAAATGTTGTCGATAAATAGCACAAATGCAAACCAGATCAATAAAATTCCATTGAATTTGCAAACTCAAAATTTCATCAATTTGGTTTATACCAAACATATATCACACATTCAATCCCAACAAATAGATTTCATATCTGTTCGGTAGAGATGTATTGCGCATTAATGAATTCATTTTGTATCAAACCAATGATCGATTTTTGTTTTTTTTTTTTTTTTTTTTTTTTTTTTTTTTTCTTTATGCTTTATTTTTCTCTCCAATTTCTTGTTTGAAAACGAGATAATTTTCTTTGAAACAAAAAGAATAAGAAACAGACAAATATGGTGACAATGATTATAATGAAGAAGAAAATAGTAAAAAGCTCACGATGAACAAATTTATATGTAAAATAAAATGTCTGACGATAGCGAACAAGTGGTTTTATGTAGCTTTGAACGTTTAGTTTACATTTTATATATAGAGTTTTAATGAATTTCCAAATGAAATTTATGTTTTTTTTTTTTTTTCTTTCAATTTCTTTGCTCTACAAATGAATAAAAAAAAACGAAAATAATTAAACCTCTTAAATTTATATCAATAAGACCGCTTTTACATCCTGCTCTAAATTCTCAAACTCATATATAAAAAAAAAAGAAAAAAAAAAAAAAAAAAAACTTAAGCGACAACAATGCAACAAAACTGAAAATAGAAAAGGCACTAAAATAAACAATCCATCTTTCACATTGCACATAGCCACATGATTATTACAACCATTATTATTATGCAAATTAAAAGAAAATAAAAACCGAGCACATAGTTCAGTTTATGACAATATCTGTTATAGCTCATTTGCATAAAACAAACCGATTTATTTATTTGGTTTTCCATTCGCATTCGAAATATTATGAAAGAATATAGAAGAAGAGAAAAAAAAAAAGTAGAAGAAGAACAAGAACAAGAACAAAAACAAAAACAAGAACCAGAGAAAAATAAGAGAAAGAAGGTTGATAAAGATTAAATGAAGAACGTAAAACAAGTTTAATATATAAAAGAAGTAAAGATCGACATTCTTATTAATAAATCTCATTATGCATTAACCAATCATTTATTATTGATTTTTTTTTATTTTTAAATAAAGTAATAAAAAGAATTGTAATGAAAAAAAAAAAAAAAAACAACGAACAAATTTCGCATTTTCATTTTCAGCTAGTTTGAATTCATGGTAAGATTGATTCTTTCACTGAAATTTACATTGACTTTTTTTTTCTCTCTATGCATTCACTTTATATTTGTAACATGTGTTCAATATCAATTGCCAAGTAAGTATTGTCAGTTTTAACTGGAAGCGTGGTGAAATTTTAAGTAATTAAAAAGCAAGCGTTGTGGTGAATATCCACATAAGAATAGTAGCATATCATTGCAAATGGCGGCAAACGGCTTCCTCTAGCAACGGTAAGTTTTTTTTTTTCTCTTGCGACTGCGCTCATGAGATATTGAAAATGTATCTATTTATTTATTATCTAAAGAATTAATCGATTTTATTGGCGCTTGCAAATGATGCAAAAAATGTACAATTTGTGCGATGAAGAAAAAGGGAAAAAATGTTTCTTACACTTGAAATTGAATACTGAGAAAGAAACAAAATATTTTAAACTAAAAACGAACAAATTATCTATGCTTATATAAATAGATTAGATAACAATGTAAACACAATGGGTAACGATTCAATTGTATCAGTTTTAAAACAAAGACAAAATTGAATATTCTTCAATGAAATTTGTGCAAAATTACTGCTAGAGAATAACAATTGTTTATGTTTTTTCGATTTCAACATTGTTTTCTTATTTATATAAAAAGGTCTTCATTCACATTGAATTATTGAATTTTGAACTATTTGCGAGGGCAAAAAAAACTTTTCTTCATTTTATTTTTTCTTGCTGATTTCTTCTGGAAATATAAACGACTTCTTGCTGGAGGTATAAACGGGCGTACAATAAATCAACGATAATTTCGTACAATTTTACGTAAATCCATAATCATCAATTCCATAAAAATCCAACCAAATATACATAGTGGAATAAATTCAATATATATGGACGATAGAACAATTTATCAATACTAATAATCTATTGAAAACTACTGCTATTGAATTTCATGCACGAAGTAGACAAATCCCAAGAATAATCTATCGGTCATATTTCTTTTAATATTTAAAAAAATCTCATTCATGTTATCAATAAATTCATATTCATTTGACCAAATAAAATGATCAAATGAAATGATCAATAATAAAAGGCCCAACGCAATAATAGCAAACATTTGTTTCCATTCAATAATTAACGTACGCAATATGATGACGCGTCAGTTGAGTTTGTTAAATTTTTCTTATTGAATGAAAAGAAAAACAAAAAACAAAAAACGCAATATCAATGAAATATATTACGGTGAATGAAAAATATTTTGCGCACAAGTATTGCACATATGCAAATATAAAGTGGAGCTAACACAAAATGTCAGACATGTATATGAATAGCAACAGTGTTACCAACGCTATAGTTGCTTAAACAAATCTATTGTTATGTACGCGCGCACATACACTGTAATAAACTTAAATAGGATGCCGAATGAGTGTGATGTCATTTGAAAATGTGGTATTTGTCATTTGCAAATGGTATCGATAGAAAAAAAAAAAACTTGAGATTTTCATTTTTTGATCTATAAAATATTCGATTAAAATAATCATTTGCTGAGTGAATAAAAATATAAATTAAATCAATAGTTAGAAATCATTATAAAAATTGTGTGATCATTTAGTGTCACCTTGTCACAGGCAACTAACTTATATATTATTGTTAAGAAATAATTTTATGCCTTAATATTCATAAGCATTGAAAGCGTATGCCGCCATTTTATTTCAATCATTCGAGTAAGTACCGTTTATTGATAATGAAATTGTATTTTCCATACTTTTTAAATGAATGAAAAACGAGCAAAAATTTTATTATTCTTTGTTTGCTTGTCATATTTAGTTTTCATTACAATTTCTATTTTTTTATTTAATTTGATATTTCACATTTTATCGGCCATTTTGTTTGTTTTCCGCCATTTTATGAAGATTTTTTTGTTTACATAAAAAAAAAAAGATCGGATTTTTTTCGCATATTTTTTCTGCTGTAAGTCAATTGAAATTCAAAATGATTAACTAATGTAATGAATTGTTAAAAAAAAAGCAAAATTAGATGAGATTTTCATTGATATTAAATCATTTTGAATTTCATAATTCTAACAAACCTTAAATGTTATCTTGTGTTTTGTTACCGACAAACAAAACACGAATCTATTTGAATTGAAGCATGTTTAGGGTATATATTCCTAAGGATACAGAATCGCCTTCCAAATTTTGGTTTACATTTACTTGAATGACTTTTTAATATCAATAATAGCATGTGAATTTTAAACTCTTATATGTAAGTAACAATTTAGCAACTAAAAGTAACGAGAGATTTTCAGCAAATTTCAGAAATAAAAGGAAAATTTCCAAAAATTTCTGAATGAATAGATTAAATCAAAAATTTTGGATTTCTATTCAATTTAATGATGGATTTTATAAAAAAATATACGCTAAAATGTATTGAAATGATGAAATTAAGATGATTATTTGGATTTTATTATGAAAAAATGATATGTAAACCTAATTATAAAGGAAAAAGATAAGAACCAAGCCAGAATACTCATTGTCCAGTTTTTATTTATCAATTTCATCAAATTTTTCTCGTGATTTTCATATTCAAATATTTTCATCATCGATTGAATTGAATATTGGAATATCTTACGATCAATGGACATGAATCAAATGAATAAAATGTTCAAATATATATGTACTATTTCAGTTATATTATCATTATTTGCCTAGAGAATTTACAGTTTAAATTCATATTATAAAAAGTGTTTGTTTTCGTAAAAAAATGAATCGATTGAATAGGAAAACAATTGCAATCGTTTTGAACACTCTGATAAGAGATGATTCATACGAATTAAATTCCAAATAGTAAAATATGCAATATCATCAAAAATTCATCATTTTTATAAATGAAAATTGCGTAATTGCAAATGTTTTGTTCATAAAAAAAAAAGAAATTGTGTTTATCCTGTATTTGTTTTATATTCATTCATAAATGGTGAATGAATACACAACATGGCGAAATGTATATAAGTATGAAATTAATAGAAGCGATTACACTGATCAAAACTGACATACAAATATGTCATTTCCACTTTCCAATGAATTTCAATATGGCGCTCCATTTGGTTTTTGCGCGTTGAACTGTCATACTTACTAAGAACTGTATATATTGGAAAGGCAAATGAGAAGAGGAAAGAGCAGAAAAATAAAACGAAGTGTATATACTTTTAAGTGATGTTTTCATTCAACACACATATACTTTAAGACGATTTTTTTTTTTTTTAGAAACATATTTCAACTGGATTTTAGTTAAACGAAAAAAAAAAAAAAGAAAAAGATTAAAATTGTATGAAATAAAATTTAGTTTATACAATGATTTCATGAAATGTTCGGTAATGTTGAGTGAGTTCAATGATATTATATTATAATAAAAACAGTTTGCCCACTATCATATTATTTATGTGTAATGAACATGCTTGATAATTAGAGGTAAATGAAAAAAAGAAAATACAAATTTAAGTGTAATATGAATTTGCGGCTATAATATAAATTTAAATATCTAATTACATTATGAATGCATTTTTGTTTTATTATTATTATTAATTGATTGTGGAATTCAATGTGATTAAAATTTCTCTATGAATGTTTTCGCTCTCTCTTTCTCTCTCTCACTCTCTCTATCTTTCTCTCTCTCTCTCTCTCTCTCTCTCTCTCTCTTCTATCTTTCTCTCTCTCACTCTCTCGATATCTCAATTTTATTAATTTTTTAATTAAATTCCGTATGATAATTATTTGTTTCACATTAATATTCATTTCTTTTACCAAATCGTCTTTTGTTCCATATTCTTACTTGTTTTTTTTCTCTCTCATTTTCTCTTTTTTTAAAGGCTGTACGAAGTAAAAACAAAAAAAAAAAGAATTTCATTTTGTGAATGAACATATAAAAAGGACTCGAAATGATGCGAATTTCGAAAAAACAACGTGCTATAATTAATTCGGCTGTGAAACCATTTAAAATAACGTCCAATTATTTGGGACCCGGCTTACAAAAAATTATTAAATACCATAAGGATTATTTTACAAAGCGTCGATTTACAATTGTTCATCAATTGCCGGCATTTAAAAATCAACAAAATAGCCATAAATTGACGATAATCTATAATAAATTTGCATTTAAAGGTGGTTTTGCAAGAAAATCATCACAATCACTTACATGGAGATTTTATGGTCATATTGTATTAACAAAATATGGATATAAATGTCAACGTAAAGAATTAAAAAAGAAACGAAAAAAGGCTCGATATCGTAATAAAGTGAATGCAAAATTACAAAATAAACCAACAACAGATGTGCCGGCAATTGAAATTGTTGATTTAGATTATGAAACAAGTACTGGTTCTAATATTGAATCAAATGAAAATAATGATGAAACGGTGCCTGAGATTAATAAAATGCCAGAAAATGAAGATAGCAATAACATGGTTATAACAAATATTGAACATATTGAAAATACTTGTGATGAGACATCCAAACATTTAACCAATGATAATAGTGAAACCATTTGGAATTTAGATATTCAAAATGTGGCCGCTCTCGAAAGTCAAACTGAAATTCAACAGACATCTGAGTGTAAGTTATTTGAAGGAAAAAAAAAAAAAATATTAAAAATTTCAAAATACTTTTTTTTATTTGTACTTTTTCAAAATAAAATAATTTTAATTATGCTGATTTGATTTTATCCATTTCCATTTCCATTTTTCATGTTTAGTATGACATTTGTTATCTTTTTTTTTTCCTTTCTACTCTACAGATACAAATCGTAGCTCGGAAAATGGTTCGATTGAAATAAGCGCAGCTATTGAAAATAGTGGTGATAGAGAAAAAAATAATTGTGTTGATGAAGACTCACTAAAGATATCAACAAAATCTTCAGGTGATACACAATTTAACATGTTAAATGCTTTCAATGGCGCTCTATTTTTGGAGAAGTTCATAGTAAAACAAATGCAAATTTTATTAACGCAAATAAAATTTATTACATTTAAGAATAATATCAAGTAATATAGAAATGTATTACAAATGTATTACAAATGTATTTAATTTGCGTAAAATTTGATTTAATTGATTAAAATACTGTAATTGAGTGACATATTTTAACACGAAAAATATAGAAAAAAATAAAAATAAAAACCATTTTAAAGAACATGTTATTAAAACATTCAATTTATGCCATATAGGTAGCGACATCAATCAGAAGATTCGGCAGCAGTTAAAACTATTGAAAATGGGCAAAAGTGATAATAGTCTGTTTACACCAAAAGATAATCGTCCGGTCACATGTTCACGAACTACAATTTCACTGTGTAAAAATAGAAATGTATTTGATGAAAATGGTTCGCAAAATGTGATTACAAAACGAAGCACAAATAATACAAATGATAAATCAACGTCAAGTGAATCATCATCAGGAATCAGTGTTAGGGATGCAACAGATGTTAGTAAAACTATAACAAATGAAAGCAATAATGAAGCAAATAAACCAAAATCCGTTGGTGGAATGATTGATTCATTATTTAATAAATTTCAATCGATAAATAATACAATGCCATCAACGTCACGTGCAAAAATTCGTTCATCAAATGCATCATCATCAATTGAAAGTATTGCATCAATACCAGCAAAACGAACAAAACATAATGATCATGCTGAAAATTTATTATATGCATCATCGTTCGATTCAAATGATTCAAATCAATCGGCCACATCAATGTCAATGGAATTTCTTGGTTTTGATATATCCAATAAAAATGTTGATGTTTCTGCACTTTTGCCAACACCAAAAGTATCTGCAACAAATAATCAAGCGGCATTCATTAGTGAAGAATTGGAAAAATTTATGAAAGAAAATTCATTGGAAAAAAATAATGATCAACAAACATTTATACCAAAACATATAAAAATTTGTAATATAACCGATGAAGCACTTATGACAACCGATGCTCAACCGCCAACATTATCTGTACCAGAGCGTCCAAATGATATGCAACGTCCACGTACATTGGCTGAAAAACGTTTAATTTTACAAAAACCGGATGTTAGTTTTTCAATTATTGAAAATGAATCGACCGTATATCATGAATTAAAAAGACGTGAACGACTTGGTAAAAATTATGATAATTCAATTGTTCGTAATATTATGCAAAATGGTGATATACCATTTACACGTGATTGTTGGCGTGCAGCATGTTGGCTATCAACATCAAATAATCGTTTCTTTTATCGTACAATTATTTATGATGGTGAAGAAATTAAATTGGCTGGCGGTCGTGGTGATAATTTAAAAAAAGTTGCATTTGAAATTAAAAGTGATGATTATAAAAATATGCTAAATAAACGATTATCATTACAATCAATATGGTCAGAATGCTCAAAAAAATGTACACCAATCGATAATATTAAAATCAATAATATTGATATTATGCTCGATGATGATAATAAAAAAATTGATAAAACAAAAGAAAAATTGGGCTTATTGAAAAAATCTAAAATGTGCATGTTTTCACGTGAATATTTAACACCTGGACCAAAATCCAAAAAACTTCAATGTAAATCAAATCGTAAAACATCATTTGATTTAGAATATGGACCATTAGAATTAATACATTTACCAACTGTTCAATTAGAAATATGGCCACAAATTGGTCTACCAATATCTGATCATATAAAACCACTTTTGAAAACAATACCAATTAATTCAAATGTTATTACACCGGAATGGGCAAAATTTGCTGTATCTGTTGTTCGTGAAATTCCAAAGCAAATTAAATATCGACGAAAATATAAAAAACCGGAAATTGAACGACCCGAATCGATTATATTTGATATTCCATATGAAAATAATGAACGGAAAATTTTAATACGAAGACGACGACGATCATCAATTATTTTTAATAAAGATGACACAATTAATGAACATATTGAAACATTTTATATGGATAATAATGAAAAAGATCAATTAACATTTGTTAAATATATCGATCCAAATGATAAATTATCCGTTGAATGTGGTGACATATTAACAAATATGATTGAATCAATTGCAATTACTGTGAATGATACAAATTTCATTAAAAATGATCCGGACATTGATTATATTGGTAAACTTACGCCAATTTGTGAATTAAAATCATCAGCAAAAGCAGCTCATAAAGCGGAAAAAGACAAAAGTTCGAAATCGGAAAAAAATTCGAAAAATAAATTAATGTAAGATCATTTATTTCTTTTTCTTTTTCTTTTCTAAAAATTCTCACAATTTGTTCATTAACACGTTTTTAATGATTTTTCGTTTTGTTTCGGAAATGTTTTTTTTTTGTGTCTTTCTTCTTGACCATTTTTAGAAAGGAATTGAAACGTTTAAATGTGACCGTTATTGATACAGTCAATGAAATGGCAATGAGTAAAAAAGCTGAAGAAATTTGCCAGAAACCATTTTGTAAATTTGGTTGCATATGTCAAAGTATCGATACAGCAAAATACATTCAAACACATTGCCAACGGATTGAATGCATGTTCGAATGTGTTTGCGTTGATGTAAGTGATTTTTTTTTTCAAATATTTATCATTTTTATGTAAGCATATATTATGTGATGTTAAAATAACAATTTTTTTTTTTTTTTTTTTTTTTTTTAATGACATTTCATTCACAGTCACCATTCAAAGATGGAAATTCATTTTATTTAAACAATAATCTCGATTTATTGCAAGCACGAGCCAATGCCTACTTAGCAAAAGAGGAAAAGGAATTTAAATCGACAATTATTGTATCGGAAAATGATATGTTTGTATTGCCAAATACATCAACAGCCACAAAACGGAGTTCAAAAAAACCAAAACGTTTTACAAATGATGAAATTACATATCTTGAAGATACGGAAACGGACATGATTTTTAAGTCAAAACGAAGACGACCGGCCGAAAAAGTTATTGTTGAAAATCAACCAATAATCACTGATAATCGTCAACGTACAAATTTCTTAAAAACACTTCAACATGTACGAGTTGAAGTAATACCATTGCCTAAATTGGATATGGAACCATGGTGTTTAGTTCATCATTTGTATAAATGTCATTGCGAATGTAAAGCGCAAAAAGGTAGAGTGTTTAACTTTGCAAATAAAAAGAATGACATGATGAATGAACCAGGTGAGAAATTCTATAAATATCACATTTAACAAGAATTTTGATAGAATGAATTTATTTCACATTAAAATGTGAACATGAAAAATTCATTTTATTTTTTCAAAGGTTGAGAGCATACCAGACATACAAATACATTGTTTTCAACATTAAATAAAAGATCATCCATCTATGGTGTTATCGTTGACTGTCGATATTAGCGTTTGCGTCACCATCGTTCATCGCAATTGAATATTGCAACATAATTCCGATCGACTTGCTCTCAGCCTTTGTTTTTTACTTTTACAACAAAATGTTAACTTAAATTATTAAATTTTTTTTTTCTCAAACATTTCAAACTTTCTTTCACAGGTGGATGGGAAGTTACAACACCACGAAAACGGCAGTATACATTCGAACGTGACAATATTACAATGGAAGAACCAATGCATAAAACAAGTAAATTGGATCCAAGTGGTATTGATAATAATCAATATGTTATAACAAAATCATCGGCACGAACAACAATATACAATTGGAAGAAACGTCCACGAAGATCACAACATGATCTAAAAATTTTCCGAAATACATGCATGTTTACTGAGGATAATTTTACGGATTTACTAAACCAAAGGATAATTAAGTGCCAAAAATATAATCGAGCACAAAAAATGCTCACAAAAACAATGGAAGATGATAAATTAGTATCGCAAGCCATAACAAATGAATCTCTTGATCGTCTCAATAAAGTAATTACAAAAACAATGCAAGAAATAAGCACATTAATTGAACGTCAAGGATTAACATTAAATCCGGTTGCAAATAAATTGTCAATTGTTGCATGGGATCGTATATTGCAAGCATTTCAAACAAATGAAATCTTTGTTTGGGATGTTATTATTGAAAATAATTCACGAATATTAATATTGACAATGACACATATTAAACCAAAAGATGTTTCATTTACACGTGTCATTAATATCAATCATATTGAAGATATGAATGATTTACCATTGATTGCTAAAATGCTACGGAATAATCATCGATCGGAAAAAACGAAGTATTTAGGTAAGTTTCATTCATTTTTTTATTGAATAAGCAAAAAAAACACAAAAAAAAACAAAAAAATGACATTTGTAACCATCCCAACTGTGAAAATCTTCAATGTAAAATAGCCATGTTGGTGCTACGCAAGCCAGAATATTGGCGCATTTGTGGTGCTATTCATAGTGATGTAAAATATATGGATGATGAACTTCGTGCAAAACCAACACCTGATCAAAATCCATTACTTGCCCGTAAAATAAATGCACTTTATCATCTCTTAACCTCACGTGATATTCAAATTCGAAATTCTGCTAATGGAGATGCACAGACTGTAAATGTTGATAATGCTATGCAAGGGTCAATAAATGAACAACATGATTCATCATTAAATGCATCAACGATTGAATTAAAAACACCAAAGAATGAATCCAAATTGAATGATTCAAAAACAATATTCGAACGAACATCAGTAAAATTATCATTGCCATTACAAATTGAGCCGAATCAACGTTTATTAATGCTTAGCATTGGTGATGATTTTACGCATGTTTGGTTTTCATCATGGCAGAAATTTTTAACAGCCGAAAAAATTCGAAGTGCTATGGAACGATCAAAAACTGAAGGACAAGTTATTGTACTAACACAAGGTGAAAATCATCCAAAGGCATTTGTTTCATCAACACATGAGGATTGTCTATTCATTGGACCATATGATCGACATCAACGTGCATTAAATTTTGGACTTTATGTTATGCATCAAAATCATATGATATCAAATGAAGAATATTATAAGACAACTGGTGCAACATATAAAAAACAAAGTAAATGTAAGTAAAAAAAAAAAAAAGACAACCATTCATAATTGTCATCAATTCATAAAATTTTCATTTAATTTATTTCCTGCACAATAGTCATATGGATTCATCCAAAAGCGACTGAAACTCGACAATTAAGCCAACCAAAAACGAACACAACTCATTTGATGATTAATCAAGTATATTCAAAGAATGATTTGCCACCAGAAGTGTTTGCTGATCAAAATTCATCAACTAGTGCAGATGGTGTATTAGCATCAACTAGCACAGCGGATCAACCAATTCGTAGTGGTTACTTTACAATTGCATCAATGGCCAATGGTGTAAAGGTGACAACAGATCCACGTGAATCATTAAATAAATCAACAATGACAAAACCATCATCAATATTGCCACAACAATCAAAACCAATATTTATACCAACGAAAATTGTTGAATTACCAACGATTCGATTGTCAAATCAACCAAATGATAATCATCAAATTCCATTACCATTGAAAATATCATCAGTTATTTCTGGTGAAGAAGTAACATTAATGACAAATGGATTTTCAGATGATAATGATGATAGTTATAGTCAACCATTAATTAGTGATGTTCAATCATTGGCTGATGACAATACTGACACAAATTCAATTGATTTAACTGAATTATATGATAATTCATTACAATATGATACAAATAGTTTACGTGGTGAAACGCTTATAACTGTTCAAACAAAAACCGGAGCCATTGATATTAGCGATGATGAACAATCACCATTAGCAACAGCAGCAACAGCAGCAACAGCAACAACCACAGCAACAGCAACAACCACAGCAATAGCAGCAACAGCAGCAACAATAGCAACAATAACAGCAATAACAGCAGCAATAACAACAGCAACAACAACAACAACAACAACAACAACAACAACAACAATAGCAACAGCAGCAGCACATGAGCTATCATCACAACAAGAGCCAACACAGCCCGAAAATATTGAATTAATTGAAGTGATCACAAATTCCGACATAAATTCCACTGTTAAAGATACATTAAACTGTTCAACGCAACAACTTAAAGGCTATATGTATTGTTTGACAAATACTGATTTAGGAAAAGTGAATATTGAATGGTTGTCACCGGGTCGGATTAAATTACATTTAGTGGAATCAATAGATCTTGATTTAAATGAAACGGATGCATTACAAGCAAGTTTAGCTCGAGTCTCAATTTATATGCACACGTATATTCGTGAACGTTTTTATGGCGTTTATCCAGCTCATTTAAAACTTGAATGGATTTTTATCAAAATAAATGAAAATGAAACATACAGCAGTAGTCTTTGTGATTTTAACAAAGTTGAACCATTTTCGGTATGAAACATTTTACAAATTAGGAAAAAAAACTGTTTTTTTTTTTCTATCTTTAATTGACAAAAATTTCGAATAAAATCTTTAATCACATTAAATTTCTTCACAGGTTGTATTCAAAGATAAGGTTGTGCCAATCGATTCAAATTATCGAGATGATCCAACATTATCAATAAAGTACATATACGTTTTAGATATCTACCAATTAGCTAGTCAATTATTCCGTGCAGATACTGTCAAATCGATGAATATTTCCGAAATTCTCAAAGAGGTAAAGAAAATGCTATTTTTTTTGTTTTGTTTTGGTCTTTCGGATTGAATTTTTAAGTTTTTTTTTTTTTTAATTTTATTTTCAAGTTTTTTCTTTACATTTCATTTTTGTTTCTTTTTGTTGATTTTTTTTTTTTGTCATTCTTCAAATTCATTCAAAACATTTAATTCAATTCATTTTCCGGTTTTTTACATTTTACAGAGTCGAAAACTTGATGCCGACCTAGATGAACAAGAGATGAAATTTCAAAAGCATCTCCAACACTATAAGCAAATGGTGGAAAAATACAATAAAGTATTTAATAAAAAAAATGAACATGAACATGAAAATCAAAATGGCACACTATAAATTAAGACAGAGATCATTTCGAGTTATAAATATGTTTTTTTTTTTTTTTTTTTTGATTTCTTGTTTTTTTTTTAATTACGCCAACAGTACCGCAGAGATAAAATATACTTGAACATGGATTTAAACAAAAATTCTTCAAATGAATTGTCATAGAAATTTGAAAATATTTCTTTACAAAGGTGATTAATTGTATAAATACTAAACATTTATCATGTATTTTATTGGCAAAAAAAGGAAGAAATAGCAATAAATTACAAGTAGACATATGATAATGGATTTTGATTTCATTTTGTTAAATAAACATTCAGCCATATTGTCAGCTCAAGTTGAAATAAATAACAAAAAAAAAAAAAAAACCAAGAAAGCAACTCAACAAAACCGAATTAATTAATAAATGAAATCGCATTCAAAAAAAAAAAACTGCATTTTCATTACATTGATTTAAATGTTTGACTGTTGATTTCACGCACTATCATATTGAATTCAAGCCTGTAGATGGCGTAATTGGCGCATCATCCATAGTCAATTTAACAATGAACAAACAAAAATTGTGTCAGCTTTTGCGCTATCGCAAACAAACCAATATACATATGGATCTAAATTTGCTTGAATACAATGCAAAAGCATGTATACACCCATACATAAGCATTCACAACATCCTCTTCTTATAAACGTTAAGTGTAAAAAGCTCTATCTATTTTTCTTTCTCTTTTTCTCTTTCTCAAAATCTCAAACTCTTTTTTGCTGTCTCTTCTCATCCCTTTTCACAACGCAATGGCTATGTACCATTTTCAATACGAAAATGTGCGCGTGTGAAAAAGGACCAAATGATATACAGATACAAATCTATGTACCAAAATTCATTGGAAAAAGTGTGCGCTTTAGAGCCGCTCCCTATAATTTTTTCATTTAACGTGCTCTCGATTCAAAGTGACGTTTCACGGCATCAAATATTTAAAAATTAACAAAATAGAAAAAAAACAAAAAAAAAAAAAAAAAAACAAAAATTAATAAGAAACTTTTTAAGAAAAAAACTGGATTCGAATTTTTGTCGATTAAAAACGAACCGTGCATTTTTGTTTCAATTTTATTTCTAACAATTCAATAGTGATTTAAGTGACCGAACAAAGAACAAAACAAATACAAAATACACAACACACAACATTCAACATTCAACATTCAAGACAAAACAATTTCAATAAAACAATGAACATTTCATTGAGTTTGTATTTGAAAAGAAAAAACCAAAAAAAAAAAGAACAATTATCTCCTAAACATTAAGCATCTTTGCTATTTTGGATGCTGTTCAAGAGCAAGTTATTGTTTCTTCCCTACATATATATATAGTTCAATTGAATTCATGTTGACTTTCATCGACATTTTTCCCCCCACTTATTTTGTAGTTTAAGAAGCGTGTGTTTGTGCATAAACTCGAACAATTTTTTTTTTTTGTTTTTTCAATGGAAGAAAATCGTCTAATAAAATGTAAAGAAGCCAAACAAACGGTTTTCTACTGATTTTTTCCTGTTGATTGAATGTGAAAATATATTTTAATAAAAAAAATTCGGAAAATAAGAAAGAGAAAAAAAAAAAAAAAATGGAAGACAAAACATCGCATGTACAACATGAATTCTAGTGAAAGAAAATTTGAGCCTTTCAACTTGAGTGCGCTTTGCAGAAAAGAGAGGAAAAAATTATGCTTACATCAGAGATTCAGTGGTGTTACACAAAGTTTCTGTTCAAATTTTTTTTTTTACTTTTTTTTTACTTTTTCTCCGTTTCTTTCACTCTCTCTCTCTATCTCTCTCTATCTCTATCTCTGTCTCTGTCTCTGTCTTTTCTATCGCAAATTTGTATATAAATTGAGGAGACAATACGAGAAAAGAAACCTTCAAATTTCACAAAATAAATGCTAATAAATGTGATTAGTTCAAAACAAAATCTTTGAACGTTGGGCGTCATCCTGCCCAAAATTATACCCAAGAGAACAAAAAGAAAAAAAAAGACATGAACAGAACGAAAACCTGTTCGTTAGGGCAACGCAGAATGTGAAAAAAGCTTTTTATAGAATTAAAACAATTGAAAAATCTCATCGCTGTGTATAGTGTATTGTGAATGTGATATTGAGGTTTTGATTATCTCAAAAATGGATTATATTTTGTAAACAATAATCTATTTTTGGAGCAGAGAATTTATTTTTTTTTTTTTATCGAAACATGAATCGTTGACAATTAATCAATATACGCTAACATGTTTTTAGTTAACTAAATGAATGCAAGCACATACAAGCAATTCTTATCAAAAGGAGAAAAAGAAAATACAAGAAGAATATTTGTAAATGTCTTTTACAAACAAAATTGCAGCCATTTTCCAGAAGAAAAAAAAAACCAACGAGAAAGGAAAATCAACCAAATTAATAATTCATTTTTGGCTTCTTTGACTCTTCCAACTGCGGATTGTATATTTCATTGATACCAGTGGCCAGATAAGAGTCATGATGCTAAACGTGTCTTTTTTTTCCAGCTATTTCACGTTTTTCATTGTGCAATTGTCGAGTGGTAGTTTTGTATAGGAATTTAATCTCTCTTCAATCAATTTTGTGCGGTAGTAAAATCGTTTGTCGCAAAGTCAATGACCGATTCGAATGCGAACAACAAAAAGAAAAACTACTACAAACAAACAACAAAATCGTGTGAAAATGATATCTAAACAATGTGAATGAATTCAATTGCTCTTTTACTTGACCATCAAACTTTCATTAATCCAACAAAATACTGGAAAATACTGAATTTGGACTGCAAGCAAAGCTTATTGTAATTTTATTTTTGTGTTTATAGTCTTTCATTTTCTCCATTCTATACACAAATTGGAAACTATAAATAAGAAGCATTCTATATTGAAAAGCATCAGTATTTTATTGCTGGTTATTAATGAAAATTGATACAATATACATACATGAAAATCATGCTTTTTTGCCCACTCATCATTAACTATTTGTTGCTGACTGATGTCAGCGTTGTCATTGCACACTATTAGCCGCTGATTGAAGCAACATTTATCTTTGTTTACATTTTATATCATTCTCTATGTTCATCTTCGTTTCTCCATCGATATCTTGATTTCTATCGGTCACTTCACTCTCTCTCTCTCATTCTCTCTCTCTCATTCTCTCTCTCTCTCTATCTCTGTGTGTGTCTTGCCTTATCTCAATTTCTCTCAATTTTTTCCTTTCTATTTTTTTCTTCTTTCTCTCCCTGTCTTCCTCCTTCCCTACCTCCTATTCTCGATCTCTGTTCTCTTGTTATGATCTCTATTTTTTGCTTTCTTCTTTTTATTTCCTAACACCATTGAATAGTGATCAAACATTGTTATACATGATTATTGTTTTTGCCAATTACACAATTCAATTGGCGCATTTTGCGTGCATTAATTGTTGATGGTAACAGCGGAAAAAATTGATGAATTTTTATACAAAATATTCTGAACTAGAAAACTAGCACCATAAATCGCCCAAGAGTGTTTATCTTTTTTTTTTCAGCAAATTTAAATAGGAAATTGAAAAATTGATATAATGAGAATTAGATGACACGGACGGATTTGTTGAGTGAATGAACGATTGAATGAGATAATATTATGGTGAATGAGCAAAAGGAAGAGATATACGCAAAATGTACGTGAGGGGGAAAAAAATACCACAAATCAACGGAATAGCCATTTTATTGAATTTAGTTTAATGGGTCAATTTTCTACAATGATTAGAACGCTTATTATCTAATTTATACAAATGGATAACACACAGTTATCAAACAAACAATGTATAATATTCCATAATGTAAACAACATTAATGCTGACCATTGAACACACTCGATTTCATAAAATGTGTTAAAAGTCATATGACTAAAAAGAAACAATAACTAGTTCTTGCATTATTCAACAACCAATTTACATTGACAGTGAAATTGAAATTCGTAAACATAATTTCGTATCTAACTATGTCAATTGACATAAAACTCATTTATTTGTATCTGAGATTTAATAACATTTTAAAGATTCTTTGAGAATGATTTGTTTTCAACAACAACAAAAACAAACGAAAAACAAAAAAACATTCAATTGACAATAATGTTAATGTAAATTGAAACTAAAGGTGGCAATCGGACAAAATTGTACGAAAAAAGCCCGATTTTGTGTGGTCCGTTGTCCGAAGTTTTAGGAAAAATATTCGGACGTCCGTCCAAAAAATTTTTTAAAAAATTCGGACAAACGGACGGACATCCAAATATTTTTCCTAAAATTTCGGACAACGGACTGAACAAAATCGGGCTTTTTTTCGAACAATTTTGATTTGGTTTCAATTTAAAACAGACTAAAATTGTTTGAAAAAAAAAACTCTTAATTAAACTAACGTTTTTTTTCTGACGTTACCAGGTATACGTACGAAACGCTTCACCGAATCGGTTGTAATTTAACTATGCATAAATCGAATAATTAGCTATAATCAGATGAGGCAGACATTATGGTAAATGCTCATTTTTCTTAATTCGTATAAAAAATTATTTCATTTCATGAAAAGCGTTTAGTTAATTTTGTTTTTTCTTTCTATTTTTTGTCAATTTGACAATGTGTAGCATGGATGCAGCCAAAATTTAATAGAAAATTTTGTGGAAAATGTGTGTTTGAAAAAGCATCGAAATAATCAACGTAGACTGTGCAAATATGTACAGAATCATAAACCACTAAACAATTCAAATGCAAGTGAATCTCAAGGAATATGGGTGCCTAATCGAAACACTTAAGACGCGAATCGATCAAGCAAATCGTATTAAATATAAACATTAAATAGCACATCAAAAAGAAGGGGGACAAAGAACTAGTAAAATCGATCGAATAATAATAATAAATAATAATAATAATAATAATAAGAAGAACAATTACGATTTAACTGATTGAAAAGCCCACACACAGACACACACACACACCACACACACACACATACACCTTAGCTGTCTCCTTACAATAGTAAAACAGCTCAAAGCACTGCCATTTGAAAGGGGGAAAGACAGAACGAAAAAAAAAACAAAAGTTGAAAGCAGCTCGTCATATCATGCTGCGCGACAAATAATGCAACATGTGAAATCGTATTGGATGTGGTGGGATGAAATCAATTTTCTATATTTATCGTTGTTATTGTAAATGTTTCGTAAAATGCATTCGAGCAATTTAACCGTATTGATTGAAATTGATAATGATTATTTAAAATTTCATTATAAACAATTTTTTAACAATCAACCCGTAAATATTGTGAAAATTTTTTGGGAAAAATTTGATGAACGAAAACGGTTTCAAATTTGGCTACAGTCATACAACATCAAAATAAAAACTAGTTTTTATCAAATCACAGATTGTTTACAAACAATTGCACCGACAACAATATCAACGTTTGACATTCAAAATGTGTTGTTATCATCATTGTTGTCATCATTATCAATTCAAGCAATTTATAATGTGTTGAAAATGAAATTTAATATCGACTGTGTTTGCAACGATATATCATTTCTATATGATTCAATGTTTCGATTAAATAGCAACGATTGCAACATCAACAACAACACCAACACCACCACCACCACCACCCCCCAACACCACCAACACCACCAACACCACCAACACCAAAACCACTTCCACCATCACCACCACCAACACCATTGCCACCACCACCACCAGCATCAACAGCAGCAGCATCAACATCAATAGCTACTGTAAGAGTAACATCATCGTAAGATGCAACAATGATATGATTGTGTATAACAAATGCACATCACCGTTAAATAATCAAATTAAGCAATGTGCACGCAGTGGCCAAATAAATATAGAAACAAATAATTTGCATTTCATTCAGTCACAATTGATGAATCAAACTGATATTGCATATGCAACACATATTAATATAAATATTCACATGATATTTGCTCAACATATGAAACGACAATTACCACTGCCACCAACATCAACACCAAAATCCAATTCACAAATAACCGAAACGTCTATGTTGCATTGTTCATGCAATTCCGTAGCTACGCGATTATCATCGAAAAAAACCGTTATGAATCAAACTAAAATTACTAATTATAATAATAATATTAACATTATCCACAATAACAACAAGAAAACAAACAAAAACAACAACAACAACAACAATAATAATAATAAACATAATAATAATAATGATAATAATAACGATAAACAAGATGACAATTTGGAAAAGCTCATCAGCAAACGTCTTACGCGACAACGTATCCAGTCGAAAACAGGTTTTGCATCTTTAACATTGCTATCCTACGATTTAAGAAAGATGTTTATCACTTTTTTGCTTCCATTAATACTATTCTGCAAAATGCTACCGATGTCCTGTGCCGGTGAGTACATTTCTCAAATTCATAATGTTTATTTTCATTTTCTATATGCCAAATTATTTTCAGCCAAATTTTATTTTGTGTTTTATTTCTCACATGAAAGTTCCTAAAATCAGTTTACAAGATACCAAGTGAAATTTCATCTTGGAATAATGGTAAAAATTTCGCCATTTTTTCGAAACAAAAAAAAAAAAAAATGTGTATAATTGAATGTTGGCATTTTTTTTGTCATTCTTGATCTGATGTTTGTTACATTCAATTTTTTCGTTACATATGCGAATGAGACGACGAATTTTTTTTTTTTCTTCTCTTTTCGGTGAGATACCGAGACATTGGCAAATTCATAACCTTTATCTCACTGAAATGACATGTTTTTTTCTCTTCTTTAAAACTTGACATGATGATGAAACAAAGATATACTCAAGCAATATAGCATTGATTCTGTGCTGGTTTTCTGTGGCAAGAAAATAAAATAGAATTATTGAGGTCAATATCAAAAAGAAAATTTTGATGTGCATGCAATTAAGTTAAAAAGGAAAAAAAAAATTAAAGAGTGACTACTCCAATTATTTCACAAGAGATGTAGTATTTAGCAGCAGTATACGGTGAATCAACAGAAACTTCATCAAATTTACTACATGCCAAGAGTCGAAAGAGGTCCAAATATTTTCCATTTCAAATTCATGCTACTTTTTTTTAACACGTGTGTATAATCAAAAATTATCGAAGATTTTCTACTTAATTTTTAAAATGCATCAAAATTGAAAATAAACAAAGATGCAAATAATATTGATTTATGACAAATGAATTTGAGTGAAACGATTCTTTCAATCAAAATTGTAATGAATCTAGAAATTGAAATAAGTTTTCATTTTTCTCTTTGAAAAGTTGATTTTTTGATTCCAGTTTCCACATTTGAAATGTGAAATGAGTTTAACATTTTGTTTTCAATAGAACTGAATTAATTCTTCTCAATTTACATGGATTTCATTTGAAATTTGAATTTTCATTTTATGAAATCTGTGAATATATATCTCCGACTGTGACTTGTAAATATAATTGCAATTTTTCGAAAAAAATTACGACAAAATTTAATTGAATATTGAATTATTGAAGAAAGACAAAAAAAAAATTTGTTTTCAACTTAAATTTCGAACTTAAATGTTCAATATTTAATCAATACATAAACATAATACAAATGACATGAAGATCTGTTATAGCAGTTGTGTAAGTCAAGTGTAAAAATGGATCGGTGTTAATGCAATAATGTCCATTAAAAATGCTTAAATTTTTCATTCCAATTTTTGGAGAAAATTGCATTACAAAGTGTAAAGTGGTTTTCACATTTATAGGCTTTGTGACGCATTTTCACCATTCAGAAATGAAATTTGAAATTGCTAATTTGATAAAACGCATTTAGTGCCTTTGTTCATGTACATGTACTGATGATTCTTTTTTTTCTAACTTGTTTCTCTATTTTCCGCTTTGTCTCTTTTCTTTATGCGGTTTCTATTGGCTTTTTCCTGTCTCTTCCTCTTTCTCTTCCTTTTTCACATTCATTTTCTCTTTCTCTTACCATCGTTTTCTGAGCTAAAATTAAAAAATTTCATTTATGCTGAACTTAGTGGTTTTACGTTTTGGCTTTTTCGCCAGAAATCGAAGACATTGCTTGACAAATAAAGCAACAGAAAGAGTGAATGAAAGAGAGAAGTAGAAGAAGAACAAGATCAAGAGAAGGAGATAGAGAGAGAAAGAGAGAAAGAAAGAGAGTGAGAGAGAAAGAGAGAAGGAAAGAGAGTGAGAGAGAGAGAAAGAGAATTTTCAAGTGAGGCTGAAGTATGCATAAAAATTCTGCGAAATATGTTAAAGAGAATAAATCATTAATCTATATGACAAAATTCATGTATTCTCGATGTATACACAAAAAAAAAAAAAAAAAAAAAAAAACGAAATTTTCGACATAAATTTAGCCAGCACATTGCACGCATTCCTTTAAACTCTTCAGCATCCATCACAACGATGAGGATGACAACAACAAAAACATTGATGATGGGATTCAATGAATGTTGGCCTTTGTATGTATAAGTGCGTAAAAGAGACCATGCAATTCTACAAATACTTCTTCCCATCCTATCCATTCAAAAAGACATTTTATATGAGTACAAATTCTCATTTAGTTTTCGCATTTCTCCGTCGGTTAGTCGTGTTTATGTGCTTTCAATAGATATACATGTACATTTTGGTTTGGTTTTTTCCCTTCTTTTTCTTCATAAAGTTTTTTGTTGTTTTTGTTGATTGCTTGCTGGGTAGTTTGATGCGTATGTGTTTGTGGATAAAATACAAAATAAATGTGCTTATGTATGAATGCATGCGTTTTTGTCATGAACAGGGCGATCAGTTTTCTCTTTCAACCAAAATCAAATTAGAAAATCTGAAGGACTTTCCCTCCGAAAGTGGAAAAGAGACAGACAGACCGAAAGAAATGAAAAAAAAAGAAAAAAAAAAACATTCTCACATTTACCCATTAAAGCACACATTACGTTCACTTTGGCTTTATTGCTCACAATCACTTATAGCTGGCAAATGCAAAGCTCTCGACATTGTTGGAAGTTTTTCACCCTGTTTCGACATCCAACCCCAAAATAATAGCTGTGTATTTGCGTACAGCAGTGTAGACACATTGTATATTTGTGTCTATTTTCCCTCTCATTTTCTCTTTCTCGCCTATTTACTCTTAGTTTCATTCTTACACTCATTCTCTCTCGCTCTTTCTCTTTTTCTCTCCCTCTCTGTTTCCCTTTCTCTATCTATGTCTCTGTCTCTCCATCGGTATGCGTGTGATTTTATGTACATGTATGTGTATATTTCATCATAACGTACCATATGCATGTATTGTGTGTCTTTTTCCCTACTCGCGCTATCGCATTTTCGCATTTTCAAACCTTGACTCAAACACATTTTCCATCTCTGACTCTCTGTGCGGAGAGATGTATACACACATTAGGGATATGAAGAACACTCTTTTTTTTTCACAATTTTTCGCTGCTCACGGATTTTCTCGGGAAAATACAATGGCCATACTAGAAATTCAGTCGATTATCATCGGCCGTGCTGAAAACACACACATTACTGTGAATCAAACGCTGAAAAAATATATATATATATATATAAATTTCTTTTCCCTTTCGAATCAGTTTAAATGAAATAGCCATTTTGTATACAACTATTGAAATTATTTGTCAGCTCTTCGCATCACTCAGTTTGATTTTTGCACTTTTGTTGCATTTGCGTGAAAAGCTAAGCAGAATTTTTTGTTTTGCAAAGTAAAAGAGAAATTGAGAAAAAAAAAAAAAAAAATAAACACGAATTAAAATCGGAATTTGATTAAAAGCGTAAAGTAAAAAAAAAAAAAAAAAAACGAAGACAAAAAATACAAAAAAAAAACGGGAGATTTTTGAAACGAGATATTTTCATGTTTTCATGATGGAATAAATATTGCGTCTATTATCGGTCAATTGATGTGAATAATCCACTTATTGGGTCCTGAAGCATTTAGTGAGCATGTGAGTGAGTGTACACGAATTAAATCATTCGTCCGGATCATAAATTATTCGAAAACTATTGTATTATTGTACGAATGATGATGCTAAGAGAGCATCATCATCGCATGTGATATGTGCTGTATGAATAAGAACAATAATATTTTGTGTTTAGACAATTGTGAAACATTTTAACACCAACAACATTTTAATTGATTTATTTAAAATTTTCGGCATTTCAATTCATTGGGCATTCAGTGTGTGAAAATTGCGTTCTAAAAGCATTATACAATTGTTGTGTGAAATGAGAGGAGAGAAATAAAAGAAAAAAAAAAAAACAAATATGGTATTAGTTTTTACTGATTTTGGCAGCTCACCATCGAAAACAGATATTACCATGAATTGCATATGCAAATAGTAGTTCCTTTTTTTTTTTTTTTTTTTTTTTTTAAATTCTATGTATTATGCTATTTGTTATATGCAACCGCATGTACTGTAAATGCAATGTTTTGATAATACTTACCATCCAAGCATCGATATCAGCGAGGAAAAATAATCATCACATTTAAATAAATAACAAAGAAAGAAAAGAAAAAAAAAAACAATAAAACATATATTTATGTATTCAATACGTATACCTGTCAATTAGCTTTCAGGTCAAATCTATGTATTCATCATATACCATGAATTGTGCATCAAATACCATAATTTCATGAAAAACTCTATATTCATTTAGTACAAAATTTATCAATCTATATTAATTTCGCCTTGGTTTCGCATCAAGTGAAATGCTCTCAAAGTCACACACAAGAACATATTAATTTAATAACATATACATCATCTATAAAAGAACCGATAACCTACTGATATACTCTTTATTTTTCTCACTCAGATAAGTTTCATCTTTTTTTTTTTTGTCGCTTCATCTCTTGCTCTCTTTCTCTCATCCTCCAACTCTCTCTCCCTTTTTCTTCTCTCTGCCTTTCTCGCTCTCTATCTCCCGCTCTCCCTCTCTCTATTTTGTTCCAACTTTCTTACATTCAATTTTTCTCTCTTTTTAATCTCTTTTTATCCTTTTCGTTTCTCCAAAAGTTTTATTTTAAAGAAAAACCAATGACCACGTGAATTATTCATTTGAGGTTTTTATAAAAATGTGTTGATTTGATGGATATGTGACTATATGACTTGTTTCTTAAATGTAATATCATTTATCGTTGTTAAAGGTAACATGAAAGATAATGTTTTTGCTCATGTGTATTATTTGTGTTGAAATCCCATTTGGATATTTGATTTGTCACACTTAAAACATGTGGAAAGATTAAGTTAAGTACAATGATATGTGTTTATATATAAACACTCTTACACGTACAATAAATTCGGTCACTCTTTTTTTTTTTATATGGACAGTATTAAAATGCAATGCTTTTCAACAATTTCAGTTGAATCATCAATCAAATCATGTTAATAACAACATAATACACAAGATAACGTCTTCAATCTTTTATGGAAAATCATTAATTTTTATTCACTATCTGAATCATAACAATATGTGACAGGTCAAGTCAACATTAATATGTTCATTGCAAATAAGACATTGAATCGCAAAAATTGTTAATTTTTATTCAACATTGTATTGGGATAATAATGAAAATTGCTCGATTTCAATATCTAAAACAGCAACAAATATTGCCATGTATCGATTTTAGTGCTGAAAGCAAACGCATTCATCTTGAAAATTATAATGACGATGTGAAATTGAGACCATTCTCAAAAATGAGAGCAATGAAGAGAGAAAAAAAAAAAAAAAAAAAAAAATATAATATCAACAAAAGGATATTCTTCATTCAGTCTTTTGTTCATCTGTTCGATACAGAAACGCATACGATTCGAAACCATTAATGGGGAAAGAGAGCGAGACAGAGAGAGAGAGAGAGAGAGAGAGAAAAAGAGAGAGAGAGAGAGAGAGAGAAAGAGAGAGAGAGAGAGAGAGAGAGAGAGAGGGAGGGAGAGAGAGAGAGAATGAGTGAAAGTTCGAATGAAAAAACGCACTATAATCTGATCATGTATTGAAGAGCGTTATCACTTGGTTGGCTTTAAAACATTGCGTGCTAACTCACTCATTTAATTTTCCAAGAATTTAATTAAATTGAGCATTTTTTATTTTAGTTTTATTCGCATTTTTGCGCTCACATCATGCGATCCGTATTATTATCTATATAGATGGATTCAATCATAAATTGTATTGTCAACGTAATCAAATATGGCGTGCTTGTGACATTTCAGGTTTCAAATTGTTCGATCGAATAGATTAAATGGATTGCATGTAAATGTTGTTCCTTTTTTTTTTCTCGTTCTGCTTCATTTTTTTTTTACCATTGATAACATTTAAAAATGGCAAAAAGGATGAGATTTGCAGAAATTATCACAGTTTCCATTGGAAACGTACGACTTTATGTCAATTTGCTCAGTAAACTCAAATGATATTCTGGCTCATAAAGCTTGTGCTATCTTGGTCTGTGCAAATTCGACGAAGCATGTACAAACGTTTGTCACATGTTCATTGCTGAATCGAGAAAAGAAAAAAAAAAAAAAAAAAAAGAAAATAACCGAAATACTCTTTTCCATCTCAACAAAAGAACGAACCAAATTTCATGCATATCAAACAAAAAATGGCGATAAACATGTGATTTACTTGGCAAATTTGCCAAGGCTTTAAGCCTATTTGCCATAGAATCCGACAAAAAGATGAAGAAAAAGAAGAAAACAGAAATGATGAAGTAGAAGGGAGAAGCAAAATAAGCAATTGTGAAAGAGGGATGAAGCTCCATTATCCGTGTCACGTAGGTTAATAAAACATCAAAATGAGATAATGATGCGAGAAAAATGCGCTCAAATTTTGAGTATAGCGTAATTTGAATATGATAAATATGCCAATACAGCTACAAGCGGGCGTAACATGAACAGTAACATTGGCTGTAATAGCTTACTGAGGCTCAACAGACTCAGACTTTGTGGCTACGAAGCCGTGCAGCACATAACATATACACACACGTGTACGAGAGTGAATATACCATTAGGCTGAATTTTTCTGATGATTTTGTTGCTATTGCTGTTGCTGTTTCGGTTGCTGTTGCTGTTGTTCGTGCGCTTGGCTTTGTATCATTTCTACCACCTATTTTTTCTTCTTCACCATATCATATATATCGGGTTAGTTGGTGAAAAAAGACACATTTCCTCTAAAAATTGCAGTATTTATGTTTTTGTTGTTTTCATGACATTGATGATTCTATAAATAGGTGAATAGCGGCAGCAGTAGCACAATCTCGTGCCGTAGTAGCAAATACTTTTTAGAACGTAACCTTTTTCCTTTCGTCTCATTTTATTTCTATTTATTGGGCGCGAACTTGCTTCTTGTTTAGTTCAATTCTCTCTTTCTCTTTCTCTTTTTCTCTCTCTCTCTCTCTCTCTCTCTCTCTCTCTCTCTCTCTCTCTCTCTCTCATTTTCTCTACCTTTTATCAATGATCTGATGGAGTAACTTCTACTTCAGATCACCAGCATTGTGATGTTGATAAAATGTCCATGTATTCAAAACAGTTATTCAAAGTGAAGAAAAAAAAAATGTTTTTCTTTCGTTTTTTCTTTTCTTTCATTTTATGCATTGGAAATCTTAACTAATAAAACCATTGTCGGTGTTGTTGTTAAATTTTTGTTTGCAGATTGTTCGTGCTTCTCCTGATGTTCACGCTCTTTTTTATTTTAAATCTTCTCCATTTTTTCTCGTTCATCTTCTCAATATCTCGCTGTGTTTCTTCAACTATTTCGTCCTTCCTCGGCCTCTATCTCTGATTTCCTTTAACTATCTATCCCTCTCATTCTCTCCCTCTCTCATGGTGCTTCTCTCTCTCTCTCTCTCTCTCTCTCTCTCTCTCTCTCTCTCTTGTGTACCTCCTTCTGCACTCAGGGTCCCTTACTTTCCTTCTCTTTGGATTCAGAACAAACATCTGTCACATAACGCTCGACAACATTTTTTTCAAAGTTTAATGCATGAGATGATAAGAGCAATTCTAACTAAACTTCAATTTGCTTTTTGAGTGCTTGTCAGAAGGAAAAGAAGAAGAAGAAGAAGAAGTATAAAAAGAAGAAATTCAAAAAATTTAGAAGGAGACAGAAGATTCATTTACTTTGAATTGACACAAAGAAATTGAACGATCGTGAACTAATTCTCACTTACATTTCATTGCCACAGATTTATGGGTTCCATTTACTTTTGCTTTTGCTTCTGTTTCCCATTCTTCATTTTTCATTTCTTCTAACTATTTTTTTTTTCCTTGTTGTTTTATTTCAACTGGAATTATAATGTATGGAAGGGGTTGGAAGTCACCACATTTACTTTTCTTTTGTGTTTGTATTATGATGGTTTCATATTTCAAGCGACAAATTGAAGGATTGCATGAAATTATTAAAACAATGCAGCATAATAAAACAAAGCCATTTTTCAAATGTTTAACATTGATATTATGAAAAAAAGAAAAAAAAACAGTGATATTGCACCTTTACAATTTACAAACAAAAACCGTCTGAATGTCAAACACAAACACACAGACAAATACACAAGCGGAACATTGAAGGTGAAAGGAGATTTTGTTAAACGAAATGAAGTTCAAGAAATTGTAAAAAGTGAGTGTGTGTGTCTGTGTGTGTGTTTGTTGTTTTTTTCTTATTTAAAACAGCATAGTATTTATAATGTCAATATTATTCAATTTTCTGACTATAATGACAATCGTTTGCACTGAAAATTTATAACAATCGTTTACACTGACGAATTTCATTTCAACTGTTTAACAAGCGAAAAGAAAATTCATATAAATGCACTTGAAGTTTAAAATATTATGCTATCCGATGTTGGTGTTGTTGCATCAAAGAACGCAAATTTTATGAGTTCACTTTATTTAAATTCGCCCATTTACGTTCATAATTTAAGATTGAGTTGATTGAATCACGAAAACCATATTTTCATGCTACAAAAACACTGGTGTAAAGTGTAAAATATTCAAGCGCTTCTGCATGAATTGCATTTTATTACCATGTAATTTTTATGCAAACACTTTCTCTTCTTCTCTCAACTCATACGATTGATAAAGATTTCTCAGGCAAGATTTATACAACGATTGAAGCACAAAATGTAAAGGGAACAAATTAAATTTGTTTGACTTTGGATGTGAAATGTGTACAGAAAAAATTTGCATATCGCCGGTTTTGTGCAACAGGCATCAACACCATCACCAGATGATAACAGATAACAAACAAATCGGAACATTTTCTTACAAATTTGATGAAAAAAGAGAAAAAAAAAAATCACACTTCAAATGTGCAATTGAAATTTATCTTATTGAGAAAAATCTAGATGCAAACCATTGCTGTAAGAAGAAAAAGAAAAAGTTCAATTTATGCATAAAAACTGTTTGAAATTTGTCATAAAGCCAATTGTAACGCCAATTTACAGCTTTTTCTCAATTCATCTTTCGCTTTGTATCTATCTTTCCCTTTATTCATATAAAATATTGTGTGCCCGAAGCACATAACTTGTTAAAGTTAAAGTTATGCCATTTTGTTATACTACGATTTGATTGCTAAATAAATGATTGCATTTAGATTTGGGGTGTAGTAAATGCATAACGTGGCTGGGGACAGAGACAACAACAACAACAGAAAAGAGAGTGTGAGAGAGAGAGAGCGAGAGAGCGAGAGAGCGAGAGAGAGAGAGCGAGAGAGCGAGAGAGAGCAAGAGTGAGAGAGAGCGAAAGTGAGAGAGAGAGAGAGCGAGAGAGAAAGAGAGCGAGAGAGAGAGAGAGTGTGAAAAAAATATATATGCAGAAGTGGAATACTTGAATTGGGTTAGACTGACATTGTTGCCACTTGCATTTGTCTTTTATCATTAGCTTTTATCTCATGGTACCCAAGAAAATCTCAGTGTTGTGCATTCATCGGGGTTTGTCTCGTTTCTATTTAGTTCGCTTGTCAATGCTTCAGGTATAGCTATGTGCTTGCACTTTTCTGCATGATATAACTTTTAGTTGTATTTGCGAAGGACTTTACAAACTTTTATACAATGGTCCTCATTAATGTGTATTGTATTGCTCAGGTAAATGAATATAACATAAATATACAACTTTTTCTCATTCCATTTTTCTCTCTCTCTTTCTCTCTCACTCTTTTTTTTCCGATTCTATTCGTTTCTTCATTCTGCGCTGTAATGTTTTCTGTATCTTTATCTCTTCATTTTTTTTTTTTCATCTCTTTATCCATTCTCACATTGCGGCATTCTCAATATTATGTTTTGCTATAGATACTTTTTTCTGTATTTCTCCCCATTATTGTTGTCTAATTCATCTGGCTATTGTTATTCGAAGAGCCAAGCAATCTGTTTAATACGATGCAATACCATTTATCGCCAAAATGTTACAAAGAATCGACATTCGTATAGTTTGGCTTGCATACACAATAGCCATATCTAATGGTTTAATTGAAAAATTAGAAGTTTTGACAGCCACAAAGTTTAAATTGGCAGTACGAGATACAGTTTCGAGAACGGTAGCGAGAAAAAATGAAGAAAAAAAAAAACAACATCAACAACAACAAAACAAACACAGAAATAAACATTCTCTGATAAAATATCCATTAGCAAGAGACATGATCGACGACAGAGAAATCAAGTAAAGTGCGAAAACCCAACCAACGAATTAACCAAAAATTTAAACTTGATGCAATATTAATTGAGCATGATTCAACCTACAATTTACTTAATGTGATTGCAATTAAGCACACCTCAATAAAATATAATGATCTTTGGTTTGTTTCTTTCAATGATATCTCGCTTATTTTCAATTGGATTAATTCGTTGAGCACTTATATTAAGCATGTGGCATGCATGATATACTGAACAAAATTTTTCTTCTTCTCAGAAATAACAAAAAAAAAAAAAAAACCCTGGAATGTGGAATGGAAAAACCAATATTGCTAACTCCGTACTTTCAATCACCAAAGATTTCATTAAATGAAATGAAATTGAAGAAAAAAAAACATGCATATGATATTATGCTCTCAGCTAAATTTTATAAAATACTGAAAAATGCATGTGCCAAACGTTACAAATCATCATGGCATAAAACATAACATCGAATTGCTACAAAATGGATAGTAATTCGGGTGAAAATAAATGGAACCTCTCTCAATTCCATTCAGTTTTATGAATTGAAGAAATCTGATTTAAAATGACGTACATATGATTTCGATTTTCTTTTTCTTTCTCTATCTCTCTCTCTCTCTCTCTCACACACACACACACGTTCGCACATTCTTTTTATGTATGTTTGTTAAAACACACCCTGCTCCTTTTTGGCGCCATCATACCAAAAAATGAAATGTCGCGGCGATGAAAAATTCTATTTATATATCTATAGCAGATGGCTTTATGTGCTTGTGTGTATTTTCTTTTCATTTTTTTTTTTTTTTTTTTTTTTTCGTTTATTTTCCGTATGTCGACACTTTATAAGCTTTACCACCTATAATTCATTCTATATATTTATACACAAAATATAGAATACAATACGATTTTTGTGTGTATAGTGGCAGCTTTTTGCTTTTTTTATAATAATTTACAGAAATATGTGTATTTTGCACCTTGTCATCATAAATGGAATTCATACCAATGTGACATGTGATCGAAATATTTGAAATGATGCATTAGATGAAATGTAACCACATATGAAGATGGATTGTCAAGTCTATATTGAGATTCATATTTACAAAATTAAAATATGTTGAAACATTTCGCATACATTGTTAGTATAGAGAGATAGCGAGAGAGGGAGAGAGAGAGAGAAAGAGTGAGAGAGAGAAAGAGATAAAACGGGGGTGTCATAATACTAGTGTAAATAAATATTATGTGTATGATGTCAATATGAGAAATAGACTGCGTTTTGCCTGAAACAGATAACAATACTTCAAGGGATATACGATGCAATGTAGGTTAGCTATGTATAAATTCTTCGATGTGACGTTTCCGAAATAATGTTTTCAGCTTGTATTATACAAATTGTATATATTTATACAGAAATGTTGTTGAAATTGAAATTTTACCGAAAATTGTGTTTGCATTTTCTACATTTCTGAAGCAATTTTCTTAATTTATGAGTTTATGCTGATTTTCAGAGAAAAAGAAAAACAAACCATTCATTGCCAAAGAATGTTCACGTTTCAACTAATTTTATAATTAATGAATCAACTGTTCGAAAGAAGAAATCAACCCTCAGCCTCATCCACCTCCTCGTTGAATATTTAGATTGTGTTTTTCTTTCGCTCTCTCTCTCCCACTCTCTCTCTCTCTCTCTCTCTCTCTCTCCCACTCTCTCTCTTGATCTCCATTGTTTTGTTACAAAACATTGGCAATGTATAAAGTGTCCATTATACTGACTATTATGCCACTCATTGCTGTATATGGACAGTTCCTTCATTCTATCTCTCTCTCACACTGTTTTACTCTTCCCCTTGCGTCTCTTAGCTGCTTACCAACCATTGTTGTACATGCCATTTTATCCAAATGAGAAACAAGCTCAAAAAGCATCAAGGTAAAAAAAAAAAGAAAACTTGAAAGTCATAAAAGTTCGTTAATAAACGTTAAACGATAGGCAGTATGCCGTAAATGCTAAAAATGAATTGGCACACGTTCTTGAAGATTTTAAATGAGCATAAACCATTTGAATCACTAAAAAAAAAAAAAAAACATAACGCTCACAAGAACAAATCATTGTAAATGGGAGTGGAAAACTCAAAGCCATGACAAACAAAAATACCGTAAAAAAAAATAGAGAGAAAGAAAAGAAAAATGAATGAAATCACAACGAACAATTACGTTATGCTTAGTACATGAGGTGAAATAAAAAAAAAAAAAATGTCGATCAATAATATCATTTTCTCAAGTTTTCGTTGAGGTTGGCGAATTTTTTTAACTTTATATTTGTATGTGTAGATTCTTTTTTCCACGATCGAAAAAGTACAAAAAGCACATATACAAACACATCACATTTGCTAAAAAGCTAAAAAAAAATTTCCACCCCTTCTACTTTGCAAATACTCGTCTTGCCTCATTCATTTTTCTCACGAATACAAACAGCTTTGGCGTACACATTTCAACAATTTAGACAAGGGCGACAAAATCAAGCATTCACCCCGTGAATGAATTAGTTTTTCTTAAATATTCATATAATAATTACATTCATCATATATCTTTCTATATATATATATATATTGTTCCTTCATTTATTCAGCACGCAACCACTTATCGCAGTGCTAGTCGTAAAAATGACTTTTCGGCCAAAAATTGTCGATTTTTCTTTTCTCTCTTCATGTTGTTTACTCGTTGTTGAATATCTTAAATATCTAATGAATACCATTCGCATGTTGAAATACCATTTCTTTGAACCAAGTACAGGCGTGTGAATGCACGCACGCACGCACGCATGATTACGATTTTCAAACCATAGCTATTGAATCGAAGAAATGGCATCGCGTCGACAATCCATATGAACGGAGCAACATTCTTTGAAATAAGAGAAAGAAAGAGAGAGAGAGAGAAATAAAAAAAAAAAAAGTGAAAACGAAAATGAATGATTTCAATTCCAAGAATTGTTGGCAAAATGGTTCCATTACATCTTAGATTAAGCAGAAATGCAATGCAATCAAAAAACCAAATTGTTCATTCGTTCTACTTAATGTATATGTGTTTTATTTTTTTGTTTGATTGTTCCTATAGCTTCTTGATCATTGATTTTGTTTCATAATTTTTATTTTGATCATCATCGATTATGATTATCGATTGCGACAACATATTTTTTTTCTTCCTCCTCCTTTGTGGTTGTTGTTCTGGTTAATTTGTTAAATACAATAAGAACATTTATATGACTTTTGGCTTGATGATGATTAATGAGAAAATGAAACGAATGCCAAACGACATCTAAAAATATACCATGAAATGTCCAAACGAAAATGACGTGGAACATTTTTTTTTTTTTTTTTTTTTTTTTTTGACAAATTTTAGTATGCTTAACAAGAACACATACGCATATAAATAAAGCTAAACCATTGTATAAAAGATAGTAAAACCCATTGAAAATTTTGCAACATTCAAATCTATCTAACCTTAAACCATTTTGACCCTGCATCCATTCCATTCAATTTAGTTTAGATTTTATACCCATGTAAAACCACAATGATGACCAAAAAAAAAAAAAAAACAAAAAAACAAAAAAAAAAAATTCAAACAAAACTAATTTCAGCTAAACCAATATATTTTTAATGGAGCACCTGAAATCCGGTCAATCAAAAAGAGGACCAAAGAAGAAAAGAATCAACATGGAAAAGAACACAAAAAAATATCATAAGTTAGCTTTTGGCAATGCGTTGCTTAAAATTACAATTTTGCAAACTAACAGCACACAATCAAATACATTTTGTAACCTTAACGTAAAGAGCATTAAGAATTTCAAACGATTGTTTTTACTTTAATACATATCTAAAGTGAAAAAGAAACAAAGAATGTTGTGGATCTTTACGGTTTTATTCTATGAATTTGTTCAATGAATAAAATACAACACAGACAAAATGTCACGATTTCGGTCTTGAATGTTTCGACTATGTTACATGGGGGAAATGGAAAGAAATTTCATTGTATTATCCCCATTGAATATATCGAATTAAATAAAATTTGTTACCGAACAAAGAATGAAAAGAAGAAGAAAAAAAAGATTGAACATAATGTTTTATGTTGGGATCGAATATCTCTTTCAATTCCCTTCATATACCAATTTATATAAATAAAACATATATTGAGAGGCAATTGAGATCATTTTCTCTTTGGTTCTTTCTCCCTCTTTTTCCATCATTCTTTCTACACAACTCCCCCCCCCCCCCTTTATTGCTGTCTCTTCTCGTCCCCCTTTCTATCTCTCCTCTTTCTCCGTTCCCTCTCGTTTTCCCCGTTCCCTCTCTCTCTCTCTCTCTCTCTCTCTCTCTCTCCGTTCCCTCTCTTTTTCTATGATTTTGTTTCTTTTTTTTTTTGTTATCGTTTGCAACCCAAATATTGTGGGATCTATGTACATGTTGTGAATAATATGACTTGATTGCTTGAATGCTACTTTTGCTATCAATATATTAACAGAGAAATGCATCTTTTATCGAAACCTGCAGCAATGGAGTGAACTATTACAATCAAGCAGTCAATAGAATTGTTGCATTATTTCAAGAATTCGACGATGAGAAAAAACGTATTCATGAATAGCATTCAATGGAATAATTTATTTTATTCAGAAAATCAATATTAAACTAATCAATGTTTTTTTATTGGGCCTGGGTGATTGCTGAATTGTATAAAATGGTCGTTTATACAAATCATTTCATCATTTTATACAAATTGTTTATCAAGCTCTTTTTAAACTTTCAAAGCCAAAATGATTGAGTTACAATTTCATGTTGACAAAAACAACAACAATTTTTTTCATCATAATGATACAATTTAAATGTTAATATTAATATTAAAAGTTTGTCTCGTCACTCACATATGCATCAAATCGGATTTATTTATTTTTATTTTTTTTTTCTTTTTGTTTTGTTTTCAAACAAAAAATGAGTTTCAAACTGGAGGCAGTCATTCTAAAGTATTACTTTACAAAAATGGTATTACTATTTGTTTGGCCCATACATACCAGGGTTATTACTTTTATTAGTTGGTAACCTCTGGTATTATTTTGGTATTATTCTAGGGGGTAGATACGGTCCATTCATTTGGATTCATTCATATCAAAAAGATTCATGATGCAAAGATTTACTGCGATTCATTGAGATTCACTCAGATTCACTACGATTTGAAAGATCCGTCATATTTGGTTTATATTTAGTTTATTGCAAAAACGTTGCGATTTATTTAGATTCACAGAGATTTATTGGGATTCATTCTTTTTTTCACGTGTCTACCCCCCTGCGTATTATTACTGTATTTAGGTATTATTTCAAATTGATTTTCCCCTTTTATTAAAGCGAAAGTGAAAATTGATTCATTTCACAAAGAACAAATAAAACACTGGTGTGGTGAAAAAAAATGAAGAGAGAAAATTGAATAACAATCTCTCAATGAGTGATGACCATATTGTGGCCTATATGCATATTTTGTATAAAATTCGATGGTAGGCTTGAAACAAAATGCATACCCTACAATAGAATGATGAAAAAAAAGGACAAACATAACACATTCAAAATAAATCTGTAAAATTCGAGGCTCGAATTTCGAGCTTATGCTCTTGACAAAATGGAATATAAAAAGTCAAAAGAGAATGTGGACATTTTTTTTTTTATAATAGTTTCGAGTGCAGCCAGTCAATTCAATTCGGAATTATCATTCTACCGTTGATCCGTTTATTCCACTTGACGTATGTAAAGAATCACAAAAGTGGAAGAGAATTGAATGTTATACATGAGATATATTGCCGCTGCTACACACCTACCTCACCCTTCCTCCCACCATTTTTTTTTTTTTTTTTGTAATGTTGTATATTTCAATTTAATCTGCTCGCTTCTCTTTTTCCTACATAAAATTTCTTTTTTCAATGCATACGACTACAATAAAAACTTGACAAGATGCAATTTAACAAAAAGCGAGAGAGAGAGAGAGCGAGAGAGAGCGAGAGAGAGCGAGAGAGAGAGAGAGAGAGAGCAAGAGAGCGAGAGAGCGAGAGAGCGAGAGAGCGAGAGAGCGAGAGAGAGAGAGAGAGAGAGAGGGAGAGATAGGAGGAGGAGAAAGAGTGCGAGAAAGAAATAGAATGAAAAAGATAGAGCGGGAATGGGATTGAGAGTGAAAAAGAGTATGAGAAGAAATTATTCACAAATTTATTTTAATGTTGTTTTCCTCTGTTGAATATCAACCATCCGTAACGTCAATGTGGGGGTGAAAAAATTGCCATTCAAATCAGTTAACTATGCCATGTACCGTATATTTAATATGTGGTAGATTTTGTAGACATTTCCAAGCATATATACAGCGAGAGAGAGAGAGAGAGAGAGTGAGAGAGAGAGTGAGAGAGAAAGTGAGAGCGAGAGAGAGAGACTCATGTGCGTGTGTGTGTGTGTATATGTGTGCATGTGTGAAAATGACAATGGTGAGTGGCATGTGAAAGCTTTAAGAACCAAAAGCAGACGTAACAAATTAAATCCACAGCAACAGCTTCCAATTCATTCATTCATTCCTAATGTGTGTAAGTCATAATAAATCCTTGCATCATTTGGATAATATATTTTGTTGGTGATGCTGCTGTTGGATTTTATTGTAATTCAACGGGCATAAAAGCACATTTTGGATTTTATATGGTGAGCATAAATTTTGTGGGACGCTTTCGCTTGACTGATTGCCAAAACCATCGCATTGTGTGATATATGCGTGTGTATGAATTGTACTATGAAATGCCGAAAAATTTTATTTCCACACACATACACACACACAACGACTGATTATTTAATATTTCTATTTAATTTACAGTTTACATGGAAAAATCGAAGACAATTTGAAAATTTTACAACATCTATTTAGAGAAATAAACGAAATGCCCAAAATTGTTTTACTTTTGAATAGACATTGAAAAGAAAACAGACAGTAAGAGAAGAAAACAAAAACAAACATATAAATAAATCAGCAAAGAAAATTTGAAGCGCGCAGCGATCAAATGTGTGATCAATCCATATTAGTGCATTGTTAATAACGTTGAATTTTTGAAAAATTTAAATCTAATTTGGAAAATCGAAGAGCTTGTCTATTGCCCCCACAAAAAAAAAAAATAAAAAATAAAAAATAAATAAATATTTATGCTAAGCAGTATGATAGAAACCATATGTTTGATAAATTAGAGTATTTTAATAATATCATAGCAAATCGAATTCGATTCTACCAATTTATAAATTATAAACCAAATATCAAACGGATTTAATAAAAGGACATTGTTAAGTGAAAATAAACTTGATTTTATATTACGACATAAAGTACAAAATAAATACAAAATACAATAAAAAGAAATTCAATCAATAACTAAATAAACCGGATTAACTTGCAAGAGATAACAATAACAACAACAACACCAACAACAACAACAAGAAACCCCATTAAATAAACACAGAAAAGAGGAATTAAAGAAAAAAAAAATAAAAATTGCAAATAAAAGTGATTGTAACAAGTGCATCGATTCATTGAACCAATCATAAACACGATCAAAAGAATCCACGACGTTGTCATATCAAGTCATCATATATGTCTAACAGCGCTATGGTTGCCGTAGCTATATGTTGTATATTGGTTTTGTTAGCCGTTTTTATTATTATAATCATAGTAGTTGGACAAACAATTGAAGAGCCCAAGTGAGATAAACTTCAATTGGGGCCTGGATATTATCCAACCGATGGATAACACCGGCCTCCAAAACGTTGCTAATGCACCGTTTATGTGTATCACACGAGATAGCCAACGTTTTTCAATGATGAAATTTATAACAAAACTGTCAACAATATTGTACGATGGCTTCAATTCAAAATCATACACAACAATTTGGTATATCCAGCATTTGCATTTACGCAATTGTCGGATTCCACGAATCCTTTCATCAAATCATTCATCACATTGGATGCGATTAGCATAGCATTCGATTCGGCTTGGATCGATTTTAATTTCCTGATTATCTATATTTATTTTTTGTTTTTGTCGTTCTCACATGTAACGCCTTCTACAATGGGAAGTAATGAATAAAAATTTTTTGTTTTGAATGCGCTTCCTCCTTCATCATTTCAACGGAAAATAATTGTTTTTTTTTCATCAAAATCTCTACGCATCAAATCGATCTCAATTAGTTTGCAAATGTTGAACAATTGCCAAAAGAAAAAGTGATCCGATGACAATAAAATTATTCTCCATTTTCTCCCATTTAACTAACACATAAACACACACACACGCGCGCACACACACACACACACACATATATAAAGCCATACAACCATATCAATATTAACTAAACGATAAACATACCAAGACTCCAATAACAACATTGTGAAATATGCGCGTAAGATCATCAATATGCAAATGGTTAATGTATTTAATGATGAGCATCACAGATGCCACAGCATACACACATTATTGATACTATTTATTCATTTGGTGTGTTTATTTCATCTATTCTTCATTTTATTTTTCGCTGCGGGGTGGCCACAACAAAATCTGTGTATATATTGATATAACATTCATATATGAAATGAAAATATGTCCTTCACAACGACAAAGACTGTCCTGAAAATATACATTGCGCATTAAATGTGTGGCTGGCCTCATCTAAATGGCTCATTTGTCTTTTGCATCATCATTTTAACATCATAGTTCCTACCATGATCAACACAACAAAATTCATCACATCACACATAATGCCACCAATCAAAAAGGAAAAACAACAGCAACAAAAAAGAAACTAAATTTGCAATCTACAACAACTGAATTGCTAAGAACTTCAAATATGAAAAGAAAAACGACCAAAATGCCCATCCTGTGCATCAATCTTGTTATAAATGGCGTTGAAATTGGGCCACAAATCAATAGAAAGCACGTTCAGCAACGCATCTGATGACATATTTTATGATGATGATACATACACAGACCGTGAAAATTTCATCGTATTTTCTTTTTTCCTTTCTTTCTCTTTTTCATTCATTTTGTTTTTTTTTTTTTTTTTTTTTTTTCGCTCGCCATGTTCTTTACTTTCTTTGTCACTGATTTGGTTCGTTTGCTTGCTTACTCGTTCCTTAGTTGGCATGATGTTTGTGCCTAATGAGTAAAAATAAAAAGTTCGACATCACTTGAATCATTTCTTTTGATGCGTTAATCGTTGAAGCATTAGAAGAACAGCTGAAAACAGTTGAGAAATAAGTTGAGCTAAAGTGAAAATAAAAATGCGACACACATCACAATACAAGAACAATAAAACATTGCATATAAACATCTATATCTCAGTTTAAGTTATTATATGGCTCTTGATATGATAATACATGCAAACATGTTTGCCAGAGAAGAAGAACAATTGCTGAGAATCGCTGATGAAAACAACTGTTAAACTATTCATCTTTCATCATTATATGTATAATGTATATAAAGGAGATAGAGATAGAAAGAGGAAGAGAGAGAGAGAGAGAGAAAGAGATGGAAAGAGAGAGAGAGAGACCTCGAGAAAGACAGAGAGCAAGCAAGTGAAAAAGCCGGAGAGAGGGAGAGAGTGAGCGAGAGAACATGTGCAACACCATTAGCTGAGTGTAAAATTATATTCGAGAATTGACGCAGATTTCATTACGCGAACAAAATTTTGTATACCTTCGAACGCCACACTCAACCATTTACAATCGAAACATCTAATCGTAACATGTTATTTCATTGCTAAATATCAACATAATAGAGTTGTATATATCGTATAACCGAAGCAGAATGTCATGAATTGTAATACATGGAATGAGAATTGATTGTTCTCTCGGTGTCTTTCCGCTTGGTAACTAGCAAATATCGTATTTTGGGCCCGTAATTTTCAAATTAATTGGCAACTATATGATAAAAATCAAACAATGACAAATGGTCGATTGAAGAGACTGAACTTTTGTGGCATATGCAAAAAAAAGGGAAAAATTCAATTCCGGAGAAAGTGAGAATGAGAGAGAGAAGAAAGAGAGAGAGAGAGAGTAACAAAATCTCCATATGTTTAGAGGCGAACAAAATAGAATGGATTGGAACTAGCAACAACAGCAAGGAAACATACAGAAAACGTAATCTAATAATGGAAATTTTGACTAAAATCTAAGCGAATCGGAAATAAAATCATGGCATATACGCGAGGCTAAGGATGAACATTTAATTGTATATGAGGTTTGATGATGAGCTAGAAAACCAAATTTGAATGCGAAGAATTCTCAGCATTGGCAAATAGTTGTTCCTGAACAAGAGAAAACAACAATAAAGAAAAAAAAAAAAAAAAACTACACAGTAATCATACAAATGTACTGTGTGATATAGATAAGAGCACATCGCACACAGAGACACTCACATCATACCATTTAGAGCACACTCCACACTCATTACATTCCACAAAGTACGTTCAAAGTAAATGAGAGTCAACGAGAGAAAAAGAGAAAGAAAGAGTGCGTGAGTGAAAGAGAGATTTGTTTAAATTCTATTTTGATTGATACACCAGCGACTGCTAAGCATGTGGTAAACAGCGAAAAGGTGCCTGAGGACGTGTTAAGCGAACGGAAAAGAAGGAAACGAAAACCTGTATAAAATCTGACACAAATTGTTTTGGGCTTCATCGATTTGAATACCGAAATAAACATCCATTATTATATAGAGCCCTCGACTTTAGATTGTACACGCTGAACATTTCGCCTTTCGTTTCTGTGTACATTTCTTCGTTTTTTCTTTTCTTTTTTTGCTCTTTCCTTTCTTTTATTCTTCTTCATCTTGCTGTTGGTTCGTTGTTCATCTCTTTTCCTGTAACCATATTTATTATTGGCAACACGTGAATAAAACGGATAGACATTATTTACACTGGAGATGATATTACACGAGTACACAGAGAGATTTGTGTGGCGAACGCAAACAAAAGACGGGTAAACGAATCGAATGGAAACATAAAAAGGAAGAGAGAGCGAACGAGAGAAAGCAAAGCTCATCAGAGAGAGAGAGAGAGAGAGAGTTTTCGATATAAGTTTATTTCCAGTTCACCTGTATGCATTCAATTCCAAAAGCATTTCAACCATATTCAAATAAAACCCATTCAAACAAATGATGAACACTCAAAGGCGAAAATATTTTGTTTTTTTTTTTTTTTTTTTTTTTGGCAAAAACACCGACACCGACATATACACAATCAAACACAGAAATGACTGACATATAAAATGGAAAATGGAGATAAATGTGAAATGCGTGCACAAAATACCAATACAAATGAAAATCCACAATGAGCCGAAAATCGGACGAAATAACAGGAAAAAGTGAGACTGTCAGCAAAACGAACAAAACGACAACTTTCACTTAATGAACGAAACAACATTGAGTTAAATGAGAGAAAAAGAGTAAGAATAAGAGAAAATGCCAGTGATTGAGAACAAGATAGAGAAAAAGAAAGAGAGAGAAAGAGAGAGAGAGAGAGAGAGAGAGAGAAAGAGAATGAGAGAGAGCGAGAGAGAGAAAGAGAGAAAAAAAAATCAATACATATGACACGAAAGCATACATAAGGCACGGGACTAATAAAAACGCCATGATTTATGCCACGCTAAATCGTTAAAGATGGGGATGAATGTAAACTAAGAGAAAATGGAGAATGGATAGTGTGAGCGGAAAAATGGAAGAAGGATGAGAACCAAAGGACGAGAAAGCGAGAGAAAAAGAGAGAGAGAGATAGTGTGTATGTGTGTGTGTATGTTTGTAATGGTAAGAAATGGAGGGAAGAGAAATAATGAGAGAAAGAGAAGAGAATATGAAAGATAAGAGAGACGTTGTTTAACGACAAAAATTGACAGAGATACAGCCCAAGCAATCGAGCTGCCAATATAATCTCCATAAAATTTACATTTGAAATCTGTACACATACGCAGCTTTCGCACAGATCAACCGAATAAAAAGTCAACATGGTTTGGCCAATGATGTGCAAAATGTAAAGAGGGAAACTTTCAAATCAACTTCGATTAATGAATGTCCAATATTCAATAAACGTACAAAATCCCAATCACTCCAAATAACAACAACAACAAAACAGTCTACTTAGCATATATACATAAATTTTATCCTAAACACTAATCTCAAAGCAATCTCCAAACAATAAAAATTTACAAAGCATTAACAACAACAGCAACAACATAACATATGATAAAATAAACCAGAATTAATGAGAATAAAATAAAAAGCGCCAAAAAAATTACATTTAAACCAAGAGAAAGAAAAAAACATAAAAACAAAAAATAAAAATTTTAAATAAATGTGTGTATTTTGATGGTATTTATACTTATACCTCTTTAAATGAATCACTTATAAATTATAACTGTTGGCTGTTAGTGATGTTCATTGTTCATATTTACAAACCGTGTTAAAAAAAAAAAAGAGTGTTATACATATAATATACATAGAAAATATATTGAAATGAACTAAGTAGAAACAGTAATCCATAGAAAGAAGGTCTATAATAATGAAAAAGTGAAAAAAAACTAAAAACAAAAAAAAAAAAAAAATTAAACTCAAACATCGTGTAATAAAATAGAGACATTTCATGTAGAGAAATAAATTCTAAGTCCAAAAACAACCAAAGTCAAACATGAACCATAAATGCGGGCAATTTATTCAACAAAGATCAACAAAATCAAAAATCACCATACATAAATAACATGCATACACCCACACTAAACCACAAATACATAAAAATATGAGCAAAACGAAAAAAAAAACAAAAAAAAAAAAAAATGTCGAGAAATTGTTAAGTTTTTAATGTTGAATATTAATTAGTAAATGTTGTAAAATACTAGCTCTAAATAAATGACAAAAGAGCAAGCACACAATAAAACAGCAGCAATTGCAAAAAAAAATAGACTGAACTTTTTATATTCAATTGAAGAAAATTTGAAAAAAAAAAAAAAAAAAAAAATTATAACATCAACAATATAAAAGTAAATTTAACAAGAAAAATAAAAAAACATAATGAACAAACAATGATAATTTAAAGTGAAATAAAAAAGGTGCATATAGAGAAAAAAAAAAACACTAAGTGAGGAGTTTTAGATTTAGCGATACGTGTTTTTATACATTCATGTAGTAAAACGTCCTTTCATTCAAATGATGAATTTAAACTTCAAAGTCAGTTTAATTAAGGGTATCGCGGATTTATGCATAGTGTATAAACCAAAAAACCACATACAAATTCAAGTTAACGTTCTCTACAAATGTTTATTTTTGTGATTCAAATACAACAACAACAACAACAACAAAAATACAAATTCTGAAAAGCAAAAAGCTAAAACAAATTACGTAATCAACAATTTTATGGTAAACTACTTGAAAACAACCACGAAAAAGCGATATTCATACATTGCATACTCATAAATAAAAAGGCAAACCTCCAAACAAAGATGCAAAAAAAAAAAAAAAAAAAATAAAAAAAAATAAAAAAAATAAAACAAACAAAAATAAAACTCGTTGATATAGTTGTAGAAATTGTATAGATTTTACGTGAATGGCGAAATGTGTACGAGAATCATATTTTATAAAATATGTATTATATACAATATGAACATAATAAATAAATCTATTACAACTGAAAGTTGATGTTAAGTAAAATTTAGTTCGTACGTATAGAGAGAATGTGTCTATAAAATTGCGATATCTTTGAAAATCAAAGTTTTATGTTAGAATGTTAGTATGTTACATGTTTGATATTCAAAAGTGGCATATTCTGACTGAATCAAATGCAGAACAACAATAACAAAGTTTCATTGTGAGTTTTTTTTTTTTTGTTTTTTGTTCTTCTTTTTGTTAATATATTTTGAGCAAAGACTTGTATAAATATACAAAAGAATTCCAAAGAGGGAAAGGAATATTTGTGTTGGGATGTTAATATTTGAAGCATCTAACGGCTTCATCGTCGCCATTGACACCACCCCCGTCGTCGTGGTTATCATCATCATCATCATTGTTTACAGCAATGACAGAAACTAAATGGCAAATATCAAAAATCCATTTGCTAATTAATTGTTTCCATTCTTTATTTGATTTTACGGGGGGCATTAATATATCCACAAGTTTAGAAATACATCTTTTTCGATAGTTGCTGCGTTAGCAGCCAACATTTATTATTGTCGAAATAAATCGGTTTGAAACGAAATTGCAATTTCACTGAGAGAATGAGAAAGAGAAAGAGAGAGAGAGAGAGAGAGAGAGAGAGAGAGAGAGAGAGAAAGAGAGAGAGATGTGTGTATGTGATTTCGGTCAACTGTCAATTATATGGCCCGAGATTACCATCTTTACGCTTAAATTGAATCGATATATCTATCTCCGGAAAAGTTCATAAGTTGGCAAATTCAAATCCGGAGAACAGATGAAAAAAAAAAAAGAAAACCAACTGATACACAAACACTATATTAACCATTTTGGGCAATTTCGGCAATGCCAATACTGATACAAATCAATGAGCACAAACAAAAAATGATGAGGTAAATGTACAACTGATTCTTTGGAACTGTTATGTAGAGAAGAAAATTATATTTGCTCATTTTGTTTTTTGTTTTTTTTTTTTTTACTCTGTTACCGATGGTATTACAAATGCCAAATGGCTACTATTCATCATTTTAATTTGGCGCGTTTTTCATATTACTTATTTTTATTCTAACAAATCTATTTCATTGTGCTATATTTTTCCGCATGTACAGAGTGTGACCAAACATATGTGTCTCGTCCTGGTGGTCCACAAAATGGCACATTTTCAGCTCCTATAATTAACAATGTATCGAATCATTCACGACAATGTTTGTACATATTTTTGGCTGGACCTGGCCAACGAGTCGAAATCGTTTTTACATCATTCAATTTACGAGGTTCACCACCAGAGTACGTATATATGCCTGCCAAATCGATTCATATTTTTTTTTTTTTTTTTATCTATAAAAACACATTTTCTTTATCTTTTCACAAATAAATCTAAGTTTTTTACTCATCTATTTCCCTATTGAAAATAATTTTTCTTTTTCTTTTTTTTTTCTTTGATTCTTCTTCTCTTGCATTTTGTTTCGCTCTTTTCACATTGTTATTAATCATATTTGATATATCAACTTTTCGATTGATTAATTATTGTAGTGGAGCGGCAGTCGGTGAAATTCCATCGTAAGTATTAAATTAAATTATATCAAATTCCCATCAGAAATCTCAAACTTTCAAACAAACTCAAACTACAATCAAATGCTTTTGATTGTCGTTCATAGGCTAGTTCACATTTAATCAACGATTGACAGCCTTTACCAATTACACTAATGTATAATGTTTGTGTTTCTTATATTTGTGTGTGTGTTTTGTTTTTTTTTTTTTTTTTATTCTAGATGCGGATCTGAGTACATGGACATTTACTCAGAAGTGCAATCATCTGATCCAGCTGATTTGATCAATTCACCATTTGGCGGACGATATTGTGGTCGAAATCTACCACGACGGCGCATATCATTATATCGAGCTATCGCTTTATCGTTTTTCACTGGTAAAAATGCAACATCCGCCGGATTGTTCACCGGTCGATATTCATTTATAAATGCTTGTAAGTGCCAATATTCATTCGTTTGCTATTTCACTTCCTTGTCATCATATATATAAAAAAAAAAAAAAAAAGAAAAAATGTCTTCGTAATTCATCCTTTTTTCCCTCCCATTCGCTATATATTTATTACTCTTTCTCTCTCTTTCTCTCCACTGATTACTGTTATGATTTTTACAGAGAATATATACATTTTATATGTTGTCAATTTGGTTAATGCCATCTCATTGTTACATTTATATGATTTTTTCTATTTATGTGCAATTTTTTTTTTTTTTTTTTTTTCTCTCATTCACTCTTACTATCTTTGTTTTTCTCTCTTTCTCATTCATTCACTTATTTACTCTATCACCATTTCGTTTTACAGCAATTTTCGAAATCGGAACGCCAATAACTGGGTCACCTTGTTCGTTCACAATCACACCGCACAAAAACAAATCCGATATTTTTATTTCACCAACGTATCCGGGTGCTTATCCCAAAGATTTGTCTTGCACGTATCATTTTATTGCCGAATCGGGTCAACGTGTTCGTCTCGAATTTCGGGATTTCGATTTGTTCTTTGGTGGACCACAGTGAGTTTTATACATATTTATTGTTTACGTGAGATTCATTTGCGAAATATTTTTTATTTTTTTTTTTATTTTTAAATAAATGTATGTGTTTATCACATAAACAATGAACATTTATATTTATTACAATCAAATTATATTAATGCATTTTCAGTTGCCCGTTTGATTACGTAAGAGTATATGATGGTCCTGATAATTCATCTGAGTTGATTGGTACATATTGTGGTCAACAAAGAAATTTAGTATTATACTCGAGTGAATCAAGTTTGTTAGTGCATTTTTATACATTACGTCGTACAGCGATTACACAAAACCGTGGTTTTAAAGGAATTTATGAATTTAGTGAAAGTTTCGTTAAATTAGACTTTATACGTAAGTGCAATTTTATTTTTTAATTAAAATATAAATTAGATTTCATTTGTTCAAAAAAACGAATTATCGGTTTATTTGAATAATTTCAAATTGGTTAATTGTGTGTTTTTTTTTCATAGGCCTTAGTAATGGCATGCATATTCGTGGTTCTGAATGCGATCAAAAAATTTTATCAACTAGAGAATCATCAGGACTAGTTCATTCGCCAAATTATCCATACCCATATTTACCAAAAACGGTTTGCAGGTTAGTTTAAATACATGACATTATATGCATAACATATTCTTGTGGTTATATGTTCAAACGAATTTCATAATCTCACAATATCGAATTTAAGGTATTTTATTTACGGTCTACAAGATGCACAACACTTGGAACGAGTACGCTTAGAATTTCAAATGTTTGAAATTCAAAAAGGAGATCATAAGGATAATAAAGATAAAGATAAAGAGTATGCTATTTGATTATTATTATTTTTTTTTTTTTTAATTTTTAAGGCGAAATTTTCGAACACAATCATTTTGTAATATTTTCATATTCAATATATATTTTATATTCATCAATATCTTTTTGTTTCCTTTCTTTCTATTGCCACCCCTTTTATAATCACACACATACACACAGATCGAATTGTACAGATGGCTACTTAAAGATATTTTTGAAAGGTCAAGAAACACAAGATGCCTATGATAAATTTGATTATGAATTATGTGGCCATGATACTCCTCATCCAGTTGTTAGTGATGGTCCAAGATTGGCAATGGTCTTCAGTTCAGGTGAATTACAAGCTAGAGGCTTTAAGGTGAATAATTTATAAATAAAATTTTTATTTCATTATGTGAAAATTTGAAAATGATTGAAACTACTGAAAATAAATTTAAATCTGATAAAATATGCATTGTTTCAGGCAAAATATACATTTGAAACGGAATATAAAGTACCAGGCACAGCAGCACCAGATGGATCATGTGCATTTACATATAGGAGTACATCACGCAAAAAAGGCGAATTTAATAGCCCAAGGTTTCCTTCAAAATATATCTCAGGTGAATTTTCAAATGATTTTTATTTGATTAGGCATTTGGACAAATGTCTTTTTTGTACTAAAACGATAAAAAAACAAACAAACCAAAATATATTTCTTTGTATCATCATACAGATTCAAATTGTACATATAAATTTTTGGCAACACCAAATGAACAAGTCACCATTGTGTTCGATCACTTCAAAGTGAAAGCTGATAATGCAAATACAACTGGCGGCGCATACAAGTATGTTGGAAAAACAAAAAAAAAAAAAAACAAAATAATTGTTGGTCTTTAAAAATGCAATTTAATTTCAACGATTTTCATTTGCATATTTAAAACCGAAAATGAAACTTGCACGCAATTATTTTTCATGTATTATGCAAATCAATGTAATCTTTTTTTTTTTTTTATGTCGGTTTTCTGCCTATCTATTTTCAGTTCGGCTTGTTCAGAAGATTGGTTGGAAATTTATGTATTATTTCGCGATGGTAACGATCGTTTTCTCGGTCGATATTGCGGCAATACAGCACCAGGACCAGTTGAAAGCCCAAGAGGTGCAACTGGCGTCCGTTTACACATGCACACCGATGCTGAAAATGTGTCAAGTGGTTTCAAGGGTCGTTATGTATTTGAAGTAGCCAAATCTGTAACGGGTTTGTATCAAAAACCATATACAAAAATCATTTTGAAGAAAATGAAACGCTTTTTATTCATTAATTTGCATTGATTTTTTTTTTTTTTTTTTTTTGGTTTTTTTGGTTTCATTCTTTCAGGCGATTGTGGTGGAAATTTTTCGGGCCAAGAATCTGATATTATAACATCGCCAAACTATCCGGGTAAATGTTTGTTTGTTTTTTTTTTCTTCGCATCTGCAATGCAATTTAATTTCAATAAAATACGATTTTTATTGTCGTTGTTGCAGCGAAATATGATGGACCGGGAAAAGGTCTTGCTTCGAGAGCTTGCAATTGGTACATCAACAGTCAAAACCATTTCCGTGTATTGATGAGTATTGACTTTTTCTCAGTTGAAGGAGATCCACAAAGTGAGTGTTTTCAATTCAACTATAAATATTTTTTTAAAGTTTTAAATGGGCTTCTTCTGTTTCTCTGAATGCAAAAAAAAACAAAACGCAACAATAACAGCACGAGGTTGCCCAGCAGCTGCATTACGCATATGGACAACACCCGATCAACAAGATATTGCACCTATTGAATTGTGCGGTGAAAAATCAGCCAGTGAAGTATGGCATTATGTTTCTAGTGGTCAAAATGCCCGTATAAGCTTTATAACAACCGATAAAACAATTGGTGCACAGGTATATTGTTCATTTCATATAAACACTTTTCACATTACATAAATACATATAGAAATTGTTAATTCAATTGAAGAATGCTTGATATTATATATTTGTATTACACATATGATATCATATGGTTTATATTCATTTTTAGGGCTTTCGAATTACTTGGACAGAAATTCAAGATAGCACACAATTAAGTGGGCCACATTCAAGTATTATACATCGTTGTGAACCAACCAATTTATTTCATTGTGCTGTATCGGGCTATTGCATTTCAAATAAGCTACGCTGTGATAGCATTAAAAATTGTGGACCCAATGATGAATCGGATGAAATGAACTGTGAGTCGTGAGTGAGTCGAACGGTTTAGTTCAATTTTAATTTTTATTTAATTTTTTTTTTTTTTGTTTTTTTTTTTCCTTTTTCATTTCTATGATTTTAATTAATCCGTTTATTCTTCTTTTCTTTTCTGTTTCAAGTTTCATTGTGCTTCTTACAAAATGATTTAATTTACTTAAATATTGATTTTTCTTCTCTTTATAAATATTTTACATTGATATTTTCTTTAATTTTCTTTTTTTGTGTTATTGTTTCTTTTTTTTTTTTCTTTACATTTTGTTCATAGGTTTATGTACTGTAAACATTTATAGAAATTTCTTACATTTTTCAAATATAAACGGAAATTGTGTTTAATTTAAATGCTTATGGGTGAAATTTTCGTTGGTTTTTGCTATTCAAAGTGATGTGAAATTGATATGAATATGCTTTATTTTTATATGTTAATTTTCACACTCGATATTAATCATTTAGTAACAATATTAGTTCATTTTTAAAATATTTTGATTTTTCTATAATTTTTTTTTTTTCATCATTCGATAATAATAATATAAATCGATAAAAAACGAAATTGTTTTAAATTGTTCGATGGATCTCAATATTGTTGTTGATATAATAATAAAACTTTCATTGAGCATTTTACGCTCGATTTTTTTAATTTAAAAATCCACTAACATTATGCTTGTTTTGATTAATTAAGGTTCATCGGAAGTGAGAAAGGACGAAACCGAAATAATTATAATATCAAGCCTGGTCGCGTGCTCCTTCCTAATTTGTCTCGTGTGTACAATTTTTCATCGGAGAAAAAGACGCAAGCTTCATCATCGTCAACTGGGTTTGCATAGAAGTGGTGGACATTACGATTCAACAACTAGTGCTACAGGTTCATATTAAATTGTTTCGAATTTCGACAAGTTTCGAGTTTTTTCTTTTCTTTTTTTTTTTTTGATAAATTGTATTTTAATGCATTCGCCATGAATCGAAGAAAAAACCAAATTTCTCTCGAATAAAAATTCTAATCGAATAAAAAAAAAAAAAATAAAAAATAAAAAATAAAAAATAAAAAATTGGCTATTCAACCATAACAAATAAGACTATATCACAATTTAGTGCAATATTCATTTTCAGGTTTAGGTTCAAGTCGACGTCATTTACAAAGTGGAAACAGTTTATCAGGTAGTTTACATTATGGAATCAACGATGATGATATTCTTCCAATACCGCAGCCACCCTTACCTCCAACAAGTGTACCGCCACATTTAAATCATTTGATTATTAATTGTACCGAAGATGATATCGATCAAGAGGATATTGATGATGATGATGACGATGAAGAAGAAATTGATTTGGATAACGAACAACCGACTGGATTACATCAACATCATCATCAACATCAACATCAACATCATGCGGTTCTTTGAGACGAAACAAATCCGAAATTTAATCTTGCTGAAACGGTCAAAATCATTGAACAATCAGGATCGGAATTTTTTGCATAAAAATGAAAAATAAAAATCTACAACCAAAACAAACAAACAAACAAATGAACAAAAATTACACAAGCATTGATTGCTAAACGTTGTAATTTGTGCATTGTTCGTATTCTTTCGTTAAATTGTGACGCAATTTATATGACAAAAGTTATATATTGCACAGTGCATTGATCAAAAAAATCTGGCTGTTTGAAGAAAAAAAAAAAAAAAAAAGAAAAAAAATCATATTTATTCGTATTTTCATCACATTGGCAATATTAGTTGATGATAATTTAATCATTAATGAATGTCAATATTTTTTACAAAAAAATTGATCAATCAAAATTGTGCAAATTGTCAATATTTAAATGCAAAATAAAAACGCCCAACCAAAAAATGGCATAAAACAGCAACATTAAATGAATTTAATTGGAATTGTGGGTCATGATTTGATGAAAGAAACAACACTTTTTACGCATAGACATGTATTAGTGCAAAAAATTTAAATGACAATTTAACAAATGACGATGATAATACAACAATAACATGAACATCATGCATCATGTATTATTTTTTACATAAAATATAGCAATGTAAAAATGAACATTGTTTTGTTTTTGTTTACATGATGATCCCGCTCATTAAGTTTTTATTTCGGATAATATAGTGAAAATTTTTACCATTACCGTAACTGAATCGAATGATGTTCAGAATTCATAATGTTCGGTCGAAATGAATAGAACAATTTATATATTTTTAAAACAAATGAAAACTAAACAATTTAGACCGGCCTGTAAATTCTAGTTTTTTTTTTTTTTCTTCATTTTTCACCCGAACTATTTAAATATTCTTTAGTTTTGAAACAAAAAAAAAAAAAAAAAGAAACACAAATAAAATTATACTTGATACGCTTGATCACTTAGGTCTCTTCTTTGCGCTTACAATTTTTCCATTTCGAATGGTTGGCGGTTTCTTTATATAAATATAATTTTATATTTTTATCTCTCTCTCTCTCTCTCTCTCTCTCTCTCTCTCTCTCTCTCTCTCTCTCTCTCTCTCTCTCTCTCTCTATAATTTGTAAATAGATTAGATTTATCTGTGTAGTTTATCTATGAATTTGTGAGGTTTTTTTTTTGTTTTTTTTCCTTCTCCTTTTTTCATTTTGTTCTGTAAGAAATTCCACCAAAATGCCACTGTTGAATGGGATTATTGAAAAAAAGTTAACAATTAAAACAAAAAAAAAAAAATATCATAAGAGTGCATTTTATCGTAATGACTATTTGTAGCTTAATAAATGGATTTTTTTTGAAACCGAAGAAAAACCAAAAAATTGTTTGAGACAACAACAAAGAGATGAAAAAAAAAAGAATTAGCAAGATACTTTGATATTTATAGAGCAATTCAAAATGTGTAATAATATCCAATATAATAATTGGATTTCAAATTAAAAATAAAATGATGAAAATGAAACATTTTATGGATATTAATTAAGTTAATTACAAAACAATATGCGATTCGAATCATTTTGAATTAAGAGTTTTCTATGTTGTAATCGATTTCGTAATATTTGAGCATATTTACAAGAAGAAGTAGAAGAAAATAATATGAAAAAGGAAAATTGTTTGAAACTAGAATTTACCTAAAAAAAAAAAAAAAAAAAAAAAACAAAGAAAACATCTTCGATTCGAAGACTTCGAATACACATCAAAAGAATTTTAAATATGAATATTTACTCTCTTGAACAAAATTAAAGAAAATAAAAATGTAAAATTCCCAGTCTACAGAGTGTGTAAAATTGAGATTTATGTAGGCATATTGACAAGTAAAAAAATACAAAACCTCTAGTTGGATTAGTTGATTAATTGTGGACAATTGAGAAATAGATGGATTGGTATTAAGCCTCACAATTTTCTTTTTCTTCAAAATTTTGTCAATTTTTCCTTTTTTTAAATTTCCACTGAAGTTGATGGATAAATTGAAAAAGAGAGAATACAGAAGAAAAAAGAAAACATGAAATCCCTTTTAACGTTATTAACCAGTTACGTACCAATTTTTGTTGTTGATTATTAAATTAGTTGGAATATAAACAAAGCGAATTATATATTGCGATGAAAATTTTTTTAAATATCGAACACAAAAGAAAAAAAAAAAAAAAAATGGAAAAAAATAGTTGTTAAAATAATTACACGTATAATAAAATAGGTGAATGTATTGATTTATAAATGCTATATTGGACAATTAAATTTAAAAAAAAAAAAAAAAAAAACAAAAAATAAAGATCCATACAAAGTTTGTATTACAAACCATTGGACAAAATGGAATCTGAAAGTTCTGCAGGAAGAAAAAGAAGAACATTCACATTCAATTCATTATATAAAAATATATATGTAGAAATGCATGTGCGTAAGTGTGTTGAAAATATCCAAGAATTTTATGGCACAAATTGTGCAATGCATATTGTGCAATCCCATTGCGTAAACACTACATAAGATATCGGTCGTATTATATATCAACTAATCAATCGTTGATCTGCACTGATACTATTTATATCATTCATTCAACTCACTGAGCTCGGGCAGTAACAAAAAAAAAAAAAAAAAGGAATTTATATTGAACAAAATATCAATCAAACAAAAAAAATTCACTTGATCGTACGATTATACCAACACACAAATATTACACGATGTTTTTATTCACAACGGAATCTAATTATGTCTTTGTCAATGAACAAAAATTACAAAAAAAAAAAAGAAAAAAAAAAACTAAATAAATAACAAAAACGTTTAGAGTCTTCTTCCCCCACAAAAGATTAGATGTCTCTTGAAGATTGTTTGTGTATAGAATATTTTTTAAATATTTCAAACGAAATAAAAACAAAAACAAACTAAACTAAAGAATGAAAGAAAGAAAGAAAGATAGAGACAGACAGAGAGAGAGAGAGAAAGAGAGAAAAAAAGAAAAACATGTAAAAATGGTGCAAAAAATGCTGGTTTTTACAAATAAGCCAAATTAGATTTTAACTAATTGAATCATCACCAGATATCAAGTAAATTTATATCAATTGATGTTTCAACATGGAATTGCGCACATCGTGATAATGGACAAACAAACAAAATGAACTCACTCAAAATCAGAAAAAATGTTAATATTGTAATTTTGTTTATTATTTCCATTTACCACAAACACAAATCTTTTGCTTCGCACCATCCTTTTCCCCCTTCGTCATCCTTTTTTGAACACTGCCTATGAACAGGGCATTAAATAGAAATCAGTGCACGTTAAATAAACTAAATAAAAGTGTTCGAACAACACAAGAAATCAAAAAAAAAAAAAAAAAAAGGATGAAAACTATTTTTTGAAAAACAGATGCAAAATACACACACACACACACACACACACACACACACACACAACACTTTTTGTTTCGTTGCAGTTCTTCATGTTTGTTTTGTACACGAAAGCTTTTAACGAAACGAAATAGATTGCATGCGTATAGTTGCTGCTTTCGGTCTAAACAGTAGAAATGTAACTTTGTGTGAATTTTCTATTCACCAAAACAAAAATGAAATAATTCCATTGCTCTAAATAAATGTTCAATTATTAAAGAAAAAAAAACAAACCACGAAAAAGAGAAGTAAATATAAAATACATTTCAACTTTAGTTTATGATTTTGCATTGAAATAAAAAAAAAAGCAAAAGCACTTGAAATCGATTTTCTGTTTTACGGCGGCTGTCGAATATCGAATGCCAAACGAATTTATTTATCTATCTTGTGTAAACCAAAAAAAAAATACGTGGTGTGATTTTACGCTTTAAAAAGCCCTATTTATTCATGCATTTTCATTCATTTGTAAAACAAAACTGTTAATTACGATCATTAAATATTATGGATGAAATCAATGGTGTCAAATTGACACTGTCAATTCTCGTGGTTTTTTTTTCTTTTTTTTTTTTTTTTGTCTCTACGTTTCATCTCATTTTCATTTTATCCAGCAAACTATTCATTAAACGAATTAACAAATAGCAAGAAATTAACACCAAAAATGATGAAACCGAAGACAAAAAATGATATGATAAACAAAAAAAAAAAAAAAATGGGTAGAAAAATCTCATATATCCCTTCACAGACTATTTTTTTAACAAGAAAATACAATTTAACATAACATATTTCAATAAAAACCAGAAACGAAAATACAGATATAAATCGAATTCAATTTGTGTTTTTATGGTCTCAATAATGTCAACATATAATCAATGTTGTAAGAAATAAAAGATGAAAGTAAATAACGAAAAAAAAAGAAAAAATAATTAAAAAAATGCATTAAAAGAAGAGAAAAAAAATGTGCGAAACGAAATTACGTAATTAGATTGTTATTTTTGTGTGTATTTTTCTGAGACAAAATAAAATGCAACACCGATTCATATTGACTCAATACCAAGCATACATTGAATCGTAATATAACAATAAAAACAAACCACTACCATTTAAAAACAAACATGTAATCAATGTTCAGTTTAATAAAATAAATAAGAAAATGAAAATGAAAATTCTGTAAACAATAAATTTAGCAATATTCGAGTCAAAGATTTTGTCATGATTTTTAGAAGAAAAAAAAAAACAAACAAACGAGAACAAAAACCGTTATTAAGAAAAATTTCCAAATATTTATAAACGTAACAAAGTGACAATTTATTCATAATAAAATCCATTCCATTTTTCATGTAGAAAAACGATAAACAAACACACACATCCATATCCATATATAAACTCACACATTGGATGAATTTATTATAAAATGAAATGATTATATTTATCTATATAATTACAAATAACATTTCTTGTGTGTACGTGATTGATACAAAACAAACAAATAATAGTGTCTGGGGTGTTGCACTCATCAAAAACTATAATAATCACAAGGATTTACGAGAGAAAGATTGAGAGATGATTCAACATCATTTTTGTTTTCCTTTTCTCTCTCTCTCTCTCTCTCTCTGTCTCTTGCTCACTACCACTCTCTTTCTATATTTTGAAATCATAACGAGATAAGATACAACATTTTATGATTGCTGGCAATTGACAACAATAAACACACACAAATATATACAAAAATAAAACAATCTACCTTCATTTCTGTACTCGGGCTGACGAATGGCACGACATTTTCTTTTTTTTTTTTTTTTTTTTTTTAGTTTGAAAGCATCCGAAAATGCCATAAAACATAAATCGCATGGACAACTATATAGAATCAAAAACAACAACAAAATTAAATAAATGAAACAAAAAAAAAAAAAAAAAAAATAAATAAATAAAAGAAAGAAGCAAAAAAAGAAAAATAAGCATGACATGAAAATGATTACACATGTAGTTAAACAAAAAGAATAAACAATTTATGTAGTATAAATAAATAATATTAATACACATATTACATATAAAACGTAGCATTAGATGATTGTTTGTTAACAAAAAAAAAAAAAAAAAAAAATTAAAAAATAAAAATGAGAATGTGAGTTTATAAAAACAATGAAACAATAAAAATTATAAAAATGAATACCATAGAAATAAATAGAAAAAAATCAATTGTGATGCATTTGTGATTATTTTATCCCATTGATAGAGGAAAATTCCATTGATGTGTTATGACCGATTGCCTAGGAAACAGAAAAAAAAAATTATCGGATCAATTAAAGTGTCGTAAGTATGCATTGTTGCGCGTCACGCAGGGTTTTTTTTTCTTCTATAGAATTTTGTAACCATTTGAACGATAGTATGTTCTCATGCATCTTTATGGAATAATAGTATGGCTACCGGACCATCCACACATTCATCCATCCATCCATCCATCCATCCATCCATCCATCCATCCATCTATCTATTTTGAATGGAGGAGAAGAAGTAATGATTAGAGAAAAAAAAGCAGGACCAAATGGAAGTTGTGAGAAAATAGTGAATGGATGAATAGATGAAGAATAAATATTATGTAAATGTGTTCTGAATGAATGCATAAAAGTATGCATAGGAAAAAGAAACGTTTCACGTGCAGAAGAATCCTTCATCTGAGTTTTGAATGCAAGAAGAACAAGAAGAAAATGAAATGATTTAATTGTGGTAAATGTGATCCCTTTGATCCCATAGACTACTTTTTTTTCCCTTATCATTACTTCTTTTCGTCCATTCAAAAGTAACAGTCCTACATACTTCTCCATCCATCCATATACAATCTCTATTCACCCGCGATATGTCTCAATCCATTGAGTTTCCCCCACCCATTTAAATGGATGGATGTGTGGATGGATAGATGGATTATGGGGACCAATGTCTGGTACCCAAAAACATGTGATAAATTCAGGTTAGTATGATCATATACAAAATATAACTTTTACAATTTCAAATATCATTTATTTAATATGCAAACTCCGATAAATAATTCATTTCATGAAAATTTCAAATATGCTTATAAATTATGAATATCAACAAAAAATGATTAAATTTTTCTTTATATAATTAATGGAGTTTTAATCGAGTTAAAAAATTGAATAGAATTGTTTCATGACAAACATGTTTATCTGTATTATACAAGTACAATACATGTTAATTGCTTTGAATAGTCGACAATCCATAAATAATTGATCTGAATGGATTCAAGCTTTGGCTCCTCCAAAGCAAAGAGATTGACAGATTAAATAAAAGAGAAAGAATGAGAGAAAGCAAAGCTCATCGGAGAGAGAGAGAGAGAGAGAGAGAGAGAGAGAGAGAGAGAGAGAGAGAGAGAGAGAGAGAGAGAGAGAGAGAGAGAGAGAGAGAGAGAGGAAATATCATGAATAAAGAGGGGAAGAGTTAGAGAGAGAAAGAATGAGAGAATAAGAGAAAATAGAGAGAGAGATGAGGAGACTGATAGAGTGGGAGAGGGAAAAGGGGGGAGACGTAGAAAAACAAAAAGAGATAAAAAGTAATATGTGTATGAGGGGAAAGATCGAAACAGCAAGTGAGAGAGAGAAAGAGAGAGTTAACTACGGAAAATTTCAATAGAAAAATCTTATCGCCTAAATTATGTATTCACAATGCTGTCATCATAATATTCGAAACAATCTATGCCCGATTTGTTTGTATGTGTCTATGGTTGTTTTTTTTTATTCTCTCTCTCTCTCTAATATTTTCAATTCTGATATTAATCCGCACCAATAAGTAGATATGTACCCTTTTGTCCTCTCGACATGTATCTATAATTTGTAATTCTGTTTTTTTTACTCATTGTTCAATAGAATTTGCCCTCATATTATGTATGTCGCCAACGATGCGATGCTGCTACAAACATTCTAGCTCATTTAATCTCGCCTTCTTTTTAGACACTTTCATTTGAAAGATAAAATAGAAAAATGACGATACTAAAAAGATTAAACGACAAAATTTCACCATTATACATACCGGTCTTATGAAAGCAAACGTACACTCACATAACATTTACTTCACTTCATTTCCTTTGGCTCTTTCTCATTTGTGCAAAGGATGAAAGAGAGAGAGAGAGAGAGAGAGAGAGAAAGGGAAAGAATAAAATGCGCACGGATAGATATGTCGGAAATATTCACAATGTGTTACGCCCAAATGTATGTATTTTGTTTGAAAGCGTGAACGAGAGCAAAAGCAAACGGGAAAAGGACGAAAAAAAAAAACGTATAGCGACAGCAGCTCACAGCACAGGACTTATTGAAATTGAGTTTATGGCGTGCAAATACGACAATATGTGTCAAGTGTTTAACAGCAACAACATGTAAATACATAAGCCTGATGGCAATCAAAATACCTAGAAGGATGAATTGAATATAAAAAAAACAGACGCACACACACACACAAATAAATAAACGGAATAACATCATGCTACAAAATGACAATCGCATTTGTTTATCATTTCATTAAATCGCCTGTTATCTAATTACAATGTTTAATAAATTGTCAGATGAATAGCAAAAGCATTCAAATATTTCAAGGATTGTTTCTGATATGTAATCCATAACGATCATTGATGGAAAATCATATCTTTCATCAATTTTGACCATTTTCATTTTCCATTGGGGATTTATTGTAAATGCATATTGAATTTTATGCAATACTGAACATTGATGAAAACACATATGAAATTTTGTAAAGCATAACAACATTGCAAATTGATTGAAATTAATGACATGCTCCAGAATAGTTGACATTGTAGAAAAAAAAAAAAAAAAATACGAAGTCATCAAGACTAGAAAATTCAATTTTTAATCGACACAATGTCCCATGTGAGCTCTTCCAAATGCCACAAAACCAAAGAGAGAGAGAGAGAGAGAGAGAGAGAGAGAGAGAGAGAGAGAGAGAGAAAAATGATCTAAAGTGATTGGTGGGAAACCAATGAAAGTCTACAACATATTGATTGAAAGAAATGGTGTAAGAAATATAAAGAGAAACTAGAGAAGCAGCCTGATTCAATCAGGAAAGAAAGAGAAAAAGAGCGAAAGAAAAGTGAAAAAAAAATAAAGAAATTTACTACTTAAATGAGGAAAAGTGTGTTTCACATCAATTTCTCCGAACTAGAAACGATCCGTATAAATGATTTCAAGTAAATGAAATAAAAAGGGTATGATTCATTTCAATTCATTTCATTTTGTGTGCAATTCCGAAGAATACATTTCAGTTCTTTCACTTCATCTTTTTTTTTTTTTTCTTTTTCTTTTAATAATTTGCGAATGCAATGAACCATGCACGTATACGTGTATCGTTTCGTTATAAATTTGTTCAAATCATATATTCTTCATTTAACATCGCACGTCATTTTAAACAGAAAATCTTATCGTTATGAATTTATAGTGTATGCTCGTTATGATTTATAATTTGTACTTTTAAGGCATGCCTTAAAGCCATGCTTTATGTACACAATTATTGTGAAAAGTATAAAGTATAAAACATGAATGTAGGTGATATCAAATTATATATACTAATTTTGCATTCCATTCGGGTTGATTTCATTTTCCATTTTAAGGCATAAATATTTTCACAAAATGAAATATAGAAATCACTTATATAGTAATGCTAACATTATAACATTTATCATTGCCATAAATAGATATAAATATATAAATGCAAAAGTGAAAATCATTTCATACAAAATGAAATAGTATTGTGTATATAGTATGCTACGCATACAATTAGTAAATGAAAAATGAAAAATGAAATGTGGTCTACATGGTGGTATTGACCGACTAAAAATGTATTCTGTATATCGTCATTACGTCAACATGTTCGATGGAAATCAATCAAATCAATTTTAATACGTATAGTAGTAGTACACTATAATTTCAATTGCATTTTGCCTTCACTAATTTCCTCTCGATTAGACTGACAAAAAAACAAATCCACATTGCAGTTGTTTCAATCATGTTTTCTCCCTTCCATTCTCTTTTTCTCTCTCTGTCTCTCTCTCTTTCTCTCTCTCTCTCTCTCTCTCTCTCTCTCTCTCTCTCTCTCTCTCTCTCTCTCTCTCTCTCTTTCTCTTTCTCTCTCCATTCTCTTTCTCTCTCCATTCTCTCTCTCTCTATTTCTTTCATTCTCCTTTCGCTTTTTCTCTCTTCCGTTCTGAACCTTGTTCTCTTGGATTTTCTAACTCCCCGTCACCTCTATCTATCTTCCATTCTTTCTCTCTCTCCCTCTCTTTCTTTCTCTATCACTCTTGAAAATTTGTGATAGATTTTTATCGATGAAGAAAATTCAATTACGACCGTACAATGGAAAATTGAAATGAAATGAAATGAAATGAAATGAAATAAACCAAACGTTTCAGTCAATAATTTTTAATTTTCTTTTTGTCAATAATACAAATTTTTTCCATTTCCAGAATCGTATCATCGACATTTAATTTGAAAAATTCACATGAAATCAATTTTGGTAAAAAAATCGGACTAATTTGGGCATTCAAATATGTAATACCAAAGTGCATCATTGCGACTGTAGGTAATTTCAATAGGTAAATTTGTGCGAGCAACAACAACCACAACGAAGAAAATAAGTGTTATAGGAATTCTATCCAATTTGAACAACAACAATATGACCATCGCGTGTAAAATATGACCGCGCCAAAATGAAACCCAAATAATCAAAATGCAATAAGCATATCTTCACATCCGATTCATTTGGTTTGCAATGTGAAACATTTCCTTATATTCAATATTCGTATTCGATAGTATTAAGTTTAATAAAACTGAGCAAGTTGAACACCCATATCTGTATAAAAAAAAAAGAAAAAAAAAAAAAAAAAAAGTGAAAAGAAAAATTGTCTAAAGATTTAATTTGCATCCTGATGTATTTTCACCGAACAAAAGGAAAACCAAATTGAGGCACAGAAAAATTATATGGAAATTGTGAAATAACCCATAAGTTTTATATTCATACATTAAATGGAGTGAGTTAGATACAAAAAAAAAAAAAAAGCGTACACATTGAAAATGTGTGTTTGCTTATGCTGCATTGAATTTTTAAGGAGCCGAAAGGGAATGTAAGACATACACAACAGAGTAAAAATGTCAATGTTAACTGTGCCATGGTGGTACCATGCAACACACACCATAAATAAAGTAGCGAGACGATGAGCGCACAATAAGTATAACATAAAGGAAAAAAAGAGTAGACGAAGAAGAAGAAGACAGAAAGAACCCAACAAAACGAAAACAATAACATATAAGTCATGCTTTATTTTTGAAATCGAATTCCAACAAAAGCAATAAAAAGACGAACAAGTTTTTTTGTTTCGCTCTGCTTATATCCACATTTGTTCGTTGGTAAGACAATAAACACGCGAAAAATGACGATGGTTGTGCAAAAACCATAATGGAAATATATATACAACAATGTTGGAAAAATCCGATGAAGACGATGGAAATTGATAATTCAACGATAATAATCGTCAAGGAAGAGAAGAATAAAAGGCAAAAAAGAAAAAAAACAAAACCATTCGTACCAGTTCTATATTACACGATCGCACGAACAAACCCCAAATATCAATACTTGAAAGCATAAGTGTTACAATAAATACTTGGATCGTGTTTGTAGTTTTCTCTACCATCGTTGGTAAACATCTCTTTCTCTCTCTTTCTCTCTCTTTCTCTCTCTCTCTCTCTCTCTCTCTCTCCCCCTTTCACTTCCTCTCACTCTCCCTCTCACTCTCTTTCTGTATTTTTCTCTTTGTATGTGCTTGTGCGTGTATGTGCTTTTTTTTTTTGCTTTCAATATTTATGCTTGATTCGAATTTTATTTAAGTCAACTTTGGATTTTGTTTTTGGCTCATTTTGAAAATGGCACATATTTTGATGGAATAAAAAGCGATTCGAAAATCTAATAGCACTCTTCATTGACACGACAATCCACGTAGACATTTTTCAATTTGGATTTATCTATAAACCGATGAAATGAAAAATTTCAATTGCATGCGTATGAATAAAACTACAATCGAACCAAAAGTAGAAAAAAAAAAGCAAAATAATATTTTCACATATTAATTGCATTTTTCTTTTCTTGGTTTTGTTATTCATTTTCATTTTCATTTTGTTTATTAATCAATTTCCAAAATTTTTTCAGCTCAAATCGAATAATCCATTTTGCATATTCTTTAGTATTTAATCGGTGTGTTACGGTTTTGATTTAGAAATTCAATGACAGGGTTCTTATACCAATATTTCAATATTTAACTCAATCGCTATGGTTTGAGTCGTGTTCGTTTTTATTGTTCGTGCGTTAATGTTGATGTTTTTTTTTTTCTGTTTTTGTTGGATTGTAATTTCTGCAAGTTGAAACAAAAAACAACAAGCCAATATGTTCAGTGCAAATTGTGCTTTAATTCAGTGAACAACTCACCAAGAGTTGTGCATGCTGATTTGTTTGTATGGTTTTTTTTTTTTTTGTTTTACTCGCAAAAATCTCGTACGCGTCAGTGCCTCATTGCTTGTATTATTTAAGAGAAGTTGTTTGTTCAACAAGTTTGTACAACACCGGTGATACCAAGCATCTGCAAAGTATTGGAAGCGTAGGAAGATCGAAAGGTGCACGCTGAACAAAAAAAAGTTGTGAAAATGTAAGAATAATATCAGGGAAGATGGGTGAGGGTGAAAGATATGGAATGTATGGGAGAATAGCAAAAAAAAAAAGAATGCGAATGCAATGTTAAGTGAGAGATTGAATGAAAGAAAAAGAGAGTGAATGCGAGGAAAATGGAGAAGGAAAGAGAGGAAGGGAAAGAGAGATAGAGAGAGCGCGAATTTGAATGAGTAAGGAATTGAGAGAGAGAGAGAGAGAGGAGAGTGTCAGAAAGGGAGAAAGAGTGAGAAAGAGAGAGAGAAAGAGAAAGAGAGAGAGAGAGAGAGGGAGAGAGTGCCAGAGAAGGAGAAAGAGTGAGAAAAGAGAGAGAGAGAGAGAGAGAGAGAGAAAGAGAGAGAATAGAGAGAGTGAGAGAGAGAGAGAGAGAGAGAGAGAGAGAGAGAGAAAGAACGGGGGAGAGGAAAAGAGCCGGAAGATCCGGAGATTAATAAAGTGAAAAAGAAGGGAAAAAAGTAAAGGAATGAATGAAAATAGAAACAGAAATAATAATAATAATAAGTGTATAAATTCACCTGAATTTTGGCAACATTCGCTAACATATATTGAAATAAACGTAAATCAAATATTTACTAAGAAAGGTGAGGGAATCATAAGAAAAACAGGAACTGACACAATCTCGGCGATAGTATGAAAGGTGAAAATAAAAATAAAAGTTTTGAATGAAGAAAAATAACTCGTAATATTTTTCGTCTGTTGCGATGGGATACCATGCTCGAACGAAAAGTATATTTTTGTTAAGCGAAACAACAATGGCTGGTGAGAAACAGAGACAGACAATGAAAAGAAAAAAAAAAAAAACAAAAACAAAATTCCTCGTAAAACTTAACTACCGTTGCATACATAATCGTTACACAAAAGTACAAATATAACCTCATCATACAATCGAAACAGAAAGTTTTTCGGTTGTGATTCCGATGCGAAAATCGATCCGAAAACATTATTATTCATACATTTAGTTCTCGAGTTTGTTTGTTTGATTGTTTTTTATTTCGTCTCTTCGTTTTCAAATCAAATTTCCAAAACGTATATTTAATGAATAATTTGTAGTTATCAGCGCAACAGAAACACAATTACAATGTTGGCTTGCATATAATAAGGCGTTCACTGCATAGCTAACAAGAATATTCGTTGTGTTAAGTGGTGTGTTGAATTTGTCGAGTTGAACTATATTGTTGAGTACAAATTGCAAAAAAAAAAAAAAAAAAAAAAATTGTTATCGAAATTCTCCAACTTGAAAAGTCGTTGGCATTTTATTTTTTTTCTTTCCATTTTTCTTTTCTTCTGTTCCTTTTATTAACGCTGTATGTTTTTGGAAGCATTTTTTTCACTATTTGCCCGCATTTTGTGTTCATTTATCCAAACATTTTTCAGCTGTTCATTAAGATCTGTGCTGATAACCGTTTTATCGCCATCTCTGAAACGATGTTGATGAGTTGTTATGCAACACAAATCTCAAGAGAGAATTGAATACAATTTCATGTCTTTATTTTCTGTTTTTACATCTCTCTCTTTCTTTCTCTCTCTCTCTCTCTCTCTCTCTCTCTCTCTCTCTCCCTTTCCCTTTCTTTCTTTGTCCCTTTTCATCTTCAATTCACTATTCATTTTCTATTTTTCTCGCTTCAATTTTCAATTGCTCACAATATAATTTGTAACATAAATAACAATAACAAGGTCTTGAGATGAGATGAGATGAGAAAAGAAAAGAAAAGAAAAGAAAAGAATGAAAAAAAAAAACGTGAATGGAAAAACAAATAAACAAACCAATATAACGAAAAAAAAAGAAGAAAACTGTAAATGAACGAGAATATTTCTGTAAAAGTACTTCAAAGCAAATCGAATTCAATGAAAAATTAAATAAATTGTACACAATCGATCACTATACACCGATTTTATTTTCAATTATTTACCTAGATTGTTGAAAGGCTTTGAGTATTAAATCTCAATGAAGTGTGTTTGGTGTGGTGATCGATTTCCAAATGACTAATCGACTTGACTGACACTGTTTACAAACATTTTCTTTTTCACTTTTTTCAATTCAATGAAAAATGATGATGTCGATGAAAAAGAGAAAAATAGTCAAAAGAAGAAAAAAACCATAAAATAACGAAAATAGAAAATATTGTGTACACTGTTTTTTTTTTTTTTTTCTTTTTTTTTATAGATAATGTTACAATGTGTCAATACGGTAAATGAAATGGCAAAGGTAAAATGTTTGTATTTTCATCACATTAACAAGAGTGCCAAAAAAATAAAAGAAAATTGAGTAAATCGAATTTTGGCGTCATTGCCATCACAAATACAATGCACAAACAACAATAAAGTGTGTGCCGTATTTACAATCGATTTAGATTGAGCGCGAATACGATTTTTCCCAAATGTAATCTACTGGCAGCGCCTTGTGCATACTCTTGCCAATAATAAAAAAAAAAAATCGTTTGGTTTTCTTTGTTGTGGCTGGTGTTGCTTTTTCTCTGCTGCTGCTGCTTTGTTGTATTATAATCATTGTTGTGCACATAGTTACAATGAATCTTCTAATAGAATCGTGCAACATATCACACAAAAGCGTCATTGAAATCATTTGCAAAACATCGATGGTCATATGTTTGAGCAACGCATACATGCAATATTTATTGGCTACGCAGCTGTGATTAACATTTTCTCAATCGTTTAAATAAATAAATAAATAAATAAATTTATTGCATTTGATTTTCACCCCATCTCATTTGGCTGATTGCTCGTTTTTCTTCTCCTTTCAATCTTTTTTATTTACTCTCTTTCTCTCTCTTTCATTTTCACTCTGTCTTCTTTCTTTTATCTTTCTCTCTCTCTCTCTCTCTCTCTCTCTCTCTCTCTTCTCTCTCTCTCTCTCTCTGTCTTTTATATTTAGCATTGATTTTAGGTGGTGATATGACGCACACCATGCACATTACTACACGCAACAACAACAACATTTCGATTGGCATAAGCATATAAGGAAGTCAAATAATCGGAATAAGGCAGTAGGTACCTTTTATTATCGACCGATTCGTATTTAAAGATTATCGGCAAAATGGTTCATTCTATAATACTTACCCATATAATCAAAATATGCCTTTATACATATATATATCCATGTTGTTAATATGGTTAAGGAGTGTACGGTTTTTATTCCATAATCGCATCGTATAGCATCAATCAGCACAGAAAATCGGTTTTGAAAACGGTCAATGGTGCGAGCCAAATCGGTACAATGTTCATTGGTAGAGAGAGAGAGAGAGAGAGAGAGAGAGAGAGAGAGAGAGAGAGAGAGAGAGAGAAAGAGAAAGAGAGAGAGAGAGAGAGAGAGAGAGAGAGAGAGAGAGAGAGAGAGAGAGAGAGAGAGAGAGAGAGAGAGAGAGACTCTCTGAGAGAGAGTTGATTGTAGCACAAATGTGCACCATCGAATTTTATAATGGATGAAAAAGAAGAAGAAAAAGGGCAAGCCAAAAATCGATCCATTTACCCAGTTACCCCATATTATTATTTGCCAGTTAAAATGGGATATAAAAAAGTGTCTCAAAATCAAATTAGGTTCAAAGTCATACAGATTTTTCACGTGATATGGAAGAAAAAGGCCATATTTGTATTAGGCACAAAAAATATTGTGAATTGTTGTCATGACTTGCATGATGATTTTATATTTTGGATGGGATTTTTTGTTTTTTTTTTTCTTTTTTGCTTTTTATATTCATTTTGATTTTGACCAAATAGCGTGCAATGACTTACTTTAAATGTTCACTCTGTCTCTAGACAGACATATGGAGAATAATTCATTCGGGGGAATTGTTGTTCAGTTGATGGCATCCGATATGATATGTGATACATTGTTGTATATCGAATGCATTATGCCATTTGGTAGTGCATGTAACCTCGTTATGTTGAACGCTCTGATACATATAACTGAATCGATATTGGTCATTGCAATGAAAATAAATTGTAAATTCATTTGGGAAATGAATTTCCAAATATTTAACTGTGACTTTTGTAATCTCTTTTCAAATGAAATGATGCATTATGCATTCTATAGTTTTTAATTTGTGTCATATTTTGCCTATGAATTGTTTATGGATAAAATGAAATTAGTCAACACCTTGACTGATGCAAAACTAGAAATAAACAGAGAAGAATTAGAAGAACAAAACCAAAAATTCACGAAAAATCTATGATTGTTGACTGCATTGTTGTAAATGCAGCAATAATTCAACAAAATCATGTAAAGTGATAAATCGCCGCTTTTCAAATCATGATTCAACCACAATACAAACAACAATTAGACTGGTCCATTGAACAAAATGCCATAGATACATTAAAACCATAGGGCATATACAAAGTATATGGTCTCGCTTATCGTTTGCGTCATACAAATACAAACTCTAATAAAGGACAATTAAAACGTAACGATGTGCAGTTGAACACCACATGGTTTCTTTTAACTGCAGTTGCCCACAATCGTTCGAACAGAAAACGCACACCTGGTCATTCATTGGATTGGTTCGGGTTTTTAAGTTCTATAT